>OY293313.1:7330446-7676275 GCA_958502075.1 Orchestes rusci | reverse complement strand
GTGACTGAATAGTTTATATGTTAGTTTTATATCTGTCGGCCTTTTTCAATGTTTGTGGCCGTTTATTATTGTGTTCACCTTACTATTCTTAATGGTAAGTTTTTTCAACACCTAGACATAACAATTTTTGTGTAATTTGACATTGTGCTGTATTATAGCTTGATAAAGACGTAAACCAAACGTCGAAACGTCGCTGAAAGAACAATAGAGGTTTTTCATCAAACACAGTCCATTATTCCCGACAAAAAAAACTCATCAGTTATCGAAACTTTTGGACGCTAATTTGCAACTCTATGGATACACCAGGGGGATTTTTCACCACCATACGGCACACTTATGGAAATGAGGCCTGGCTACTGCTTAAGAACATTCAGAACCATTCAAGTAGGTTAGCTGCATTGTTAAACCGTAGAATATTTTTGCTGAGATGTAGGGCTGATTCGGTTACTCCTAGACATATACAAAACAGTTTTACCTGTATTTACAATCTTGTGTATGATGACCATCCATTCAAAAACCAAGCTGATAAAATTATACAACGTTTCAAAAGGTCTGTTCTTAACTTTGAAATCAAAATAACAATTTGGAAACTTGATGTAACTAGAAAACTGATGAATGAGTGTTATGAGAAGCTTAATAATTTTGTCCCGAATAAGATAGTTCTTAAGTTTAGGGAAACGACCAAAATCTCCTTTAACAAAAAATTTAATACTATCAAGAATACCAACATTAAAAAGTTACAGTCCTTAAAGAGCGATTGTACACCATTTATTGTCACATCGGAACAAAGTTTCATGTATAATTATACCAACGTGGAGATTCCAGACTCTGCTGTAAACACTTTAAGTTTAGGACCCAAATTTTCACTGCCTTTTCTGCCGTCTGAAATACCGTTTCTTGACATCATCAAAGATCTAGAATATATGATTTCCTGTTCTGATGCTACAGATGAGATGAAGAATTCGCTCCGCATGCAATCAGTTAATATAGTGAACAATTTCGTGAATCAATATAAAGACCGTTCAGACACCCTCAAACAATATAAGAACATTTTATCGGACTATCAAAAAACGCGCAAATTCTTAAAGTCTCATTCCGATATCATAGTAGCACGATCAGATAAAGGAAATAGTACGGTCCTCATGCATAAAACGGAATACGTCGTGGCGATGTTTGAGATGCTGTCGGATTCGGACACGTATGAAATTATCCATTCAGATCCGACTGAGAAATATCAGAATTTGGCTAATAAATTCATTGAATCTTTGAAAAAGGATGGTTCGATTGATATAGAGTCCGCTAAGAAACTTAAAAGGTTCAATTCAGTGCCACCCAAATTGTATGGATTGAGGAAAACCCATAAGCCAGGTTTAAAAATGAGACCAGTCGTTTCATGCATCAACTCACCAATGTACAATATTTCGAAACTGCTTCATGAAATCCTTTATCCCGTAACCTCAACATTTACACATAACGTAAAGAATTCTTTCGAATTTGTAGAAATAATTAAATCTCTTAAAGTCCCGCCTGGACATGTGATGGTTTCGCTTGATGTCATCTCACTATTTACCAACATACCAAAAGTTCTTGTACTTGACATCATAGAACATGAATGGAACTACATATCATCTTATACCGAGTTGAGTTATGAAACTATTTGTAGCCTGATTAGTATGTGTTTTGAGACCAGTTATTTCGGATTTGATGGGAAATTTTATAGACAGCTGGACGGAAGTGCCATGGGTAACCCAGCAAGCCCTGTACTTGCCAATCTGATTATGAACTTTGTCATAACAAAAGTTGTGAAGAGCATTCCATTCGATATTCCGTTTTTGTTTGTATACGTGGATGACACTTTTCTGTGCGCGCCTGAAGTGGAGATAGACAACCTGCTGGAATACTTCAACTCACTTTGCCCCAAAATCCAATTCACCTTGGAGAAGGAATCCGATCAACGACTATCATTCCTTGACGTTACTGTCATTCGAGGTGACGATGGCTCTATGACAACTGATTGGTTTATGAAGCCAACAGCGTCAGGTAGAATACTGAATCACTTCTCGTACCATGCTACGAAACACAAAATAGCAACTATTTCTAATCTGCTCTACCGAATCGTCCATTTGAGCTCCGCTCGTTACTGGGAGCAGAATTTTAGCAAATTGAGACGTATAGCAAGGAACAACAACTATCCCAAAAGTTTCGTTAATGGAATAATAGAAAAATTCAAAAGAAAAAATTTGATTGGAGCTGAACACCACCATAAAAAGAACATTGAAATGCAAAATATAAGACATGTTCGATTTCCTTTCATAGCTGGACTATCCCAAAAAATACAAGCGTTGATAAATTCTAATAATTTAAAAGTCGTTTTCTATAATATAAAATCCACGAAGCAACTATTTACACGTCTGAAAGATCCTATATCGATATCTAATAGATCTAACGTTATCTACAGTATTCCGTGCCAATGTGGTAAGACCTATATTGGTCAGACAAGACAGTATGTGAAGACAAGGATGAAAGGACACACTTATGATTGTCAAAATAAATATAGAGACAAACTAGAGAAAACTGCTTTGGCCTCCCATCATTTCGATCATAACCACGAATATAGGGACTGTATTTATACCAAACTGCTCTCCAATGCACAAATCTTGCTATCAACCAACAATAATGATTATTCGATTATATCAAGATACCCCGATAGGTACCAATGCTTATTTAATGACTCAACTCAAATAAACCCAATGTTTATGTTGTTCTATAGGTAACAGGTAAAGTAAATTGGATACTTCGCATTTTATGTCGGCCGATTCGAATTAAGGTGTTTTAATTCGAATCGGCCGACATAAAATGCGAAGTATCCAATTTACTGCAGTATACCCGAATAGTAATACTACACCTGTAACGGCTTGATATAACCGTTTTGAATCGGGGGGGCTGCGTTAGATTCAGCTTAGTTTCGTCTTCACAACAGAACCCACTTTTTTAATCATTTTCTTTTATTTTTAACTGAATCACGACACAATGTAGGTAATACAAAATTTACAATAGAGTAATGGGGATGGAAAATTATAAATTTGAGGGGATCTTTTTTCCCTTTTTGACTATTGATGTCAGTGATGTCACTATGAAGTATATAAAAACAAAAGATGTCGTTATAGCTACCAATAATACAAAATCCTTTGACATGAAAACCTAACAAAATCAAATTATTTTATACCAACCTAAGAACACAAAATATATGTTGCAAACTGCAACATACAAATTGCAACATACTGCCCCACCTTGAATCTTCCAAGATTCAAAAAAAATTAAAGAAACTAAGAAATGTTAGTGAAAACAATAAGGAGTAGTCAGGTAAGGGACATAAATTTGTTATATTTCGAACAAATGTTCCCTTTTGAGTCTTGATTTTTGCAGACCTTGCTAGTCCATCCTTTCCAGGATAGAGTTCAACTATCCTAGCTCGTGCCCAATTAAGGGGATTCAGATTGCCATCCTTCATCAGTACAAGGTCGTTTATTTTCAATTCCTTACGTTGAATTAGCCATTTTGGTCTGTTCTGGAGCTGATTCAAATAATCTGTGCTCCAACGCTTCCAAAATAATTGGTAAGCTTGGATACATCGTTGGTAACGATGCAATCTGTTATGAGACAAGTGGATTGTGTCCTTCTCAGGGTAAGAACTCAAACTATCTCCTATTAAGAAATGGCCAGGGGTAAGGACATTCAAATCTGAAGGATCTGAAGACAATGGGCAAAGTGGTCGAGAGTTGAGAATCGCTTCTATTTGGTATAATATTGTAGTTAATTCTTCGAAACTGTAATGAGACTCGCCAACTATTCGTATCAAATGAAACTTAGCACTTTTAATGGCTGCCTCCCAAATTCCTC
This sequence comes from Orchestes rusci, assembly GCA_958502075.1. Lineage (NCBI taxonomy): Eukaryota > Metazoa > Arthropoda > Insecta > Coleoptera > Curculionidae > Orchestes > Orchestes rusci. The sequence continues at coordinate 7,672,375 of OY293313.1, read as the reverse complement.
CCCAATGGGGACTCTGAGAAGGGATGAATTTCCATTCAATCTCTTCAGAAGCGAGAAACGACTCAATATTATTTTGGTTTTCTCGGTTTCGAAAATACAAATACAACTCATGCAACTGGTTGCTAGCTCCGAGAAAATTTGTTGCATGGTCTGAGTAGATAGTGCTAGGGACATAATCTCTTCAAGCACAATAGAAAAGCACAAAAATCTGTTGAAAGATCAGTTACCAATTCTATGTGAATTGCCTTAGTGACCATGCAAATAAAAACAGAAATATAAGATTTTGAAATTGGTGTTTTTCTTAAATTGGAAGATTTAATAAAAAACGGACCTCCAAAATCTACGCCAGTATTGGTAAAGGGTCAAGAGGGTTTAATTCTAACTGAAGGAAGAGCTGACATTAATTGTTGGCAAGGTTGGATATTTTGTCTAAAACAAAAAATAAAACATTTCCTTATAACACTTTTTATTTCTCGTAAACCATTAAAAGACCAAAACCGAAGCCGAAAATTGGATAAAGTAGTTTGTGGTCCAGCATGACCTAATTGTACATGTTCATGAATGAGCATTAGATGAACAATTTCATTCTTGGATGGTAACAAGAGGGGATGTCTTTGTTCAAAAGGTAAATCAGAGTAAGATAATCGACCACCAACTCTTAGAAGATCTTGACAATCAATAAATGGATTCAAGGGTAAGATAGATTTATTTGAAATAGGTCTTTTTTCCTTCAATTCAATTAATTCATTAGCGAAATGCCTATGCTGAATTACTTTGACAATGAATTTTAAGGATCGTTTCCTTTCTTCAGGAGTCAAGACACCAGTTTGTTTTTCTAACTTGGGATTGCTATTATTCAAATATCTCAGACACAGAGCAATTACATTTTGTAATTTTTGCAACGATGAGAATTTTAGAAAAGCGGGAGGGGGGAGACCACGTGATAAATAATCAGCAGGATTTTCTTCGGACTTGATATATCGCCATGACGCGTTTTTAGTGAGGTTTTGTATCTCTGAAACTCTATTGGACACAAAGATCGACCAACGAGAAGGGTGAGATTTTACCCACGCTAAAGTTATCATTGAATCTGTCCAAAGATTCACACTATATACATTGAATCTTTTTTCATAAATATGGAGAAGTTTGTCAGTCAGCTGAGAAAGTAACACAGCTCCACATAGCTCCAATCGAGGCCAAGTCGTGGTTTTCAATGGTGCAACTCGACTTTGAAGCTAACAGATTGCATGAAACACTATTATCTGCATAGAGAACTCTAAGATATACACAACATCCATATGCCCTAAGGCTTGCATCAGAAAAGCCGTGTATCTCAGTCCTCTGAACTATACTGTGACGTATTAAAGGCCGGGCTATTTTTACATTAGAAAGTACAGGAATGTCTTGAAAGAAATTATTCCAACTACTCAACATTTCTTTGTCCAAAACATCATCCCAATCCACTTTTTGTTTCCAAATCTCTTGGATCAATTTTGCAACCACAATAATGGGACCAATTAAACCAAGCGGGTCAAACATTTGAGCGATCAGTGACAGAATTTCTCTTTTGGTGAGAGCAGTCTTATTTGACTGTTTGGGCAAGGTTATCGCAAAATGATCTGAATCCAAATTCCATAACATACCCAGAACTTCACTTGGAACTCCGTCATGTTTGATTTTATAACTTAGATGAACAGATTCTTTGAGTATAGTCTGCAAAAAAGTTTGAGAGTTCGAATTCCATTTATGCAAAAAGAAGTTTGCTGAATTCAAGAGGGAATTTAACTGGTCGTGATAAACCTTCAATTCATCGTAAGTGTCCGCTCCACCAAGGATATCATCCACATAAGTTTGATGAAGCAACGCATTTGAAGCTAGAGGCAACGTATCGATATTGGAATGAGCTAACTGATTAAGGACTCTGGTCGCTAAATAAGGGGCACAATTAGTTCCATAAGTGACTGTGAGGAGTTCAAGACATTGGAGAGGTTCAGAGGGATGATTTCTTCACAAAATATTTTGAAGAAATGTGTGATTGGGATTAATTTTCACTTGCCTATAGATCTTTTGAATGTCACAAGTCAAACCAAATTTTCATTCACCCTCGAAACCTGCATAAAATATCAAACAGATCGGGTTGAACTGGGAAGCCTTTGTATAATATATCATTCAGAGAGACACCTGTTGATGATTTCATGCTTGCGTCAAATACCACACGCAATTTGGTAGAAATGCTCTCTTCCCTTATAACACAATGATCGGGTAAAAAGAATTTAAGCTTGTGGGGCTCATTTTGGAGAGTCAATGGAATAATTTGAGCATGGCCTAAAGAAATGTACTCATCTATGAATAATTTATATTTCTCAAAGAGGGAACTATCTCTAATAAATCTTTTCTCATGATTAAAAAATCTTTTCTCCGCTGCATAAAACGAACAACCTATAGTTTTGTGTATTCTTTATCACTTTTCAATGGAAGGTCCACTTGAAATGATCCATTTTTAAGAATTGTGGTTGTGCTTTGAAATATGTCCTTAACAATTTCTTCCTCTGGAGACAAAATGCCTTTTTCATATTGACCAAAATTTTTCAATCAAATCCCTGACATCGGGTCTTGATTCATGAATTAAATGGCACATTGAGTTTTTATGAGACGAATCAACCTTTAATGAAAGCAATTGAGAGGGAACTATTCCTCCAATTATAAAACCTAAGTGAGTGCCAACATATGTGAGAGAATATTTCTGATGCTTAATGATCTCACCTGACAGTAAACTATAATAAATATCTGCCCCCAATAGCATGTCGAAATCTGAAGGGGTTGAAAATGTTGGATCAGCTAACTGAATACCAGCTGGGGCCTGGAGGAGACTCTTATTTAAAGTGAAGTGGGGTAATTTTTGGGTTATATTTGGAAGTACCAAGAATTGTGAACTTACGGAGAATTTGCTTATACTTGAATTAATGACAAGGGGGAAAATTTTAGATGAATGAGTTGTGGTTCCGTTTACACCACCAATGGAGCTATTTTGCGTTTCGGGCACTAATCAAAGTTTTTCAACTAATGTTTCAGTGATTAAGGAAGTAGTACTGCCTGAATCAAGTACAGCTTTTACTTTGAGGGGTTGCTTATTATTAGTACAAACAATAACTAAAGCTGTAGCTAATAGAACTTCATCGCCTTGAGTGAGCAAAGAAAGTGAGACTGGGGATTGGAGTTGTTCCTGGGAGATCTCTTGAGAAATGACAGTAGGCTGAGAAAAGTTTTGTACAGGTGGTCTTTGGTTTTCAAGAATCCCAAGTTGAGGACTGCATTGAGTAGTCTGACCTATGCTTGACTGAGGAAGACCATTTGAGGAGTTGATATGACTTCTGTCGATATGTAGAAAGGTGTTATGTCTTTGAGAACACATTGAACAAGGATGGGACTTACACTGAGGAGTCTTATGAGTTTGTCCAAAACAATTAATTGAAACATAACTTTTTATTCTTCACAAATGTGGATTTATCATTATGGGAAAGGTTTTTGAACAGGACACAAGCATAAATTTTATGACCTGATGGGGAACAGTAAATAAATTTTTTTAAATCTCTCTGACCACAATGTGAAAACGAATGAGAAGGGGTATGCCTCGTTTCATTATTAGATTGAGTCGTTACCTGTGTGTAATGAGTTAATCCATGTTTAGATTTAGATCCATTTAATATGCTGGTTGATGAATGATCTGCAGCTGCTAGATTTTCTTACGCCATACATCGGTTCTCCAAAAAATCCAGAAACTCTTTAATTGTTGGATGACTATCTGAAGCACCCTTATATTTAGTTGACTTTTCCAACTCATACCCTTTTCTTGTCCCAGGATCCAATCTCTGTAGAAACATGAATATTAATATTAGATCCCATTCTTGAACTGTCACTGACAAATTTTTCAATGCTTCAATATTTTGAGTAATAAGAGTAATGAATTCCCGCAGATTTTGAGGGTTTATTTTATTCAATGGAGGGACATCAACTATTTTTCTAATATGAGCAAAAATTGCTTGGAGAGAATTTTCATGTCTCTGTTTTAATGTATTAATGGCAATAGGGAAATTTTCTGGGATTAACGTTAAATTATCAATTAGTTTTAAAGGTTCACCAATCAAATAAGATTTTAAATAAATCAGTTTTTGGATGTCACTCAAATCTGAATTATTAGTAATAAGAGTACTGAAAATTTGATAAAATGAATTCCATTCCGTAACATCACCAGTGAATTTTTGAATTTCAAGTTGGGGCAGTCTTACATTGGGAGAATTCAAATCTGATTGCACAATGACACGTTGAATAGGTTCTACCGACTGAGTACTAGTTGGTGTTAATGTTTGAACTCTACTTTTAAGAGTAGAAAGAACAGTGAAATATTTAGATTCAAACACATCTCTATCTTGAATTTCATCCTCATGAATCTCCTCAATGGCAGACTGTATTTCATTATAATTAATGAAGGACCGTGGATAAAACTTCTTCACGAGTTGCAAATTCATAAGGATCAGAAACATCAGAACTGTACCTTTTGATCCAATTTTCAATCCTTGTGACAACAGAATAAACTGACTTCCGTTTTTTGTGTAAGGTCTGGATTTCTGCCATTATAATGAAACAATGTTTACGTCAAAAATAACGTATTTACCATTAACAATTGATGGAAATGGCAGCAACTGGGATTAATAATTCGACTCTTGAATCTTCCTTTCAACTCTTGACACTGACGTTAGGTACTGTAACTTTTGACAATTTAAATCTCCTGGGCAACGTTATGTTGTTTAAATCTCCTGGGCAACGTTATGTTGTTTGAATCTCCTGGGCAACGCTATGCCAATGGGGCTCTGGGGCTCAAAATGGGGCTCATTTACCATATGAGTGATTTTCTGGGGAGTACTTCAGCACTGTCTGAAGGGGAATCCGGCTCGAAGGACCATGTAACGGCTTGATATAACCGTTTTGAATCCGGGGGGCTGCGTTAGATTCAGCTTAGTTTCGTCTTCACACCAAAAAGTAGATAAGCAAAGGGGGTTCTAGAAAAAATTCGACCATTTTTCCATGTAAAACCCCATAAGAAAATCGCAGGTCCGTTCTATCAAAAAAACGACCACGTCGGGCCACATCGGAGATTATCGGGAAAGTTCGACTCGTGATATGTGGGAGTGTGGAATGTGGATGTGTTGACAGGGGATTTTAGCTTTGTTCCTGGGATCGAGATGGGGGGGTGGGGAGGTAAGATAGCTTTGTTCCTGGGATCGAGATGGGGGGGGGGTGGGGAGGTAAGATTTTTATAGCTTTGGGGATCGAGATGGGAGGTGGGGAGATTTTATTTTCACCAAAGTCTAAAAAAAGATTTTCCGATAGCGAGATTGGAACCCATATCCTTTGGATTTGTACGTGACAGTCTAAACCAATACGCTACCAAGGTGCCTAAAATAGAATGTAGATTTGTGGTTCAGTTGCTACCCCGATGATCCAAAGCCTGAAAAAAATCCGATAGCGAGAATTGAACTGGCACTTCGATTCTTTGATCGTTTGCTATTAGAATGATTAGATGGCGTTGGTGAGGTGCGTTGGAGATGCAGATTTCTTTATAGTTTTTTGAGTTATTTAATATAGTACGGCTCAATTGATCGTTTGCTATTAAAATTATTAGATGGCGTTTGAAGTCTAATCGAATAAATGGCGCTGTTTCATTGTGTATGACGTCACAGGGGTGCCCGTTGGGAAAAAAGTATTGACGGAGCGCTTTGTATATGATGTCATAGGATTGTTGTGGAAAATGATTCCCACTCAAAGTAGACAGCTAGACGACAATTAATACTTGTTCACATCGGAATATGTGTAAAGAGATTCAGAGAACAATGGTGTCTTGTTCCACTGCAATATGCAAGCATATCGAAATAATAGAACATACTCGTAATTTTTTTTGTTGTTCACTTTTTTTTGATAAGGCGTGTGAAGAAAGGTTCTGAACGGTTGTTTGATGGACTTTGAATAGTGGGGCAAAGGATTCAGAATTTTAAATTAGAGGTATAGAATATTTAATAAGAAAGATAATATAGAGAATTTAGAGTTGATGAACCATTGAAATGGATTGATTTCATAAAAATGTCTATGTTTCTATAAAAAGCTTTATATTTTAAAGAGTTGAAAAATGTGAATATCAAATTAAAAAGAAATGGAATGAAATTATTCATGAAAATTGTATCATTTATTTCAACATCTGAATAGATTTGATCTATAAAACAAATAGACGCATACTTACCTTATAAAATGCACATGCAGTCAAATAAAAATTCAAATTTTGAATAATATATATTTATTTATTCATCAAAAGACACAAATGCATTATACACACATAAATCCACAAGGAGGTAAATCACACTATTTACCATGGGTATAGGGGATTGGGGCATAAAAAGGAACTCAAAATAGGACAAATACATGCATTTTCTACTAACTATCTACTTACATTACACAATGTAAACAGAGAAAACTAATTTTATTATACCTAATGAGAAATACAAAACCTTATCTAATAAAATAATTATTATGCACAATATATTAATCCATTATAGAATGATGTCCATGAGGGAGAGTTAGGACAGAATCTTTCAACAGATGTCTCTTATCATCATACGGACTAAAGGCTATTTTTGTTTGTTTAATAGTATATAAATCATGTTTGCTTGCACGAATCAAATTTTGATCAACTGCTTTCTCAATATTTGACTCTAAACACTCTCTATAATCTTCAAAACTGATTTTATTTTCAATAACACTTTTCTTAACACCTTTTATTTTTTTTGTTGTGTGCACCTCCCCTTTTTCCATGTTAGTTTTGTTCTTTTCTAATTCCTCACCAGTGTAAAATAGTTTTACTGCGTACATTTTTGATCGGAGTCCGATAAAGTCCGTCATAATCTGCCCATTGTTTTCATCTTTCATCATACCCAAAACCTTTTTATTCACTAAGGGAATATTATAAATATTATCCTTGGGATAATCAGAGGTGTCAAAATGTTGTTCACAATCTTGTCTGATGACGTCATAGACATTGGAATCTGCTTTTTCATAAATTAAAGAGTCAGTATCAGTGTAAAGCACAGTACATTTTTCAAAACGATTTTTCATGTAATCATAATGAAATTTGTAAATAATAGTCTTAGCCAAATCTAAAATACACATTCCAGCATATATTGGCTTATTGAAAAATATTTCTGATTTTGCCAACTCAATTATTACAAGATTCTCATTGATTATTGTACTACTTTTAAACTCAGGTTTTGAAATTAAAGCCTCAGCTCCATATCGACCTTCCCATTTAGTAACAAGCTTGACCGAAGAATGTTTTCGAACATTTTCCAAACAGCGTTGTTCATGAGTTTGAATAGATTTTTCTCAAAGTCATTTTTGGAAGCTTGTCTGAGACGAGTATTCAAATCAATATAGGATTTTAACCACGGAGACTGATTAAATGAAATTGCTCTGTGGATTTTTGATAGTTTAACACCCAAACCCAATACTTGCTTTAAGTTTCTGTAATGGATAACATATTTTTCTTTATTGAAGAGTGTTGCCATTAGCTTGATGTTCTTAGAACCAGGAGGTGTCTTATGTTCGGGACAAGGGGGCAAATCAGAAAATAGATCGTTTAACTCATGAGGGATTTCCAAGTCTACCTCTAAAATAAAGCCTTTGTTAGAGGTATCATCAACATCTAAAACATTGAAAGAAGATAGTTCAGCATCACTCATCCACTTGAATCCATTAAAGGGCAGGTGTTGAGACATCGCCCACCCATATTGATTGTTGATATCAAAATACATGAGATATGTTTTTTCTCTAGAAGGATCGTATGAAGGAATATACTTATTATTGCATTTAGCATGCCTTTTAGAACACTGACTTAGACCTCCTCGTATACCCCTTTCAATGAACATGACCATATCTAAATCAGTCAAAAGTTCAAGCCTAGGATGATCAGATTTAAAGAGATGATACAGCATACATTGCCAAGAATAACCAGGGAGAGTAAACGAATGAGCAGGGTCTAATCCATAAGTGTTATGAGCTGCTGATCTAAATTGCTCAAACACGTCAGCCAATAACAAAATATCAGTTTTCATGTAAAGTTCAGAATAATCACGCATTGTTCGACATGAGAATGTATTCCAAACTTTTTGCGCATGTGCGTACTCACGATCTGAAATACATTTATCTTCCAATCTGTTATAAAATATAAAAACTTGGCGGGCAATTCAAATTCATTGATTTTAGACCAATCATCCATAAAGTCATATGAAAATATACCTTTACGAGTGAGCAATTTGAAATGCTCATCACTCAGATTCTTGAATTCTGACTCTAAAATGGGAAAATCTGGGAGATAAGATGCGAGTTTATCTAAACTGGAAGCCATAAAACGAAAACTATCCAAAAATCTGAACTAAATACGACTGTCTGGGATATGCTTCGTAAAGGAGATGTATTTTTCTTTGTTAACAGGAAGAACATCGATTGGCCCATCCACTTCAGCTAAAGCTTTGATAAGCAAATGTCCATCATATGAACTAAGACAGTGAAATAAAACAGGAATAATGTAGCTATCTTGGAAATTCAAATTACATTTTTCATGGGCAGGTCCTCTATATATACCAGTTAAGTGACAATGATCACGAACCCTTTTATCTTCTGCTTGGAAAACCTTTTCACATACATGACAACAACTCGCCTTGAAAAATTGTTTAACTTGTCCAGATGTAAGCTTCTCCATTGGAAGAGGACATTGGAAGACCGTCATCACATTTTCAGAAAAGTCAAAAAGTTCCTTAACAAACCATTGAATACAATCGACCCCTGTATAAGACTTATAAAACGATAATGAATCATCATAAGAACATTTAACATAATATCCAATGCTAAATGGAACATCAGATTGAATTTTTTGAGTATTTTTCGTTCCATCATCTTCAACAGAAGTCAAAAGGCACTCAGAATCAGCATATATAACAAAAGGTGCTTTTGTTTTAAAAGAAAAGTTAGTAAACTCAACAAACCTTCGATTTTTCTCAGGAAGCTTTGGAAGAGGACCATTATTCAGATTTGCGCAATCTTTCACATGATTTTCCAGTTTTCCAACATGATAAAAGTAATGAAGACAATGATCACAAATATACTTAGCAGTTTTATTTTTACACAGCTGTGATGAAACAAGACGAGATAAATTTTTTATCCAAACAAAATGAGTTTTGATTGGAAGAATCAACTCCTCCTCTTCACCACTTTGATAATTGTCTTGTACCATTAGAAGATTAATATGGTACTCAACTTTATTTTTGGTGATGTAGGCAGGTACAACCTTGAAAGACTTTCCCGATTTCTCCAATCTATAGACGTTTATAGAAATATCATTTTGCTTTTCAAATCGAGGAACTTGGGATAACGACATAGGAAACTGAATTCCGCTCAAATTTAAAACTGTCTGAGGATGAGGATAAGAAGAAGTCCATTTAGCAAACCCATAATCAATAGGAAATAATGCAGAAACCACTGCCCAGGCAAAACATAAACCATCTGAATTTTGAACATTGACACAAGCTTTTTTATTTTTTATTTGCTGGGGTAGATCAATATATGAACCGGCTTTAATTGGATTAAACTTATTTATATTAATGGTTAAATTTTGTATTTTAGATAAGGCCCAACCACTATCTTTTTCCTGAAACTCCTCTAATTCACTAAGCAGGGGGATTTTGATATTTTCATCAAACCAAGCGTCTAAATTGGAATCCTGATATAATGGCGCATTTTGAGTGTTCAAATATTTTTTTACATGCAAGGTTATATTCGCTTTATTTACAATAAATTCTCCGCAAAATACAGCGTTAACTTTGACAGCATGATTATTTTTCAAAATATTTTGAATTCTTCTTTTAAATATAACCTTACAATCCAATAAATATCTAATGATGTCTTTATGGTAAAGATTAATCAAGACACCTGTTCGAACTCTAGATTCAAAAGCTGTACTCAGATCTTTCCATTTTACACGGTGACATGCCGTTTCTTTTTTCTGGATCCCACCCCCTTTTTTTTTAAGTATTTTAAACTGTTGTCTTAAACTTTTAACATTAACCATTGCTGCTTGTAAATGTTGTTTGTCGCCTATTGATTGGGCAGTTTTCAAAGCTTTGTTGATCTTTCTAACTACTCGAACACATTCAATCAAGCCTTCTCGAAGAAGTTCTTCGGAAGACTTGACTCGAAATATTCCAAGTAGTGCAGCAATATGCTTAATCGCATTCGCAATTGCAGACAATTGCAGACGCGAAAACTCAAACTGATACGATTAAAAAAATAGCAAAACACGTCCGCACACTTCAAGAGACAATCTGCGACTGATGAAAGTAACTCACTCTCAATATGATTTTTTAAAATAACGATACTCTAAAATTGTCTCTAAGAAGAATAGCAAAACACGTCTGAACACTTCAAGAGACAATCTAAGACTGTTTTATATAGCTCACCAACACTATGATTTTTTAAAATAACGATAATCTAAAACACTTCCGAACACTTCAAGAAACAATCTAATACTAATATTCTAACTCACCCGAATCTCTCACAAGGCTTGTCGAACAGAAATCTCTTCATTTTTTCAAAAATGAAAGCATATTTTCTGCTTTTTTCAACAACACTTTGTATGAGGAAGACATATTGAAAAAATCAACTCACAACTATTGAACGCCGTTGATGTGGTGGTTTTAACTCAATTTGGGGTATGAACTCGTGTGATGTTCTGTGTGTAGCCCTCTGATTTCGAAGGTGTGAAATAGCTTAGCAGGTGATTGTCGGCTATAATCCTTCTAGGCAGGAACAACACACCTCCAATTGTAGTAGAATAACCACCAGTGTTTATAGTTCAGTGGACAAAACTGACAAAACTGGTTTGGCGGTTGGCGCGCTCTGCCATGTGATTTACGCAAAACGTTTAGATTGGTAGTGGGTTTGTTTATTGTATTGACACATATCAGTGTATTTCAAGTATTTTATTAAGGGAAAATATGAAGCAAACATTGGTTATTCAGTAATAATAATTACATTCATTACAGTATAGTGCGAAACCAAAATTTCTACGGTTTAGCTAAAAAGTGGTGGTTGGTAATTTGCAGTTTCCTTACAAAAGTACTAGGGTGAGTTTAGTAGAAAGTAGCAGCAAAAACATTTCAAATTTTACTTTAAGTCATATGTTTATGTTTCTGTATATTTTTATATGAGTTGAATCTGAGAACCTGAGAATTGGAATTTGGCATTGGTCATCACTTTATTATTTATACAGGGTGTCCCTGAAATGACTGTACAACGCTTAACCACAAATTCCTTGACCAAAAATAAGGTGATCTAGGCAAACTTACCTATATCCAAAATTGCTTCGTTTAGCCTACAGAGGGCGTCGAAGATTTAAAGAAAACACGGCTATTTTCTTAACCTGTTTTGGAAGCCGCTAACTGAATAGTGTATAATAAAATGGTGGATGCGCCCGGCAAATTTTTCGCCTGCGGGACTTTTTTTCGCCAGCGGCGCTTTTACCACATCGGTCTGCTTCACCTACTTACAACACCGCGAGCCGCCACTGACCCCCCTACAAAAATTTCTGCGGGCGCCCTTGAATTAGAAAAGGAAAAGCTCAAGAAATAGAAGTGAGATCATTAAAATTATTAGAGAGAATTTGATTGAAAAAAAAATAGATAGGAAATCTTGTATGATTATCATTAGATCTCACTCTAAAATTATTTCCAAAATACATATCAAGTACAAGTACTTTTTTATACGATTATTATCAATATGTATTTACAGCATTCTGCTGATTCTATCAGTTTCCAAATTATTCATCGATTACTCATGTTCTTTTTTGAAAAGTGAAAGTGATATGAAATGGGAAAATGGAAATTGAACGGAATCCATGGAGAAATTAAAATAAACATTTTGAAAGTCAAATTTTTATTTTCTTGAGTTGAGGGTGACAAACTATCCAGAACTACTATGACTTACGATTCATATGTTGTGAATAAAATTCAATAAAACCGTGTGCGACATCAAAATGTTAGCTTTATCATAAAATACACCATATTTTTCATCTACTTAAACTGCGCCAAAGTAACGAAATATGTCATGGATGTGGCTACAACAGACAATAATGTTGGTTTCTTGACATTAAATAAGTTCGCAGCCGAGAACCGTATATTGTTGTTGGTTAAATAAGACACATATGACTGTAACTCTCCATACCCATCTGATTTGTAGTCATACTTTCCTTGTAGATCCAAGCATGCAGCTAGAAGTCTATTCTCTTGCGATATTGTCAAATCACAACTGAAAGCTATTGCGCATGGACCAATCTGAAATGAAGTCTGTGTAGGTGCCAATTTTTTTCAAAAGAGAATTCTTGGTTTGGGATCAAATGACGAAACAGCTCACCAAATTATGTAAGCTCATTGGATATCATTTTTCAAATACCAACATGTGCATGTACTAACATTTTCTAAAGTCATCTAGATTATAGAAAGATGAGATTGTCGTGCGCTAATAAGAAAACCCTGCCTCCTGACAACTTTTGAAAAAATTCAATCAACCATCAGCACTGGAGCACTTGGTTCAGATGATACATATTATTGTTCTTGCCATGTCTTTGTTCTGTTTTAGTAATTCTAATAGACAAAGGTGGCATCCATCATAAACAATCCGTCCAACGCCTGATGAATTATATATATATGTCATTCGAGGCTCCCAGAGAAAATCAGTTATACCTTGTTAAGTATCAACAAATTAATTAAATCCCTGCAATAGTAGAGCGTCATGATTTTTGGCCGGCAACAGGTTTGTTATTTTTAGAAATTGTGTCCCTTATCAGAAATACCATGAATTTTTCCATGAAAATATGGCCACTCCATATAAAAATAAGTTCCTTACCGATATTAATATGAGATATGAGCCCGTGATAATACACGTCATAAAATAGTTCAGTTCATCATCATAAGGAATTTCTTGGGTTTCAAAATTAACCCAAACAAGTGCTATGACAATCTGTGATGTCCAATGGCAGAATATGAAGAAAAACTGAGTTCCAAACAACCTGTTTACCATTTCAGCACCTCTTTTTCCTTTCGTAATAGTGACCAATACTTCAGACGAAAGGTTGTTGGTTTGGATGCTCTTTCTTGCCTCCACCAGCATCATATCAATTTCCAGTATGATTAGGCATATCAGAGTTTCTATGCATAATTGGTAATAGATTCGTAACCATTGCAGAAAAAAAGAGAACCGTAAAGCAAATCCCTCAATTCTTTTGGGGTATTCTTCGGAAAGATCATGTACCATTAAAACAAGATCGTATAGAAAAAAAACGAACGTACACGTCAAAATCTTTCCAGAATATTTGTTCTTTTGTTTTGTCGGCTGTAGATTATGAAAGAGTTCTTGCCAATCAGCTCGTCTGGTATAAGTCCAGAATGACAAAGCAGTCATTATGTTGCAGATGGTAGCATCCAAGTCATAGAACATATTCATCAAGAAAAACCCTTTTTCTTCTGCCTTAGTCAAAGATGATGAAGGAACAATACCTACAAATATAAACATCAGCCCCAGAAGTGACGTCCCGATGCCAATTTTCCAATAATATAGTGAAGGTTTCTTTTCTAAATCTCGTGGATGAGGAGCAATTAATAGCAGATCGCAAACAGAGAAAAACTTTGCTACACTCATCGCTATAAAGTGAATATCACCTAGTCTTCATACATTTGAAATAAGGAGAATTGAATTATCCTGGTCGATAAATATAATGAGTTGTTGACTGATCGAAGTGTTTTGGTGTGACCTAGAGTATGATTAATAATTATTATTATCCATAGGCTGGCAGCGTGTATGAAAAGACTCATGACTTATGAAATAATTTTCTAATTTTAAAATCAATAATCCTGAATCGGTGATACATCATTATTCTTCCAATAATACACTTAATATGGATATCAAGAGTTTTTATCATTATTAAAGTTTTCTATCATATCTCCACAACACCTGGTAGAGTTACATTGAATACATCATCACTTATTATTTATGTTTTTGAATTGCCTGTATGCCTGTTCACAACTATTGTTCAACGAACAAAACCAAAACACTTCTGCCTTATGGCGGAGAGCCTTCTTTTTATACAGGGTGTCCGGAAATGATGAGCAAAAAATTCAGGAGAGTACTCCAGACAAAAAATGGATGCCACCTCTTCTCATAATATTTTTTAGCAAATTGATTATTGACGGAGTTACAGGGTGTTAAAGTTACATTTTATTTGCAGTTTTTTTGCGATACCTTTTGTCACGCTTAGGTCAGAATATTATATTCTGACCCAAGATTCTGACGAATTCTCGTATTTTGAGCTTTATCGAGATGAGGAATTCAAATTTGCCCACCGTTTTTTGCATTTTGAAAAGAGCGCCACATACGAGCTTATACTTCGATTTGAATGGTCTAAACTTTTTTATGCTACTGTATGCGACTTTTGACCTAATATTTTTATTATCTCAACTTTTTGACATAAAAAAAGATACCTCTTTTGTTTCGATAAATCCAACCGTTTTCCAGAAAAACGCTAGAATAAGTTTCCTTGCATAATGAATACAAAATCATTTCAAATTATTTTCAACCTTTAACATAGCACGCTTTGAAAACTTGCGCTATAGTTGCCGTGGAAACAAGTTGTGGTGGAATTAGTTTTGAAAGTTGGTAATTTAAAAAAAAAAAATTGTCAAGCTGATGGTGGTCAACGACAAAAATACTAAAATTGAAAAAAATATAAAAAATTTAGAAAATCACCAACTGTTAGAACTAATTCTATCCAAACTTATTGCGCACGATTATGAAGGATGCTATTTTGTTTGTTTTAGTATCATGATGCTATGTTTAAGGTTAATCACATGACAGTGAAGTTATTGTTTTTCTCGAAAACGATTGGATTCATGGAAGCTAAAGTAGAATACCTTTTCTATGTCAAAAAGTTAGGAGAATAAAAATATTGACAAAAATGGCATACAGTGGAGCACATGAAAGTTGGGACC
This sequence comes from Orchestes rusci, assembly GCA_958502075.1. Taxonomy (NCBI): domain Eukaryota; kingdom Metazoa; phylum Arthropoda; class Insecta; order Coleoptera; family Curculionidae; genus Orchestes; species Orchestes rusci. Next base: position 7,657,238 of record OY293313.1, on the reverse strand, counting down.
ATTCAAATCAAACTATAGGTTCGTATGTGACGCCCTTCACTGAATACGAACAAACGGTGAGCAAATTTGAATGCCTCATCCCGATAAAGCCCCAGACACGAGATTTCGTCAAAATATTATGAGCGTGGCAAAAGGCATTGCCAAAAAAATGCGAATAAAAAAGTTTAACACTATCCGTCAATTTTTAAAAAAATGTTATGGGAAAAGGTGGTATTTATTTTTGATCTAGAATGTTCCGCTGTATTTTTTGTTAATCATTTCCGGACAGCAGGAGGCTTGTTCGTGGGAATCAATTGAGAATCTGCCACAGGGGCCTCCATTTTTTTAAACAAGTCAATGATTTTGAGGCGATGATTCTCGTTTTCGGGCTTCTAGAGGATTGATCATAATCGTCAAGTGTTTGTTGGCATTTTTGATTTAGTTTTTCAATGACACCTACTTCCTTTTGTAGCTCATCAATGGTTTCTTGCGGCTTTTTCAGTTTTTCACTAAATTTGTCTTCTAGTTGTTTTGTTACTTTCTCTGCAATAATTCTCAGAAACTCGTCCGTGAATATCGCAACATCATTTCTACGCCCTATTTATAACCACACTGTTTGGAGAATACAGATTATGGACACCATTGTATTTAATAGTAGAAAAACTTATCATATTCTTACTCTTCTAGATGTGGTCTACTCAAGTCTACGCCCGACTGTTATTATTTATTGCCGAAGTTCTTTGAAAAAGCCAAATTAACACAGCAGCCACTGATTAGCGTGCTCACACGTTCAGCGCCATGACTCGGTTGAGCCGCTGGTCGTATTTCATCACATTGCTTTCTTCTTGGAGCATTTCGTTCAGAAATGTTTCCTTGTTGGTGTCGGCAACTGTCCCCGAACCTGCAGTATGAGGTTTGGTGGAAATAGCAGTCCACTGTCCTCTGGCTCGTTCTGCGGGAAGGATAGCAGCACACCAGGATGTCGATGCCACTCTTCTTGAAGATCACCTCCAGTATGCTTCTCTTCACTTGCCAGTCCACTTGGTCATTTGTCCATTTTTGACATTGCCAATTAAGTCAGGTCCTGTAACAGCATCAAGCCTCAAAGATGATTAAGGGCTCTCCAGACATCGCTTTAGGTGGTCAGATGCTGCGGAAGCGTCTTCCCGTTCAAAAGCAGCAGCAGGTCAACTCTTCATACTGAGGTCCCTAGTGACCCAGTGACCCAACGTGTACTTCTCCGGTGCTTTGAACAAATCCAGCTGTCTTTCTTGGACAACGCCATTCGGGACTCTCTAGTCATTGCAATATAGAGACATGAAAGTTTTCACTTACATCTCTTTCCCGGATGTCCTGATCTGCCTCACTCCAGCGTCCTGATCGTCATGATTCCCAGCATATCGGGTCAAGCGGTTGAAATGAACAGCCATCGATTTTCCTCGAGTTGCCTTCCGAATCCTGTGGACGACGTCAATGCTCGCATTCATAAGACGGAACAGTTGTGGAACTTTTATCGCTCCTTCTAATGAATGAAGCGCTACTTTGGTAGCGATCTCATGAAGACTCAACAGTCAACTGTCAGTTGCCAAACAGCGCTCCTGGAGCGTAGTGGTAACTGTTGCGTCGAGTGGTCCATCTTATGAATGCGACGAACATTGTAGTTTTGGAGAGAAGCCACGTCGCCTTTGTGGGTTATACAGCCAAACCAAAGTCCCAGCCTGGAACCCGCTTTACGTCGTAAGCCTTGTTCATCCTGTCGCTGGATGTTGAGACGGACTCGCTGATATATATCGTCCATCTTTCTGCAAAGATTGCTTGCTTAGTCTTCTCCAGTCACATCCTCACCAGGTGGACAGCCAAACTGCAAATCGCTTGGCAGCCAGAGGTCACGACCCATGAGGATCCTTGCTGTGGTTCTGCTTATGCTCCATTCCGTATGTACGTTTTATACCCGAGGTTTTTCCAGTTCGATTTTCAACGTGATCGTGATGGATTCGTGAACTGCAGACCGGTATGCCAGAGAAAACAGATGGAGATGTTCTTGTCTTCTTGATCTTCAAGACGTCACAAACATTTTGGAACAACGCCGATTCAAAGTTTCTTCACTAGTCCGAATGCAGTTCCAACGGAACACCAAAATGGTAGAACCACTCATTGAACAGTCCATCAGCTACCGTTGCTGCTTCTTGGTTGGGCAAGGTAAACGCTTCGGCTCACTTGCTGAAGTGTATAATCACCACCAATATTCTCTCCGTTTGACTCAAGAAACGGTCCAGACAGTCAGACGGGCTTAAAACATTGTACTGGCGCATAGGAGCTTTCGTACGTTACTAAGGTCCGTTACTTGTAGCACATACGGCGCACGTTCTGCACCACTCCTGGACATCGGCCTGGCAGTTGACCCAGTAAAAACTTTTTCGCAGCTGACCAACGTCTTGGTTATTCCCCGATGTCCACCCATGACACCAACATGGACCCCTCTCATCACTTTGGCCTGTCTGCTCTGAGGAATCACCATCTGTCTCCGATCTTCCGTGCCATCCAGATTCTTCAACAGCCTCTTCAGGATGCCGTCGCTGAGAACCATCGAGCTCCATGCATTGACCGCTACTAGGGTCAATAGAGCTCGATGGACTTCTTGCCAAGTTGGTCGTTGGCCTGCTCATTTCCATCCGATGATTGACTTCAGATCTGGATCTTTCTTCTGGTCCCCTCGAAGTGCGTCAGACTGCCAGTAGTTGTCCACCACAGCTCTTCTGCACATGCTGCCTTCCTTCTTCTCAGCTCTTTGGCAGTGCTTACAGAGCTCTGGAAAAGGTCTTCTCGACAAGGCATGAGCATAGTCGTGGCTTGATCCAGCTCGATGTTCATTGTCAATATCGAACTTCTGGAGTATCTCGATCCAACGAGCCACTTGACCGTCCGGGTTCTTGCAAGCTTCGACAAAATTTTGCTGAAATAACCGATGCTCCTTCAGGTCCCTAGTTTTGTAGCCATCATAGCAAATATCTATGTCCGTTCCTATAGCACAAAATAGATCTCACTTCCGACATCACTGTTGCAACTATTTATGTACAGTCACTTATTATTTGTGTTTTTCAATTGCATTAACAAAAACTATTGTTCAACGACCAAAACCAAAACACTACGGCCTCAATGCGAAAAGCATGCATTCTTTTTATTTTTCCACAGTCCCCCCTTCGCCGAAATTGCATGAATAGTGTGGAATTATCAAGAATTCATCCACGGTTCAGCAGAGAAGCCACTGGAAAATTCGCTGACCACCCACAGTGGACCGACTTTGTGCTTAGAGTGACAAGATCCGATATGTTTGAGCAAAGCGTCTTGTGTTGAGCCGCTGAACGTATTTCGTCGCAATATGTTCTTGCGTTTCTAGAACCTTGACATTTTCAAGCTGACCCATGCTATTGGGGACCCAAGTTCTTTCAACTTTAATTTGTATATCCCTGTATTTGAGCGGTTGTTCCTCCTCCTTTTGGACTACGTGCAAATCAGACTTCCTTTGTGACTCCTACACAAGAACTTTCTGTCGATTTGGTTTCGAGTGTCCGTTATATGAACACAGAATCAACCAGTGAATCCGAACGATGATAGTATCACTCATCCGCAACAATAATTCTGTATTTTCCAATGTGTGCATAGTTTCGAGTGCAAATGGGCCTCGCCCGCCTTATGGTTTTCTTTAGATTTTCGTTTCAAGCAGTTGAATTTTTAGTAATGTTTTTCCTTTGAATAGATTCAGCCAATTCGAGAAAACTTTTTCAAATTAACAGTAGGCATTCCCAAGTAGGTATTTCTTGTTCCGCTTCATCTCCAAATGACTCTTGGATAGCAATATACAAGAAAGCCTCGATAATTCACGAGTCCTCTTTGTCGTTTTGGTTTTGAAACAAGCCACTTCTAGTGTGGTGAACTCATAAGATTCGCTGGGTGATAAGAAGTTGAAATAGTGATGACAGTTTTCGAAAAAAAAAACTAGTGTCACTTTATCGAATTCATATGTATCTTGGTTCACTTTCAAAATCAAGTTTTCAACTGAAACAAGAAATTGAGGTACATCGTAACTGCAGCTTGCAGCCACGTATAGTGTAGGCCATAGAAAAGTGATTGAAATATACTCTCATGTATGGTTTAGTGAACGCATAAGCATAATAATAATGATCAAGGCGTAAGTCACTTCATTGATGCATAGAGCATAAGAGATTAGGGTGTTTATGGAATGTGGTATTTAATACACAACAACTGTCAAACATATAAAAAACATATAATTCTCGCCTACCAGTAGACGCGGTAATCGTTGATATTTTGCTCCAGGCATTCTCCAACATGATTATATTTTCATGATCTACATGACCCAGATTCCAAATGCAAACTGTTCAATGGTCTCAATAAAAAATCCCTTCTCAAAACTCATCACTCCACTAGACTAATTTCACTCAAATTCACCTCAATATTTCACTATTTCACGGTTGTAAACGACAAAAGAAAGAAACCGTCCGTCCAGCAGATTGTCAATGTCATCAGACAGTCCCTGATCATGCATAATCTAGTGCATAAAAGTTGAAAGTTGGGAACTTTTACGCTTATGCATTATGTTTATGCTTTAATCATTGAGACTTATGTTTTCAATAAACACTGTAGTTTGTATCCATACATTTAACTGTTATGACTTGTGCCCTAGAATAACGCTTTGATCAATAAGTTATGCTTATGCCTTCGCTAAACCCGCCATCTCACTTTTCTATGGTGTAGGTTAGTAAAGCTTTAGTGGGAAATGATTGCAATAAGATCAGATAACAATAGCTATTTGTGTATTAAGAGAGTTACATTCCAGTAACTGCTGACATCAATCCTTACGTTGCACATTATATTCCCACGGAATACAAGTTAATAAATAGGCATTGTAGCTAGTTTTAAAAGCAGATTTAACGTAGCCGTGTTACTTGACTTATCTTGAATAAAAATAATTTTGGTGAAAAATATTTTTTTTAAAGGCTTCTCTCGAGTTACCCAACGTAATTGGCGCAGTCGGTAGGATCGGAGAGACACATGAAATAAGAAGTGGTTCCTATCAAGGATTTACACGCCCAAGAATCCTGATACTGGTGTATCCGAGAGAGTGAGTGCAGAAACTTCACGCAATATCCAAACTTTGGCACTATTGTGTGAAAGAAGCCAGACGCAGCATCCAAACTTTGGCACCGTTGTGTCCCAGCCCCTAAATTAAATGGTAGAGCAGCAGAATTAGTTGCATCTCGAACAGAATTGAATAATTGGCAATTAGTTAAAGATACTTTATTAGTGACCTTTTCTGATCAAAGATCTATAGACTGTTTAATCCAAGATTTGATAACTTTAAAACCATTTAAGAATGAATCACCATTAGACTTTGGCATGCGCATACAAGATGCACGAAGTCTTCTTTTTGCAAAATTGAGTGCATCAGACAAACTTGAAAATGTTAAGTTGATAAAAATTCAACACTACGATAATTTTGCGTTAAAAACTTTCATAAATGGTTTGCCCTACAATATGCAATTGGTAGTTTGGTTAAAAGAGCCAGATTCTCTGGAATGCGCTATGTCTTACGTAAGAGAAGAAGAAAACTTTGTCTATTTTAAAAACCAGAATCAAAATTTTTCTAACAACGCATCTTTCCATAAAACTTTTAAACCAACTAATCCAACTTAACCACATACATCAGCGTTCAAACCCGCACAAACTCATTTTACACCTACTCCAAACTTTACACCATTTTATAGACCTTTCCAAAACCAAAACTATCAACAACCATTCACTTTCGGACAATTTCACAATTCTTTTAGACCCCCGAGTACTTTCCAAAGACCACATCAACCACAATTTTCAAGTAATTTCCAACCCAGACCTTTTGTACCATCTTTTCACCAAAGATATAAAAGTCCAAATCAAAATCAACCTTTTGGAAAGCCATTCTCTCAAATGACTAGACTTTCAAGGAATTTTAAACCAGAACCGATGAACACTAGTTCCGGTAACACAATCATAAATAATTCAAAACAACCCAAGTTTACTTTCCAAGAGCTGTACAATCAAGAAACTTCCGAAATTGAAAACCCACCAACAGAATTTGACCATCAATCAAATACTGAACCATATTATTTTGAAAACTCCTACCAATATTAAAACGAAGATGAACCTCATTATGAACAACCCTCTGATTACGAATTTTCAAATCAACCTTACTCTGTTGAACAACAACAAAATGCAAGCCAATCAATTGAACAAGAGGATGAAGTAAATTTTCATTTGACTCACCCTCCGAACAAACTGAAATAGTATATTTTAACAATTATTCCCCTGAATTACCACATATTTTTATTCCTGAACTACAAAGTTAATTTCTAATAGACACCGGAAGCACACGAAGTTTTATCAACCCCAAAATAGCATATCATTATTTTCCAGGAAAAATATCAAATGAATTGTTTCAAGTCCAAACAGCCCATGCTGTATCTTTTCATAACGAAACTGCAATGTTGCCCATTTTTCCCACTTTTCAAACAAACGGAATTCATAAATTTTATCTCTTCGACTTTTCTGATAAATTTGATGGATTAATAGGATTAGATCTATTAACTCAATTGAGGGCAAATTTGAAATTTGACAAATCCATCTTAGAATTTCCGAATATCATTATACCCGTTTATCACGGTTATTCAACTCTCAACAATAACGCTATTTATAAGGAACCTTTCCAAGGTGATGAGCGTAATACAATCCCTTTTAATAACACTTACGTCATACCAGCACGTACAATGATACAAGTTCGCATTCCGGTTATTGTAGAAGAAGGTCAAGGAATATTGAATTATGCAAAAGAAGGAAATCTTGAGATTCCAGAATCTTTAGTAACAATTGATAATTATCATGCATTTACAACAATATTGAATTCTGGAGAGTTTCCTACTAAAATAAATTTCTATCAACCGTTCGAAATAGAAATTGTCAATACCAACGACCTTAATTTTATCAATCATCCTGATCGTGACCCTTATCAAAAATTACCTCAAGAATTGGACAATAAGTTAAAGGCTAATTTGAAAAATTTACGTTTACATCATTGCAACTCTGAAGAAAAAAAAGCTATCCGAAAGCTTTGTTTCGAATATCGTGACATCTTCCACTGCGAAGACATTCCACTCAGCTTCACAAACACAATCAAACATCAAATAAAATTAACAGACGATTCTCCGATATTTGCAAAGAATTATCGTTACCCCGAAATTTATAAAAATGAAGTTAAATCTCAAATTTCCAAATTGTTAAGTCAAAAAATCATTCAAGATTCTAATTCTCCCTTCTCAGCACCTATTTGGATTGTGCCTATGAAAATTGATGCGTCAGGAAAACAAAAATACAGATTGGTCATTGATTACAGAAAACTAAACGAGAAAACAGTAAACGTCAAATTTCCACTTCCGTTAATAAATGAAATTCTTGATAAGCTAGGAAAAGCGCAATACTTTACCACTCTAGACCTAGCTAACGGTTTCCACCAGATCGAGATGGATCCGGAGGATGTACATAAAACAGCTTTTAGTACCGATACAGGGCACTATGAATTTCTTAGAATGCCCTTCGGGTTAAAAAACGCCTCCGCGACATTCCAACGTGCAATGAATAACGTACTTCGCGGATAACAAAACGAGACATGTTTAGTATACTTAGACGACATCATAATTTTCAGTAGTAGTTTACAAGAACATATCCAAAAATTAAAAACTGTTTTCGATCGTCTACAACAATCAAAATTCAAAGTACAATTAGACAAGTCAGAATTTTTAAGACCAGAAGTCCAATATTTAGGCCATATCGTAACTAAAAATGGAATAAAACCGAATCCGGATAAAGTAGCTGCAATCAAAAATTTCCCATCACCCAAATCACCGAAGGAAATTAAATCATTTTTAGGCCTTCTCGGTTATTACCGAAGGTTTATAAAAGACTTTGCCAAGATCACTAAGCCCATGACTAGTTGTTTAAAGAAAGACGCGAAAGTTCAGCATACTCCTGAATTTTTAAAAGCCTTTGAGCATTGCAAGCATTTACTCATTAATGCACCAATACTTCAATACCCCGATTTTAGCAAACCGTTTATAGTCACTACAGATGCTAGTAATTTTGCTATCGGTGCCGTACTTAGTCAAGGAACTATTCCCAATGACAAACCTATTGCTTATATAAGTCGCACCCTCAATCAATCTGAAACCCGTTATTCAACTATCGAAAAAGAATTACTGTCAATAGTTTATGCTTGTAAAATATTTAGACCTTACATTTTTGGACGCAAATCCACAATCTACACAGATCATAGACCCTTGATTTGGTTATTTAACCTAAAAGAGCCAAATTCCAAATTACTTCGTTGGAGACTACGTTTAGAAGAATACGATTACGAAATTAAACACCGAAGTGGTTCTCAAAATAGAGTAGCCGATGCTCTATCCCGCATTCAACTAAACGTCTATGAAAATGAATCTGTAGCAAATAACGCTGGAGAAATAAATAACGATATCGTAGATTTCTTAAGAAACTTAGCTGAAAATCCCATAAACGATGAAAACTTTGATAAAAATCAACCTTCCACCTCAAAAACCTATCACCCTCATTCTAAAACAACTCCAAAAATCAAAATCATATCTGATATTGTAGTGAAACCTGCGGACACCGTACATAGTAGTCAAAGAGACACGGAATCTGCAATGACAATTTTAGACGAAATTATCAACAATAAATCAATACAGTATCTGATAAAAAGAAATGCACATCCAAAAATCAAAATAAATTTTGAACAATTCGAAAATCATGCCATCAACCATTGCGAAATACCAAATAATCCAAATTTAATTTTCGAATTTATAAGAGATTATCTACCAAATGACAAAAACGTGTACGTTTATTTTTACAATGACGATATCATGAAAGCCTTTTCAGATACCTATTCCACTCATTTCAAAAACCCAAAAATCATAAGGTGTACAAGACTTGTAAATAACATTTCAGATAAAGACGAAAAAATACTTTTAATCAAACATCAACACGAGTCCAAGACAAATCATCGAGGAATAAACGAAACTCTTACTCGACTAAAAATTACTTTTGGCCCAAAATGAGTTATGATGTGACTAAATACATCAACGACTGTGTTGATAGTAGTCAAAGAGACACCGAATCTGCAATGACAATTTTAGACGAAATTATCATTATATTTTCTTACTATACTGGATAAATTTTCGAAATATGGACAAGCTTTTCCTCTGGATAGAAACGCTAAATCAATTTGTGATAAGCTAGTCACCTTTTTCTCATTTTTCGGATGCCCTGAAACAATCGTTTCCGATAACGGCAGCGAATTCAACAATGAGTCACTAAAAGAACTTTTGAAAGCTCAAAAAATTAATATTCACTTTATAACACCTCGACATCATGAATCAAATTCCCCTGTAGAGCGTTTTCATTAAACTTTAATCGAACATCTTCGATTATTAAGAAATCAAGAAGCGAAAAAACCAGTTTCCGAATTAATGCCTTACGCAATAATTGCCTATAATAATTCAATAAATTCTGTTACGAAATTTTCCCCACAAGAATTGATCTTAGGGCACACAAACTCCCGCGACCCTTTAGACTTAGTATTTACCACATTCTACTCTGATTACATGAATTCCCACAAAAATAAGGTAACCCTCCTTTATGAGAACGTACTAGGAAGTACAATGAAGGAAAAAGAACAAATATTGACCAAAATCAATACCAAAGGAAATGAACAAACTGATTTTAAATTAAATCAGACTGTCTACAAGAAAACCCCTGAAAGATCACCGAAAAGTAAACCCAAATTTGAGGGACCTTTTAAAATAGTTGAACTTTTAGAACATAACAGAGTAAAAATTCAAAACGTCAAAAATCCAAAAATAAACGAAATCATCCATATAAAAGAGCTCAAACGACCCCTTGATATGCCTGTACAACAAGAACCACCCAACTAACCGTAAAATATCATGACCTTAACAAGAACCCAGGAATACTACCTTAAAAATTAGGTAATGTACAAAAAGTTATCAATCATTGGACCTTTGTACAAATTTTTGACATCAAAAACATAATAAATGAATTCAAAATTCTCAGTAAGGAATACCAGAATCTTAAATCCACCCTCGACAAGAAACCAGGGTTTAAAACAGAATTTTTCAGTTCTCAAATTTTATTAAACAATCTTCATGATAAAATAATCACCCAGCTCAATCAGATTTTACCAATATCCCAATTGAAAAGGTCAAAACGTGGATTAATTGATGGCCTAGGGAACATAATTAAAAGTCTTACTGGAAATCTCGACCAGGAAGATGCAAGACGCTACGATAGTGAAATTGATGCCTTGAATAATAATCAACACAACATAAAAACATCAATGGACAGTCAATTAACACTATTGGATAAGTCAATAAATGACTTTAAAGAATTAAGTCAAAACATCTCACACAACCAGTTGGTCTTAAAAGATCGTATCAATTATATCATCGAAACCGTCAATTGCATAACTGTAGAAATGGCAACTGCTAAAGAGTATTTTAGAACACAAATGGTTTTAACCCAAATTGCTATGATGTTCCAAAATATTTATGACATAATTAATCAGATACAGATTGCAATAACATTCTCCAAACTGAAAAGTTTTCATAGTACTATAATCAAACCTCAAGACTTACTGGATGAACTGAGATTAATGAATGATAAGTTAATGTACGAAAAATTGCCATTTGAGCCAATTCTAGATAATATTTTGATATTCGAAAATATCTTGGATGTCAAAAGTTATTCGAAAAACAATGAAATAATATTCATAATCGAAGTACCCCTCGTAGAAAAGGAAAGCTATAATTTATATCAGCTTTTTCCTCTGCCTACTCGAAGTAATAGTGAGTTCCAAATAATCATTCCAAACTTTCAATTTGTAATTCTCAACGAAGACCAATTTGGTTATTCAGACACTCCGTGTGACAAAATCTTCGATAATGAATATCTGTGTAAACATATTCATACGGAAAAATTGTATGAAGAAGTTCCATGTGAAATAGAGTTGTTAACTTATCAAAGTAATATAACAAAATGTAACCCAGTATTTACGAAAGTAGATAATGTACAAGTTCAAAATATTGATGAAGGTAAATGGATTGTAATAAGCGATAAGGACACTAAGGCAGTGCAACAGTGCGCGAGTGAAAAAGAAAGTGTTTTACTGAAGGGAACATACTTAATCGAACTTGATTTTCCCTGTCAATTGAAAATAAAAGACACTATTTTGAAAACCTATCATAATGTAGAAAATAGTTTTCATGTAATTGCTTTACCGCAGATTAAGTTTAATAACACGTATAATGTATTGCATAGCAGCTTGAAATATGTTAAGCTAGATAAGGTAAACTTCAATAAATTGGATGTACTAAGCAAAGAAATTGAACAACAAAAAATTGTGAATTCAAAAATGCTGAAAGATCCAATTTATTATGTTAAACCCAGTTTATGGACAATAATCATTTATATTTTAATCACATTAATAATAGTCTACTGTCTGCATAAGTATCTACGTCCCATTCTTTGCATTAAAGAAAATGAAAATGAAACTTTTAACGAAATTGTAATTTGAAAAATCAAATTTTGGAAACTTTGGGTCATAGAAACTTTGTTAGTTTAAATGACTATCTAAGAGGGGAGGAGTTACATTCCAGTAACTGCTGACATCAATCCTTACGTTGCACATTATATTCCCACGGAATGCAAGTTAATAAATAGGCATTGTAGCTAGTTTTAGAAGCAGATTTAACGTAGCCGTGTTACTTGACTTATCTTGAATAAAAATAATTTTGGTGAAAAATATTTTTTAAAAAGGCTTCTCTCGAGTTACCCAACGTAATTAGAGCGCAAAGTGATACATTGCCGCTCTGAGCAAGGAGATGGACGCAAGGAGCGGCTACCTTGCGAGAGCGGCAATCTCACTTTGCACTCGAATTACACACAAGATTTTTTCTACAACCGCAGATTTTAGAAAAACATGAGTTGTATTGAAATAGATATTTTTATTTTCGATGACGATCTTCGAATACGCGTTGTTCATGAAACTGTTGACATAATCTGTTAAATGTTGTTCAGTAATTTAGATTGGGAGAAGTTGACAAAAGGGGTGACATCTAGTAACGCATTTTGAACTTGTATAGCGGTGAACAACAACAAATATTTGGTTATAATTAACCCTACTTGTATTTCTCAGTTTTAATTTCATATTCATTTCATAAAAGAAGTGTTCTTAGTGATACATCTTTAATCCATTATGTCGTTCAATACCCACTGTGTTGTCAAATGTCGCAGAAACTTTTGACATTTTTCTAATATGGTTTCCATATTCAGCGAGCGACAAAGTTACTTTGCCGCTCGGCGAGCGATAAAGTAGACTACGCGGAAAAGTGACACTTTGCGCTTCCTTTTTGATGCGCAAACATGGTACTTTGCGCTCGGTTGTAGAAAAATATTTTTATCATGCGACATAATCTCGAGTGAGAGAACTACAAAATATGTAGATGTTTTGAAGATACTGTACGTCTCAAACTTGTATCAATACTTACATACTGATACTGACAACGCAATGATGAGATATATATTGCGATGGGGTTACGGTGTATCAGGACAATGTAATATGTGGCGATACCAATGTCATCGACTATAGGGCCCCTAAGATTATTTGAATCTTGAATTTTGTACACAGAAAATTGATCTAGTTATTTGAACAACAGTTTCTTTCTATGTTTAAAATATAGCATAATACAGAATACAGTGAAGCTATCAATTACGTAAACATGCTACACCGTGAGACCTGCCCTCATTGCAACATTTATTAAAAAAATAAAGCAGATGTTTTGTCTTTTGTCGGAGATATTTTAAATTTTCAAGTTTGATAGACGTTACTGAGGAATTCATAAACGCATGAGAAATCAATAATTCGAATGTAGTACATACGTAATGTACCTTACGTAATTTTCACTTTCGTCCATCCTTACTTTTTCAGTACCATTTTACCAAAACTTCGCAAAAGGGTGATAAAACTTATTTCCACATTTTATTTTTCGTTGTAGTGATCTTGTTTTTTTTTTCATAAAGTTATTGTTATGTTTTGAACGAGCTTTTGAATTTGACAAATTTCAACAAGAATTTGACTTGTTTTGTTTTTATGATACAATTTTTCTCTGTCTTAATCTTACGTTTCTATATTTCAACTTTCATTGGGAATTTCATTTCACTTTTGCTTTGTTGGTCGTGTTCTTCCTATTCCGTTCTTGTCTTTATGTCCATTTATTGTTCTTATGCGCTTATCTTGTTTTTATCGAGGTTTTTACCCTTCCATATTTTAGTTCTCTTCTTGTTTCAACAAATTCCTCATAGCATAAAACGATAATTTTTTAACTTCAAGGGTTTAAAAATTTCTGACTTATTTTAAGGGCCCAGCAAACACAAACGCGCGTTTTTTACATCGGCCGATGCTTTTTGGTATCATCGGCCCAACGTCGACAGCCGGCATCTGGCCGGACCGTATATGTCCCTCCGGCCGACAGCCGCGCAGATCCGAGCCAATGCATATCCAAGTACAGCTCCGCGTCGATGCGAGGCGTAAGCATCGGCGTTGAGACTATTATTAAATGACAAAGCATTTTTTTTTTTATTTGTGATAACATTTTGCTTCTGATACATTTATGAAAATGGCAATGAACAAGCTATAGCCTAAGTGATTTCGACGTTGAGCCATGAACGAGAGATCGTCTTAAGATATTTTTTTATGTTTTGGTCAAAATTGAAACACAAGCTACAAGGGCCTAAGTTGCACCGAAGGTGCGATATGTAGAATATAAACAAGGCTTTATTCAAAATATTAAAAGTAAAACATATGTAAGTACACTCATGGACAGGTGAAAAGCATGCTTAAAATCTGATGAAACTTTGATCCTGCATCAGTGATCAAGAAAGTGATGGTGTATTTGAAAACTTCAATCCATTTGTTGGTTTAGAGCCATTTTGTCACGTTTAGAAAAGAGTTAAGAATCAAGCTTTTTTTCTGTGTAATTTTCGATAAAAACGGCTAGCTCCATGCGAAAGAGGGGCAAAATGTATGTACTTCTTGAGAATTTCACAATAATAATTGAACAAAGAATAGCCTAGCTACGAAAACTTAACAAAAATGACTGATTTTTGACAATTTTAAAATTTCATTGCTGATCCCTTATTGTGACTTTTTCAGCAAGTACAAAAATCTTGCCCCCCTTTCGAATGATGCTAGTCATTTTTATCAGTCAAAAATCAAAACCTATACACAGACAAAAGTTTCATTTTGAATGCTTTTTTCAAACGGGACAAAAGGACCCCTAACAAATTTTTGGAAAAAATCGACAGAAGGTCAGTTTGACAAATGGATTAGAGTTCTCAAATGCTGGTGCCGTAAAATGCTAAAATGGTCACTCTCTTGATCACTGATGCAGGATCAGAGTTTCAACAAATTGTAGACAACAGACCATATTTGAACATATAGAAATTCAAAAGATTTAACAAACGGAAAAATTTAGATATTGTACCTAGAAATAATATAAAAATAAACCTTTTTTAAACAAACAAATATTACATACATGGTAATTATTATTCCACAGCCATAATAGTTATCGCATCAACACAATAACACACATTTACATAAATGCAATAACTCTGCTTGATTTATTCCAAAATCAAAGCTTTGAAAATGAAAATGACCCAATATGTTTGGTGAAAATCAACATGTACACTCAATCATTTTGTACACTTTATTTTTTCCAAGAATTCATAAACACAAAAAAAAAACACTATAACATTCAAAATTTAACTCTTTTCTGCCTCCAGATATCTACACTTATGCAGCATTATTCCGTTGCCAAGATTTGATGAGCATCTCAATAACTTCAATTGTAATTGGGATTTCTACGTACGGCCACTGTAATAATAAATAAAAACAGTTAGGTTCCTACTCATAACTTCTCTGGTTTGTGTTTCACTCAATTTATACCTGAAGGGTAATGCTAAGATTACATCTGCCACGTGATGTTGTTTTTTTCTGATAAATCTTATTCTGAAACAAAAAATTCTTGATCATTTCTTATTCCACATCGTATTTTGCGATGTTTTTTTGAGACGGGCTCAGCTCCAAAATTTTAGGATATACCTCGGGATATACGATCCTTTTGAGATTATTCAAAAGAAAAAAGATGATTTAACCTATATGCTGCAATATACAGGGCCCCAAAAAAATACGACAAACAATTTTTTTATGAATCGCGAAATTGATATAACGGATACAAACCTACAAAATATCTTTTTGACAAAAAAGTTTACTCCATCAAGTTTATAACTTATTGATTTCGCAATACCAAGAAAAAATAGACTCAAAAATAATAATTATTATCATTTGTCAAATTTTTAAGTGACCCTGTATATTACCGCTCATTGATAAATCATCTTTTTTCTTTTGAATCTCAAGTTAATTTGAGTCGAATCCGCAAATTTAAAAAAAAAATAGCATTATAAAAATTGGAATAAAAATTGATTATCTTTTATTTCGGAAGAGTTATCAGAACTTGTCTTGACCCCTCTGTGGTATAGATTAGGTATAGTAATTTTCAAAAATTGCATCACTTTTTTCCGCAACCTGTATATGATAGAGAACCTCATCTCACAAAAAAGTTCACAAAAGTCTGTCCAATGTTCGAAAGTAGATCTTCAAAATGCTAAAACACTCGACAGAAACCCTTAATTCGTTTCAAAGTTACAGCAATTTTGAAAATGCATGGGCAACAAAATTCCAATATGTTCTTTATCATGACAAACAATAATTCATTCGATCACCCACAATGTATGTACTTCGTTTTTGTGATTAACTTATATGTATGTATATCTTACATGGAATACACATTCAATGTTTTTGTTTTTCTTATCGGGTTGCATTCTCATGAAACGCAGTGTAGCAATAACACATTACTCTTTTTTGTCTTCAACTCCAAACAATGTTAGACGGATCTATTTCAAATGCCTATGCAGAGGGACGGTCAAATAAGAAACTTCCGCGAATGGTAAGACATTTTTAGTGAAAATCATGACATTCTCTGTCGAAATTTAGAAATTTTCAGGAAATTTATTCATTGAGGATATTACTTGAAACATTGGAATCCTTATTCATTGAAATAGGGAGGTGAAATATTTCACTTTTGAAAGGTTCATAATATGAGATTTTCAAACGGCACAACCCTATTTCCATGACAATGGAACAAAACCTCAATTGAATCGAAAATAATTGCATGGCGACTATGAATTCACGTCGGCCCCGGGAAGAGAGAAGGACGCGTTTATCCCCTTGTCGGCAAAGAAGACGAAGACAAAGGTATTGAGATCAAAGAACCATGTCTCAGAGACCCATACAAGGATCTCTGATGATATGGAGGTTGATCCCCATGCGTGAGTCAAGAGAAAAGCTGGGGGCAGTGACAGCATGTCTCCGGACGGCTCGCCTAAAGGCAAGCATGTCCGGAGAAATGTCGCCATGCTTCCCTCAGCAGAGGAGGCACCGGTTCACACGGTACCGACCCTTGACGACGAACGTTCGGGACACGTCCCACTCGTAACCTCACCCGCGACCAGAGGAGCGTTCGTTGCAGGTAGTCATTCGCCGACTACCCGCCAACGCAGACCTAGAGACAATCAGGTCAGAGCTCGCCACCTGCTTTGGCATCGATGCTGTGCCGCTCCACATGACTAGCCGGAAAACCCGGCAAGTTGTAGTAGTAGTAGTAGTGTTGGTGAAAACAAACGTTAGGTGGATCTTTGAGTTCAAGGAACCGCTCGGCGTCGATTTCAAGGTGGAACCCAAAAAGAAGTCACCGGAACCACGGCACTGTTTCCTGTGCCAGCGATGGGGTCATACCCAAAGCAGGTGTCACCTTGCACATCGCTGCTTCAAGTGTGCCAGTGCACACAGCAGCCGAGACTGCACTCTCGAGAGACTCTACGGTGAAGGCACCGCGAGCTGCGTGGTTCGCGGGAAGGAAAGGTCACCCCGCAAGCTGGTGTGACTGCCCATCGTACATGGGCCGAACGAACCCTTAAAAAGGGGAAGAGAAGATAAAAGCATACGCTTTTTGGTCAAAGAGAGTCCAAGCTGCGTTTGAGTCTCGCGTCGACGGAGAAGTCAAGAAAAGAGTGCAAGCCCTCCAGGCTGCACAAGTCAACTGGACAGCGGTCTAGAGTTCACCGCAGCGAGAGCGGAGTTAGGACAAACACGTCGCAACCGTGTATTCACCTCTGGTAGTGGCTCCAGATTTTCACACCTTTTTATTTATTTTTTTTTCTCTTTCCTTTTTCGTAACCACTAGTGCGGTGACCACGGGTTGGACGAGTTTTTGCCACGATCCTACCCTGTGATCAAGAGGCCTTCGGAAGGTAACCCGGTACCAAAGAGCTAAACTTGAGTGAGAGATTGAGACACTAAGGGCCGGTGGCTTGAACACTTTGAACTGTAGTTCATTGTTGATCTGTAGTTCAACGTCAAAAAGTCCATGTAATTTTTGACGTTGGATTGCAGATCGACAGTGAACTACAGTTTATAGTTTTATACAACCGGCCCTAAAGGGCTTATCCCTGACGTTCTAATGCGGAGGAGAGAGTTAGCGCGTCGAACAACACACTACTCTATGGTCTCGGACCATAGAGTGTCTGGTTTCAGATTCTTCTCCTCGGGGCCGGAACCACTGAACAAAAAAAAGACTATGAATTCCACCGTATATCTACTTAATTACATGATAAAACACAACTTACCTTGAAATACGATCACAGTAGCACATCAGTCCACAAATATACTGTTAGTCGAAATTACCCAAAATAAATAGGATTCAAAATGGCTAACTAACGCCAAATCAGAAGCTTTTGTTTTGAACACCAGAGGAAATCGTGCCATAACTGCCATACCGATGTGCAATGTACAACCAAAGTCTATATATTCCAATTATAGACTTTGGTACAACAGCTATTTGTGCAGGGTGCTGATCGTGTCCGCGATGCGTTACCAAACCGACAATCGGCATTTTGAGACGTTCCGACTGAGAGCCATGCCGACTGAGCGGTATGTCGAAAAACCAGTAGTTAATTGGCAAAGGCCCAGTAGTTAATAATCATGGCCGATGCCGCAAAAGGCCGATAACTGTTAAAGTCGGCCGATGTTATTTCGTTGATATGTGTTTGCTGGGAGGTTCATCATACCTTATCAACACTTAAGAATGCCTCAATTGAACTCCAGTTACCGTTAACGTATAAGTGGAATATTGATTTTTTCCGAAATCTAAAACCTCGCTTGCAAGGCGTATAAGTTTTTTGCGGTGTAACTTAGTATACAGGGCGTTACCTAAACATTTGTGAAAAATTCGAAAGGTGATTCCCGAGGAATTCTCATGAAAAAGAATTCTTATTCACATTTGTAGAAAGATGCTTCCAGAAAGACTTTTAAATAGGCACCCTGAAGATGGTTTTTCCTCAATGTTTCTTGAACCGTCCATGCAAAAATTATCAAAGTAGATTTTGGAGAAAATCGCACTTTTTTACATCGATGCATCGTCTCCCTAAAGACCAATATTTTCGGAACCGCTCTCACTGAAATATTGAAATTTGATGCCTGCATGAACTTTTAACGCCAAATTAGTCTCCGATCTCAAAATTTTAAAAATTCAATCAGTTGCGTATCATACTGAAGGGGTTAGGGGTAAGTAAACCCCAATTTTCATAGTGATTTATTTTTGACAATTTCATGTCACCACTTAGGTGATATAGATTAGGTTACTTATGTGACCAAAGTTTCATGTCAAGTTATTAATTGAAGCCAAGACATGGCGCCAGCCAAACCATGCTACAAATACAATTTCAGTCTTGGATGATGCAAAGTGTCATTTAGCGGAGTAGTCACGTAATTTTTTTACAGTCTCTGATGATGTGAAGTGTCATTTACCGGACTCGTAACACACCCTGTATTAATTTTTAGCAAGACTTTCGTGATTGTTAATGTCAGCCCGACGTGTATTTTCTGTGAAATAATAGTGCAATCTATCATGCGACAGAATCTCAACCCTGGGAAAATAAGTGCAAAAGTTTTCTATTTTTACCCTTTTGATTGATTAAATGCATGCATGGATAGTGTAGAAAATCAAAAGCATATTCGTATATGCATTAATTGGAGAATTGAGTACGCTCAGATTGAAATTTCGTAAATCCTTACGGATCCGTAACACTTATTTTATCGGCCAAATTTTTGAATCCGCTGGTGATGATTGATGAATTCAACCAAGTGGACTGTATTTTTCAATGAATGAATGATTTTTTGATAAATATTTCAACTATAAATAATGAGTATAGTGCAAGTCAATTGGAATTATAGGAGATCAAAATTGACAAGGGTCTCAATTCATTTTCACATTCATTTTTTTCTGGTACCATCACTGCCGTGTTCAGGTAACTATGTACACTAAGTACAGCATTCTTCTCTAATGGTTGTAGGAAAAAAAATATATATAAGAGCCGGAAAATTAGAAAAATAAAACATTTCACATAGAAAACCAGAATGATGATAAGATCAAATCGAAAGTAAAAAGTATAGAATGAATGAAATCACTGTCAGTCCAAAATAATGTTCAAAATAAATATTAGAATGTCTCAAAAACTAGATTGGATGGGTTTAATTTCTACTTCCATCTTTAAAGCACCCAAAGCACTGCTCATTATTGAATTTTCTCGAGTGTTTTTTATAGCTCTGATAAAAAAATGGATGAAACTTCCGAGAAAAATAAATAAATATACCCACCCACTAGTCGTAAATGAAATTCAAAGACACTATCAGCGACATCAAAATGTTATCTTTATTATAATGTGTTTTATTGTGTACATAATCAAAACCCAAACTACTAGTTCATCAATTTAAACTGCACCAAAGCCACGAAATAAGTCATGGCGGTGGCTACAACAGACAGTAGCGTTGATTTCTTTACTTCAAAAACATCCAAAGCCGAGAACCGTATATTGTTATTGGTTAAATAAGACACATAGGGCTGTAGTTCTCCATACCCATCAGAATTGCAGTCAAACTTTCCTTGTAGATTCAAACAGGAAGCTAGAAGTCTATTCTCTTGCGATATTGTCATATCACAAGCGAACGCTATTGCGCATGGTCCAATCTAAAATAAACAGTCTCAAAGTACTCGTCTTTTCAAAATCAATAAAAGTTAATTACATAATATTCTGAAATATAATAGGCAATGTATTGTTCGAATTATACAGGGTTGTCCAACTTTTACCTGCTTAAATCTCAGAATCGATAGATAGTAGAGATCTTTCCTGTCAATATTTGCTGACGACACCAAGATCTGGTGGCATTTTATACTATTATTCAGAGCACTTTTGCTCTGAATCGCAGTATACTTTGTGGATAGAATTATGTTGAACCATGTATGATGTTCTCCGAGGAATGGCATGTTACTTTCATACTGCGAAGTTTCTTGAAACATCTGTAGTTTGTGTTTTGCATGTCGTAGTTCGCTTATGTTGGTCAGATGAAGTGGATCAATAATTGAAACTCTTGTAATCCTCTCTTTCTTTTTCACGCAGCATTCGTCAATTTCATGAGACAAAATATACTACGATCCAGAGCATGTCTATATTTTTGGCTTTTCATAAATCATATCTATTTATTTAGAATGGGTTTGAAAATATAGTTTCAGGGACTAAGAGGTGTGTTTCCAAAAATAATACAATGTCAAGAAATTGTTGATCATTTCATATTAATGTTATTTAATATAAATCTGGAATAATGGGATCAAATGAATATTTAATGAAAGAATCACTGTTGAATTATCAATGATTTTTGACATTTGATTTATTGAAACATCATTTGCCAACTTATGTTTTCGTTTGAAACTTTTCTTCAGTTCTACAGTATGTCCACGAGTGGCAAAGTTAGGGGGGCTTGGCCCTTCTAAATTGTGTATTAGCCCTCCCACGAAAGTTTGGGGGTTTCAATATTTTTACATGAGTCTTAATTATGAATGATAGCTGAAACTACAAACATCATTAATGGATCATAGATTCATTGAAGTGAAAACGTCACCAAAATGTGTTTAAACGATTGTGGCCACAAATACAAGAGTTGGAGTTGGCTAATAAAAATGACATAGGGGTTCGTTCCTCAAAACGCAAAAAAGCTGAAAACGTTCGTTCTAGTTCTCAAGGAATATATAATTTTTATTTCTTCAAGACAAATAGATGTGGATGTTTTTTGACTTGTGGGTTTTCATTTAGTCTATAGTTATTTATACCCACACCCACTAACACATGAACACAAAAAATACACACATCTTTCATTCTACTCAGAACCCAGAGTAGATATGATCTTGGGGCTTTCACGTTTTAGTTATTTATCCTGATTCATGGCTACTTAATAATTAATGAAATTATTCTCCAATTGACATTATTTGGTGTGAATTTTGATAAAATGGCGAAGGTGCAGCTCAAACATCTTTCGCCTCCGGCGCTAGATGATTTTTGATGGGAGCTCGAGCCCCTTGGCCCCCCTAAGACAAAGACCCAACTTCGCCTATGATGTCCACCCTATAGGTATACTGCACCCTATAGGTATAATGCACCCACATTTTTCGACCAAAAAGTTCTGCTTGATTTGAATTGTCTATTTCCATACTTTAAATTTGAAAATCTTATACAAGGGGGACAAAAAGCAAAAAAACGTGAAATACTATCAAGAGTAAACTACCTTTATCTTTTGTTTTGGAGGAAAGTGGCAAATAAAAAGAGATTTTAAATCCTATTCAAAGCCTAATTTTTAAATTTCAACTCGGTATTTCAAATTCCATGTTACTGTGAAGTTTTAAAATTTTATTTATTCTAGTCTGGTGTGTGATGTAGTGCTAAAAATGTTTGGTTCATTTCAGTACAGCTGAGAATCTGTAAATAATCTCGTTATAAGGTGTAAATTGGAAAAAAGATTGTCAGCTGCATAGGATCAGTGGCAAAACTCGTCAGCTGATGGCCATGTCAATATTTAATAAACATGACCAGCTGACAACTTCTGCCACTTATCTTATGCAGCTAACATTTTTTTTCGATTAACACCTTATTACAAAACTTATCACAGATTTTCAGCTGTACTGAGATGACCCAAACATTTTTAACACTAGAATAGTTATTTACACCGTTAAGCCATCTACTCGCGCAAGCTGACAAATGTTTATATTATCTCCATCATAACAAAAACAATAACTTGACGGCAAAACCAGAATTATTAAAATGACACGGTCAAAAGTGACGGTACAGGGTTACCTATTATATTTTTACCTTGACTCCCACATATACAGCTCTCATCATGTGTGGTAGAAATTGTTGAAAAATGAAGCTTACTCATTAACTTTTCAGTACAAACTGACATTTATTAACATTGCCTAGCAACATAATAAATACTATAGACATTTTATTTTGGGCTTTTTCAACACTCCCACTAGCACAAAATCAAAGATACAATCAATAACAAAACTATCTCTACAACACCGGTACAAGACCCAGCATTTTCAAAAAACTATAGTGCTTCGCAGAGCACAGGCTTTTCGTGAAAATGTCGGCAGGCATTTCAGCTGTCTGTAAATATTTCAACCTGATCATTTTCTGTGCAACAGAATCTCTAATGAAATGATGCCGTATATCAATATGCTTTGATCTTTTATGGCAGATAGGATTTGTTGACAATTTTTGAGCACTCTGACTATCATTGAATACAGTTATACATTTTAAATCACCAAACAATTCATTCAATAAATTCCTCAAATGAATGGATTCCTTTGAAGCTTCAGAAATTGCCATATACTCTGCTTCAGTACTTGAAAGAGCAACAGTTTTCTGTTTTCTACTCTCCCACGAAATGATTGAGCCAGAATGTTTGAAACAAAAGCCAGTATAGGACTTACGATCTCTTATATTACCTGCCCAATCAGCATCTACAAAACCTTCTAGTTCCTCATTATCTTTTATAAATTTCAACCCAAAATTCTTTGTTCCCTGTAGATATCTTAAAACACGTTCAACTTGTTTCCAATGGATTTCACTATAACAGTTATTAAACTGACTCAAAAAACTAACAGAATAAGCAATATCTGGCCTAGTTAGTACTGCTAAGTACATCAAACTACCAATTAATTCCTGATATGGAACATTGATTTTTGTATCTGTAACATTAACATTTATACTAAAATCAATATTCTGTTCCATTGGTGTAACAACAGGTTTACAATTTGACATATTGAATCGCTTCAAAACATGGTTTATGTATTGCTCCTGATCCATATCGCTGGATACTTCAAGGGACGCTTGCTTTAGTGAACACCTAAAATGCCACCATCCAAGAGTGTAGACCAGAAGACTTTGATCAAGGACACAATAAAGGAACTACTGTCCGATGAGAATTTTATCAATGGAATTCTCAAAAAAATGTGCGAAAAAATGGACGAGATGCAAAACACTCTCGATACCCAACGCATCGCTATTAAACAGCTCGAAGCGAAGATGGAGAGTTTTCGCCAGCGCGAGAAAATAAATAACGTTTGCGTTTATGGTCTGCAGGAAAATGAGAACGAGAATATTCAAGAAAAGGTGATAAAACTTTTCACCGAGAAGTTAAAAACAAACGTTACGAATGAAGACATCATCAAATGTTACAGAGTGGGAAAAAACCGAGAGAAAACTCGACCAGTAATAGTAAAGTTTGCTGACTACAATAAGAAAATTACTATTTTAAAAAATAAGAGTAATCTCAGAGGATCTAAAATCGGAGTTATGGAGGAATTGACGAAAGCCAGGTTCATCTTGCTCAAGGCAGCTCAAGATGAAATTGATTGGAAACGGGTATTCACAAGAGACGGGAATATAATCGTCAGGGAAGAAGATGGAAGAAACCGCAGAATCAGAGACATGGAAGATCTAGATGCCTATTGAAGGAAGATAGGGGAGAAATTCATAAAAACAACAAACTATAATCTCTATTGCGTGAGTGAATGCAGTGTCTTGAATTCATAGTTGCATTTTTAATTATTTAAGTAGGTAGTAAAATTTAAATTATCTAGTTATGTTAAATTTTCTTGGAGCGATAGAGGGGAGCGGGGTGTATGAGGCGCCATACTTGCAGACGCCAGAGGAAGTAAAATCATTGGTTACGGGTGAAAACAGGTTGAAAATATATCACGTAAATATCAGGAGTATAAGAAAGAATTTTGATGAATTGACATTGCTCATTGAGTCGATTGAACCAGACAACATTGATGTTTTGGTTTTGTCGGAGACTTTTAACTTGGACGAACATGAGGTAAGTCTTTTTAATCTACCAGGGTTTAAACTAATTTATAACAATTCCAAGTTTAATAAAAATGATGGCGTAGTTGTGTACATAAAAAACAATGTAACACATATAGCAAACATAATAAGCTTTTCGGAAATAAAATGTATTCAAATTCACTTGGGAATGAAAAATATCTGCATAACGTGTTGCTATAGACCTCCATCAACAAATTTGGATCTGTTTCTAAACGATTTGGAACAATATCTGATAAATTTGGGTAACCATCATCTAGATATATTTATCGGCGATATAAACATTAACACTTTGAACTCCACGTCTCTGAAAACAAATGAATATTTGAACTTGATGAATGGAATGGGTCTATATTCGTGTGTGGACAAAGCTACCATGGTTTTTGCAGGTTCATCCAGCTGCATAGACCATGTATTTGTACGATATAACAAAGAATTTACAACCAAACCAGCACCTTTTATCTATGAAACCAACATTACCGATCATTTCCTAATAGGCTTATGTACAGAAATTAAATCACGGGAAAAAACCGAAAAGACGGAGCATCACTATAATAAAATAAACTATAAAAAACTAAATTCGATCTTGTCACATGAGTCGTGGTCAGGTTGCATAGCCTCAGATGACGCTCAATTGGCTTATCAGCAGTTTATGCTCACACTGGGAAATCATATAGAAATGTCCACGAACAAACTACTCATTAAACAAAAACGTAAAAAACTTAAACCTTGGATAACTCAGGGATTAATTAATTCAATTAAACATAGGGATAGATTAAAACGACAACTGGTCAAAAACCCTACGGCCGAAAGAGAACAACAGTATAAAAAATTCAGAAACTGCTTACAAAAGTTAATCCTCAAAACTAAATTTCAATACTATAGATCGCAAATTCAAGATGCAGGTACAAAATACAAAAAAATATGGGAAGTCATTAACCAAGCAGTGAATAAAAAAGAAAAAAAAGACGAGATTATAATTAAAGATGAAACTGATAACATAGTAGAAAACAAAGGACGCACATGTGATCTTTTCAACAGTTTTTTTGCAAAAATTGGAGAAAAAATGGCGAGCAAAATTGTTTCAAAAAATGAACAGTATAAACCAAAACCTAATTTGAACAAAACCCTCTTTTTGAAGCCATTAAATGAAGAAGAACTCATTTTACATATCAAGTCCTTAAGGACAGGCTCCTCCCCTGGTGAAGATGGCATAACTGTCAGATTGATTCAAACGATTCACATGCATATTCTGAAACCTCTAGTTCATATAATTAATTTAACTTTTGAAAACTCAAAAATTCCTGAAGAATGGAAAACCGCTATAGTTGTTCCTGTTTTTAAAGGTGGAGACCCATACCAAATGACAAACTACCGACCAATTTCCCTTTTAAGTAACTTCTCAAAATTATGGGAAAAATGTTTGAAAAAACGCCTGGTTGATTTTTTTGATTCCCAAGATGTTATTTTTAATGAGCAATTTGGTTTTAGACCAAACCGGAGCACAGAAGATGCGATTTTTTTTGGTTCCACAAAACTATTTCAGAAATGCAACAAAATAAAAAATGCCTCGCTGTATATATGGACTTTGCTAAAGCCTTTGACACGGTATCCCATTCTCTGCTGTTAGGGAAATTGGAATGCGTTGGAGTAAGAGGTCGTGCGCTCGAACTTTTTCGGATTTACCTAGAAAACCGATTACAAAAGGTAAGATGTAATGATACCCTGAGTAATGGAATGAGTGTGAGTTCTGGAGTTCCTCAAGGAACGGTCCTAGGACCCATTCTATTCCTGATATATATTGATGAATTAGGAACACTAGTGGAAAATAGCACAGTTATATGCTACGCTGATGATACTGCAGTTACTTTTACAGACGACAGTTGGGACGGTGTGTTCTTGAAGGCAGAAGAAGGTCTAGGCGTGATTTATGATTGGATAAGCGATAATAAAATTAGTCTGAATATATCAAAGACCCAATTTATAACATTCTCTTTGACAGCTGCCGACCAACCAAAAAGAAACGTTATTAAAATGCATGTCCCATCGTGTAAACTATTGAAAAATGATATCTGCACCTGTCCATGCATATGGAAAACTAATAAAATTAAATATCTAGGCATATACATCGATCAACATCTACGCTGGAATGAACATGCCATCGAAACGTCAAAAAAACTGAGAAAGCTGTACTATAAATTTTACCAACTGAGGAACATTTTGGATGAAAAAACAATTAAAATAGTATACTAGTTGAGTCAATTTTAAGGTATTGCATAGTAATTTGGGGAGGTATTAGAAACAATGCTTTACAAATTTTGAAAGTTTGCCATAACAAAGTTTTAAAAATTATACTACGCAAAAACAATCAGTATCCTACAGCCGATCTATTTCCGGAATTTGAAGTTTTGAATTTTAGAGGATTGTTTCTATGTGCAAGCCTTCTTTTTTATAAAAAAATTAAACATATCTTTGTAGAACTAGACCATCAATATAACACTCGGTCTAAAAAAAACAAAGATGTACAGTCACATTTTTTCAATAGGTCACATTTACAAAGAAACATATTATTTTCTCTTCCAAAGACCCTTACATTGCTACCCTTAAATCTGAAAATAAAAATTGAACAACATAGGTGCACCAATAAGTTAAACTGCGAAATAAAAAAATTCATCATTCATTACTATGACCACTTGAGGGTATTAATTAATTCGTAAAATTATACAATACCTACATATCATGCACGCTCGTCGCCCCTCTCTCGCTCCCTTTATTAAATTTTATTAAATTTTGTAGACATTTATATTTTGCTTTATTTTAGTGGGTGTAGAATCTCAAATACAGACCAATTAATGGCCTAGCGAGACTATACACCCCGTAGTAGACTAGTAGAACTATCATTGTTATTTTAGAACTATGATTGTTATTTTAAATGTCTAAATATGGTGATATTGATTGATTGATATATTGATATTGATTGATCTATTGTGATTATTTTATTTTCCTTATCTACTCGAACTCTCATCCCAAGACACTGCTTGATTTCACCAAGGTCTTTAATTTTGAATTTCTTAGCTAGGTTACTCTTCAAAGTTCCCGTTTCATCACAATCATTAGAAAAAATAAAAAAATCATCAACGTATAAAGCTATTATTGTCATTTTATCACCATTCCTTTTTGTGAATGAACATGGTTCTAGTTTCGACCTGACATATCCAAAATTACTAAGCAATAAGTCTACTCTTTCGTACCATGCTCTACTAGCTTGCTTCAGACCAT
Organism: Orchestes rusci; assembly: GCA_958502075.1. Classification (NCBI taxonomy): domain Eukaryota; kingdom Metazoa; phylum Arthropoda; class Insecta; order Coleoptera; family Curculionidae; genus Orchestes; species Orchestes rusci. The sequence continues at coordinate 7,629,455 of OY293313.1, read as the reverse complement.
AGATGGCTCTCTTTAATTTTAAGACCTTTTTGTGACCAATATCATAACTCAAACTTTCAGGTAACATCATGACATCATATATACATCTTCCTTCAAAATACCGTTCAAGAAAGCCGTCTTTACATCCAAATGACATATATCTAGCCCTAATTTAACAGACAAGGATAACAACAGTCTTAAAGTAGAAAATCTAACTACCGGTGGAAAAGTTTCAAAAAAATCGGTACCTTCTTTTTGTGTAAAGCCTTTTGCTACCAGTCTGGATCTATATCGCACCATATATCGCACCATTGTCATTGTCCAATTTTCGCTCAAACACCCATTTGCATGCCACTATGATTTTATCACTGAGAATATCTACCAAGTCCCAAGCATCATTTTCTTCAAATGAGCGAAGTTCATCCTGAATCGCCTCTTCCCATTGTTCCTTGTCTGGTCTTGATAACGCATCCTGCATGGTCACTGGATCGCTTTCAAAATCAAAACTTTCAGAGCAAATGTAGGTTACAGCATCTTCGAACTTCCTTGGTTTTGGCGTTTTTGTTGACCGTCTCAATGTTTCATTCTGCTGCACTGGCTGTTCTGGAACGAATTTATTGTCATCACTTGCTCCAGCCTCACTGAATGATTCCGCCTCGGTTTCTGCAGTATCTGATTCAATTCCAAGAATAGCATTGTCTATGACTGAGTCCTCGTTTGCAGCAGTCTCGTAGTCTGCTACTCCCACTGAAACTTGTGAGTCTGCACTTTGAACCCTGTCCTCTATAGTTTCATTTTCTTGTAAATTCTCCATGATGATTACATCTCTGCTGGTGGTTACTATATTGGATTTTGTGTTATAAACCCTATAACCTTTAGTGTTATCGCTGTAGCCAACCAGGATTTGTTTTTCAGCCTTCTTATCCCATTTCAATCTTCTCTGCTTTGGGATATGCACCATCACAGGACTACCAAAAATCCTTAAATTGCTTATGTCAGGCTTGTCCCCCGTCCAGATTTCATATGGAGTTTTCTGCAAACCTGATGCAATCGATCTATTCCTTAGGTAAACTGCAGTATTCACTGCTTCAGCCCAAAACTTCTTCTCCAAATTTGCATCAAAAATCAAACACTTCGCCTTCTCAACCAGAGTACGATTTAATCTCTCCGACATACCATTTTGTTCAGGTGAGTAGGGGTTTGTCAGCTGATGCACAATTCCATTGGATTCCAGAAAATATTTGAATTCAGTGTTACAAAACTCACCTCCATTATCTGATCTGAATGCCTTGATCTTACACATTTTTTGGTTTTCCACCAAGCTCTTGAAGTTTTTGAAACAGCTTAAAACATCAGATTTAGTCTTCAGAAAATATACAAATGCCATTCTGCTACAGTCATCTTCAAAGGTAAGGAAATATTTGGCTCCACCAATTGATTTAGTTTCCATGGGACCACATAAATCTGCGTGTATCACTTTCAGTAGGCTTTCAGCTCGCATACCTTTGTGTGTGAATGACAGCCGACACTGCTTACCTTCACAGCATACTTCACAGTTCTGCTTCTGAATTTCCGTCATCCCTGAATACTTGAGACCAATTACCAATTCCTTTTTCTTCATTTGATTCACATAACTGCTATTTATATGCCCAAATCTTCGATACCATGTGGTTGCTGAGACTTGTCGTGCGACTGATGACGCTATCAAACAATTTTCAGGCTTCACATTGTTTAATCTGTAGATACCATCTTGTAAATCAGCTGGCGCAACCAACACTCCTTGTACATTATATATTTGACAACCATCAGAGCTAAAATTGACAACATTCCCATTTTGAATCAATTTACTTACTGACAACAAATTGGTGGTCAACTGCGGAGCACATAACACGTCCTTCACAATAATGTCATAATGGTTCCCACCAACAACTGTTTCGAGTTTAACACTTCCTGAACATATGACGGACATTTTTGATTGATTTGCCACCATAATTTCATTTATATCTCTGCTCATCAATCGCTGCTCGATCCAGCTCTCGTTCGCAGTTAAATGAACGCTCGCTCCAGAGTCTATATACCATTCAGTCTTCTTGAATTTGCCACTCAAGAAAGCTGCACTAAATGCATTTGGGAACCTTCGTTGCTTATACTCCGAAAAATTGGCATTTGGACATTTATTTTCAAAATTACCCATTTGTTTGCATTTGTAGCACTTGACATCTCTCATGTCTTTCTTGTTTCTCTGCTGTTTCCCATGGCAACCTTTTGAAACAAATGCATTACCATATTCACCTACTTTTCCTACCATCTCCAATAATTTGGTTTTGATAGCATCTGTGGAAATTACCATTCCGGAGTGTTCAATAGCCATTATCATTGGTGATAATTTTTCAGGTAATCCCGCCAACAACAATGAACCAATCCATTCGTCATCTATATTAAATCCTGTGCCACGTAACTTTTGTCCAGTTTCCACTACTTGATTAACATAGGCACCCATAGATTCACAGTTTTCCTGTCTTGCAGAAATCAAACTTCGCAGCAATCCAATTTTTCTAGTAAAGCCAGCATCATCAAACAATGATTTCAATTTTTTTCACAAGTCCACTGTATATACCTGATTTTTTTGGGTATTTCGCCACACCCTATCAAAAAACAATCAAACTAGTGGTAATATACCGGATCTTCTATAATATTACCTGAAACAAATTCTATCAGTAAACAATAAAACCTAACAATATCAAACGTTTCAAAAGCGAATCTGCTTTCGTCGTCAGTGGAACCTAAAAAAGAAACAATTAATTCAAATTCAAAAATTATTCTACGTTTTTTCAGGATTTCGCAGTAAAAGATTGTGTTTTTTTGTGTTTTTGGCACAAAATGTCACTTTTACTGACATTGAAATCATTTTTCAATGTCAGTAAAAGTGACATCTTGTGCCAAAAACACAAAAAAAAACACAATCTTTTACTGCGAAATCCTGAAAAAACGTAGAATAATTTTTGAATTTGAATTAATTGTTTCTTTTTTAGGTTCCACTGACGACGAAAGCAGATTCGCTTTTGAAACGTTTGATATTGTTAGGTATTATTGTTTACTGATAGAATTTGTTTCAGGTAATATTATAGAAGATCCGGTATATTACCACTAGTTTGATTGTTTTTTGATAGGGTGTGGCGAAATACCCAAAAAAATCAGGTGAATCATGGATCCGCCACAAAACTACAGAGCATATCTAAGTCCACTGTAGTTGTAGCTTCCTTAATATGCACATACAATGAAGGATCAATCGTCAGTATTATCTTTGCTTTGGCTTTGGCATCATCAGCTTCCACAATTTCCGATACACATTTTGACAACCCTTCAAGCACCAGGTAGTTTTCAATAGCAAACGCCCAATCCGAATAATTTTCTCGGCCCTTCAATTTCGGCATATTCACCATATAGTTCGCAGTCATAATTGCACAAATCAGAAAAAAATTAACGACTTATTTTCGCGGAATTTGCGGGTCTGGGCCCATAACCTGTTGAAAAATGAAGCTCACTCGTTAACTTTTCAGTACAGACTGACATTTATTAACATTGCCTAGCAACATAATAAATACTATAGACATTTTATTTTGGGCTTTTTCAACAGAAAGGAACTTCAAGTACAAAAGTTTTAGGTTTTCTCACGTGGTATCTTTTGATAATAGCGGAAAAAAACTGACTCTACAACATTGCAAAAATCATTTGTAACGAAAAATGTATAGCAGAAATTCTGTTACCAACCAAAAAAAAAGTAAAAAAAAATAATAAAAGAGAGCAAAAACTGGAGAGAAGTTACCTAGAAAGAAGAGAGGAAAAGAAGGTTCCTCTAACGCTGTGCGATACGATACAGATGAGGGCTGGTGCCGACTGGTGAACTGCTACACTCAGACGGAGAGGGGACTCTAAACTTGCGCCACACGCTTTCAACACCCAAGTTCACCAATCTGACGAAAACGGGAACCCCAGAAGAACAGCATTACCCAGGAAAATACACTATTTATTCACAACCCACAACAAAATGAAATAATATATTATTGTACAAAATATACACTTATCGACTCACTGGTGAATACCTATCGATTTCTACACCGTATACCTGGCCAATACTATGACAATGGCTTAACCTCACACTTCAATGCCAAGTTGACTGTATACCATATACCTATGGAACTATATACTGACCGCACTACATTTATCCAATGTGCCGAGCATGAGCCTGTCAAATTGAATCGGGACTTCAGTTCATACGCATTAACCGGATCTTAATTTTTTGATTGGTAGTTTGCCGTGACGCGCCAATAATATACTGCATTTCGAAAACTAAATAAAAAAATAGCAACAATCTGAGATCGAAAAAGAAAGTCTTTGTTTTCCAGGCCGTCTTGATTAACTCCACAAGCCAAATATGTAATAGTTGGCCACTTAAGTGGAATATCAGGCTTCGTAGGACGAAAGCGGTTTCTCCGAAATTCAAAACAAAGCTTTTGCCGCCCGCCGGCGCCGCCGCGCTAGATGGGTGGGATTTGTACCGGAAACTGCTTTGGTGAGACAGCGCAGAAAAACTCGTCCCAATTCAATTGTGAGAAGAAATGATATTCTCGTTCTTACAGTCGGCTTATGGCGATATGCAATGTGATCGGTATATAGTTTTATAGCTATATGCCATATACCTATAAACTATTGTAACGAAACGATAACAACAAATGATGACAAGGATCTAGGGATCCCGCTAATTTTTCGATGCGAGGCTTCGCGCATTCGTACTATGAGCTATGACGGAGGAAGAATGAATATTGGTATGCAACCCAAAAAAACATGGTGTTAATATCGTGCCACCAGTGAACATACATTCTTTATGCTCCATACTACCATTTTATAATAATACATATAGTCTTATTATAAAATGCTACTACGTACCTATGGAGTTCAACTGTTCAATACGTGCCGCAAAAACTGCAGTTTTAACCGCTGATATTTGAAATGCAGACACGGCAAAAAACCAACGGACATTTTTTATTTTTACCAAAAAACTGATGACGACTTTGTCATAATATATTATCCGTCTATTTGGTTCAAATAATTAACAACTGAATTGAAGAAATGTGTAACCTAAAAATGTTCAAGTACGAAGTAGGTATACCTACCTACCTAAATGATTAGATATGTGTTTATATTTTATAGTTTCTATTTATAGATTACTGATAGAGAGAACTATTTACATGAAATAATATGTTAATTTGGGGCGGTGAGGCAATTTTATTTCATTATTCCAAAGAAATAAACTTAACATATTATGCATGATGATTTTTAACAATTAAAATAGGTTTAGAAACGAACGTGTTTCACACTATCACTGTCGAGGGAAAAATGCAGTCAGCAGATTAAAACGAGAAGTAAGTTCTCGGAGGGGTTTTATTTTGGGTTAAATACACAAAAAAGGCTTTAACTCAACTTTTAAAAAATAGCTGAACGGTGAGTGACGTTTTTCTCCCTCGCGTTTCCTGGGCGATCAACCAACTGTCTCATTTTATGGCGCTCTAGACGGCTGGCGCCTCTGATAGACATGAAGCGTGCTGCAGTCTAGAAAAAGGGCCGCGGGAGTAGAATTTGCTTCCTACGCGAGGGCGGCAACGAAGTTGGTATGGCGGCGCAACAGCTATTCCCTTCCCAGTGACCTTCGCGGGAGGCGAAGGTAGCGAAAAGGTAACTCTCTTGACTGTGCGTTGTCCAATGGCTGGCTGAGGAGACAGAGGTGACGAAAGCTGCGACTGTGAGGGCTGTTTAGATGATTAAGGCGATGGAATGAGAGGAGATTGTGGTTGCTGTGACTGTTCTCGAAGCGGCGGCGTCAACTGAGAGTTTGAGGTTGCCAAACGGTCCAAGTCGGCTTGAGCGAGGTAGGCTGGCTTCAATTGGCTTGTGGAGAACGTTTTTACGACCCCATTAACGTCAATGACAAAGTCGAGGTCGTTCAAACGCTTGATGACTCTGTGTGGACCGGTGTAAGGCGGTTGCAAAGGCTTGCGGACCGCGTCGACACGCCGAAAAACGTAGTCACAGGAGTTCAAGTCTCTGAAAATGAAAGGTTTGTGTGAAACGTGCCTGGCAGAAGGAACAAGGCGGATGGCAGCAAACACGCGCCCAAGCTCAGCGACGAAATCCTCAGGAAGTGGAACTGGCTGGGTGGATGGCTCGACGAATTCCCCTGGGATTCTCAGAGAAGTGCCGAAAACCATTTCAGCTCTTGTTTAAAGGTGGTGCGCAAACCTAGGAGCACCAAGGAAAGCGAGCGGTTCCACGGTGCCTCTGGAATGCATTTCAGAGCAGACTTCAGGGTGCGGTGCATCCTCTCCATCATCCCGTTCGCCTGTGGATGATAAGGCGTAGTACGCACATGCTTGGCACCCAAGAGACGCCCGAGCTGGTCGACAAGACTGGAGTCGAGCTGGGCACCCTGATCTGCAGTTATGTAGTTTCAAAAAAACTGATCCAGCCCTCCATGAGGGCGCGAGCGACTGTTGAAGCCTTCATGTCCTTTACAGGAATTGCCTGAGGCCAACGGGTGTAGCGGTCGACAATGGTAAGGCAGTGCTCGAAACCTTTGCTCATGGGTAACTTGATGAGATCCACATGGATGTGATCAAAGCGGCTGTCGGGGGTGGTGAAATTGCCCAACTCTGCATGGTTGTGACGATGAACCTTGGCACGCTGACAAGGGATGCACTGTTTTGCCCAGAGCGTGGCATCTTTGCGGAAGCTGGGCCAGAAATATTTCTCGGCCAGACGCTTGGCTGTAGAACGGCCACTGGGATGTGAAAGGCCATGGACGGCGTCAAAAGCATGGCGGCGCAGCTTGACAGGCAGGTAGGGCCGAAAGGTGCCATCATTCTCTGCGTAGTAGAGCGAGCGACCCTCGATGTCCAACTTGTGGAACTTGTAGCGAGGGCAATCCAGGAGATGCGGCAGCTGCGCGTCCAATGACTGTTCGGAACTGATGGTAGTGGAGTCCAGTGTGGTAGGTAGAGAGACCACTTTCACTCGAGAGAGGGCGTCGGCCACGACGTTTTGATCGCCCGGCGTGTAGACCAAACGCACGTCGAATTGGGCGATGAAATCCAAGGGACGGCATTGTCTTGGCGATGCTTTATCCGTGCGCTGAGAAAGAGCGTAAGTGAGCGGCCGGTGGTCGGTGTCGGTGTATACCGTGAATGACCTGCCCTCCAATATCCGCTGAAAGTGCTTGATGGTGGCGACGATGGCGAGGAGTTCCCTGTCGTAGATGGAGTAGCGTTGCTTGGTGTCGGAAAGCTTCCGAGAGAAGAACCCTAGAGGGACCCAGGTACCATCAACACGTTGCTGGTCTAGGGCTGCGCCTACGGCGGTGTTGGACGCGTCATGCGCCAGTGCGGAGAGCGAGTGGCTGATGCAGGCAGAAAAAGGAAGAGGTGGCTGCCGCAGCTATGCTGCTCTTGCAGCGCTCGCATGAGACGTCGGCCTCGGAGGTCCAAGTGAGCTTCGAATTCCTCTTGGTAGAACCCTTTAGAAACTCTGTGAGAGGCGCCTGCAGAGACGCTGCGTGAGGGATGCAACGTCTGTAGAAGTTTAGCATTCCGATAAAACGCCTGAGCTGGGAAGAGTCAAGTGGCTTTGGGTACTCTGCGATGGCCTTGACTTTGTGCTCGGGCGGGCAAAAACCACTGGCTGATACCTGGAAACCTGCGAAAATTACCTGTGACTTTGCGATCTGACATTTGTCCCAATTGACGCAAAGGTGAGCGTCTCGCAAGGCTTCGAAGAGCAGGCGCAGATGTTCTTGATGGCTGTCGTGGTCGGACGAAACGACAAGAATAACATCCTGGTTGACTCGAACGAAATCCAGTTTGCACAGGACGTGATTAATGGTCTGCTGCATAGTTTGAGCTGCGTTGCGAAGGCCCAGGGGCATCCCTATGAACTCGAATAGGCCGAAAGGTGTTGTGACGGCAGTCTTCTGAACATCCTCAGGAGCGACCGGTATTTGGTAAAAGGCCCTGTGGAGGTCAATGACGCTGAAAATGTTACCTTTGGCGTCCTGGAGCAGGTCTTCGATGATTGGCAGCGGGTAACGGTCTGGTCGAGTGCAGGTGTTCAACTGGCGGTAATCACCAGTGGCGCGCCAACCTCCCTCTGCTTTAGGCACCATGTGCAAGGGGCTGGCCCACTGGCTAGAAGATGGGCGGATGACGCCACGGTCGAGCAGGAAGTCGAATTCCTTCTTAGTGACTGCGAAGTGCTCCCCCAGGTGTCGACGAGGACGAGCAAAATCTGGCTGACCATGCGTGACGATCTGATGCTAGACTGGCAGGTCACTCACTGCTGCCATTTCTCCTGGTGGAAGCACAACCTTGGTGAATTCGTCCAAAAGTTGCTGATAAGCACGGCGAAAAGGGCCTCCGGGCAAAACTATGTTCGAGACGACGCTGACAGAGTGAGTCGCTGGAGATGGGCCGACGGAGCAAGCGGTGGACAAACTAGTGAGGCGGTCCTGCAGGCGACGGCCATGGAGGTCGATGACCAAGCCGTGATATTTGATGGCATCGGCTCCTAGGATGGCGGTGCTTACGTCGGCGACGGTAAAAAGCCATTGGAAAGGCCGACGCAGACCAAGGTCCAAAGTCAGTCGGTGCGTTCCATAGGTAGCAATGGACGACCCATTGGCAGCTTGAAGGACCAGGCTCTGCTTGGCTGACCTGGGAAGGAACCTACGAGTCAGAATTGACAATACTGACCCGGAATCCACTAAAAGACGCAAGCCTGTCCTGCGATCCATTGCAAAAAGTCGAGTCTCCGAGCATGAGCCGGCGGTGGTCGCCGTGGACACCACCGGCGGAACTAGTTTTCCTGGCTAGTATGGGCGACTTGTTGGTTGTAGGAACAGGGTTGCTTGCACCGACGCGCGCCTGCGCCAAACTTGAAATGGTACCAGCAGTAACCAAAACCCGGATCAGGACCTGGCTTGATATACCGGCTTTTCTGCTGTTGAGGCTCCCGTGAGAATGGACGGCCTTGGTGAGAAACTCCAGCAAGCTTGCTCATACGAGCGAAGTTTTCCCGCGCCAGGCAGAAGAGTTGAGCCACAGACTGTTGTAGGGCGGCGAGCTGGGTAGTGAAAGTCTCAGTAGCCTTTGGAAGAGAACCCTGCGAGGGCGACTTGGAACGTCCGATAGATGTCGCCATTACTGCTGGCCCCGTGTCCTGTAACTCGTCGGCGGACTTTGCGAGGTCCTTCAAGGGCTGCTCCTTGACGAGAAGAAGCATGCGTCGAGTCGGCGTCGGCAGCAGGTCCAACCATTTGATGCGTAGGACATCATCTCCCACGCGCGAGCCGGCCAGAGAACGCATCTGTCGCAAGAGCTGAGACGGCCGCTTGTCCCCAAGCTCAACCTCAGTAAGCAGCTTGCGTAGCTGGGTATCTTGAGAATCGGAGAGACGGCCTTTAATTGCGGCCTTGACAACTTTGTACTTGTCTGGAGGCGAGCGGACGACGTCCGAGACATCTTTGATGGTGTCGACATCCAAGGCGGTCAATGTGAGAAAATACCGCCTGCTGTCTGCAACCACTCGGTGTATTTCGAACTGAGCTTCAGCCTGGATGAACCACAAATCTGGATTTGACCGCCAAAATAGAAGCAATTTGTAACCACCGACCGCTACAACCTCATTAGCTTGGATCGGTGGCGTGTTGATAACTGCGTTTTGATCGTCTGTGGACATGTTGTGTCGCGTGTCGAAAATGCACTAGCTCGGGGTCACCACTGTAGAAACGAACGTGTTTCACAATATCACTGTTGAGGGAAAAATGCGGTCTGCAGATTTAAACGAGAAGTAAGTTCTCGGAGGGGTTTTATTTCAGGGTAAATACACAAAAAAGGCTTCAACTCAACTTTAAAAAAATAGCTGAACGGTGAGTGACGTTTTTCTCCCTCGCGTTTCCTGGGCGATGAACCAACTGTCTCATTTTATGGCGCTCTAGACGGCTGGCGCCTCTGATAGACATGAAGCGTGCTGCAGTCTAGAAAAAGGGCCGCGGGAGTAGAATTTGCTTTCTACGCGAGGGCGGCAACAAAGTTGGTATGGCGGCGCCACATAGGTACAAAATTGAAAAGACAATTTTGGCCACATTTTAACTCCTTTCGTGTCGGTCGTCGCCAAGATCTAGAAAATATAAGTATTATTATTATTGATTCGAACTCATAGTAATCACGAGGACTGATGTTTGACTATCAGTGTCAAAACCTAACCAAGTTTTCTGAAAAACTTAGAGTTATAAAATATGAAATTATATTTTTTTCAAAAACCAAAAAGGCCAGCCTAATAACCATTATAAACAATGAACTCACAGTCAAATCTCAAGAAACTTTGTCAATGGTTACTGCATTATGTACCAATTTAATTTTCAAAGCAATGCATGAATTTATAAAATAGATATCAACGTCTTTTAAATATACATCTGCTTTAGTTTTTGTTGGTTTTTATAAAGTAAATGGTATATACCGGTTTCCATTTTGAAACTTAGTGATTCCCGTCCCATTTAAAAACTTTGGAGTTGTAGCCCTATAGGAGAGGATATTATAATAAAGAAAAAATTATGAATCATGGATTTTAATTGTTTATTGGGTAGTCGATAAAGTGGATTAGTGAAAGCGCCCAATCCCTTAAAAAGTGATATCCCTATTTTTTTTTCTTATATACCGTATCCTGATGAGGGGTATCTTGTTTTATGGTGTATTCAAAACTGTTACCTCTACCAAATAGACAGTTTTTGCAGGAAAATTTGCAAAAACGCCAGAAATACAAACGTTAAAAACAATGGCAGAGAACAGGCATTTCAACCGTTTCTCGGCCAGTACCTTCACCTCCTGAAGGTTTAATTTGCTTTTTCACGATTATTGTTTCGTACAAGTTAAAAGAACCTTGAAACTGTTTAATTAATTAAAAAAAAATGAGAAAATTGACACAACAATAAGTGATAATTTGGAATAAGTGACAGAAAAAGGAGGACAAGATAGTGAAAACGAAGGTTCAGATGAAAAAGACGAAGAAACAAGTAATGCGGAACAAAAAAAAATAAAGCAATGTTTAATACTGTTGAGGAAGAGACAAACAAAACTGGATAGAAATCTAAAGAGCAAGAAAACATTGATCTAGCTATTACGGAAAAAGTTGAAATAATAACTGATAATTTGGAGCAAGCAACAGAAAAAGAATGACCAGACAGTAAAAATGAAGGGACCCATTTAAAAAAAAAATGAGAGAGAGGAAAGTTTGGAAGAAAGTAATAAAATGGGATTGGCAAAAGAAATCAAAAACAAATAAAAATCGACATTAAAAATGTTACAAGCTGATCAAAGAATCAAGCAAAATGGCCTAAAGAAAAAACTCTTGGTAAAATTGTAAAGCTGGAAATATCAAGTGATCCATTCTCTCGTCACCTCAGATTTTCCAAACCTATTAAAAAAGTTCACAAGATTTGAAAATGTAACAATTAACTCAAATTCTAAAAATATAGTTACTGCCAAAAACACGAAAAAGTCAATTTCACTACGAAAAACGAACTATATTTTTAGAATTTGAGTTAATTGTTCCATTTTTAGGTAATCACTGACGACGGAAGCAGATTCGTTTCCGAAACGTTTGATATTGATAGGTTTTATTATTTACTAATAGACTTTTTACAGGTAATATAGAAGATCGGGTGTATAAACACTAGTTGGATTGATATTTGATAGGGTGTGGCTAAATACCCAAAAAAATCTTGTAAATTATGGATGCGCCACAAAACTACAGAGCATATCTACTATTAAAAAAGGTTCGGAAAATAAAACGAAAAAAAAATGTCAGGTGCCATCTGATCCAAAGCATGGAGGGAACATATTGAAAAGCAAGAACATCAAAAAGAAACAAACTGGAAGTCCAGCAGAAAAAAAAAGATGAAAGAATGGAGAAATAGAAAATTTTTTGTTTTTGATTTTTAAGTTTTTGTTGTATGTGTATCATGGTTAAGATATGTATACATACCTGTCTTGGTACCTATGAATCTTATCATATTTTTGTATTTAATTTTTTTACCTATTTTCAAGATACTATCAGGACATAATTATTATGTAAGATGGATAGGTGGGTATCTATATCTATTGTAGGTATTTTGAAAAAACTTTTGTTCAAGAACTGTTGAGACATATTCAGAATACCTTTTTTGTTCACTTATAGGAATGTTGTGTTCACTTTAATATTTTTCACCACTTCCATACAATAAAATTGTTCATTTTTGTCAAATTTTAATTATTTTACATTTTACTTTCTAGTTCACGGCCGAAAAAGCTATTTCTATTGCCGCGCACTTTTTAATCATTATCAATCATTCATTATTTATTCAAGAAAACCCCATTCTATTATTGCTATATTATGCAAGCGACTGACCGACATAAAAAATGATTTATTCGGTAATGCTCTGAATCCTAGTATACTTTGTCTCATGAAAATGCACGTAGTACAAAGTCATAGTATACTTCTATTCCGCTAGTGCTCGGAATCGTAGTGAAGAATGCCGATACGCACCTTGGAGATAAAGACAATTCAGCTGTGATGGTATGCACTGATTTGGAGAAAGTGACGCGACGTAACCTTATGCCGTTTTATAGAATAAAGGTGATTTGCCTTCGATGCAGATGCATCTATGATGTATTGATCGAATATTGAATGATTCTTGCATTTGGGAATCATGTGTTAAATATCTTATGAATGTTTTGATTGTCATCCAAAAAGTTAGGTAGGTACTATGAGATATAAGAAGGTATTCGAAGAGTTTCTTGTAGGTACTCGCACAGCCCATAACAAAGAATATAACTAGTGACAATGGACAACTTGCACATTTTTCGAACCTGCGACCTCCATTGATATTATTGTAGTAATCACCGGTTAAAGAATGCCAATCAGCATCCACGACGCCACAGAATACAATATCTCTGTCTGACGTATTGACTGTGATAAGTCTCTCACCCCGTTTTTGATCATACAGTGAAATTTGCCTTTTCTTTTTTTTTATTCAGTGCATTTTTGGGTTTTTTTTTTCGCTGATTACTTTTAAATATTGTCTAGAATACGTATATAAAATTTCAAGTCATTTGAAAATGTATGTGTGTGTAATGTGTAATTTTCCATTGCAATAGGTGAACATTTTGGTTTTTGGATGATTATGATATTCATGGAAATTGTAATATTCAAAATATTTGTATGTTCAAATTACATGACAATATAACATACACTATAATTCGAAGATTCTTACCGATGTTACTATGAGATATGAGACTATAAGGATACTTTTCTTCAAATTAGTCATATAATCATCATCAAAAGAGACGTCTTGCAATCCAAAATAAGCCCAACTAAGCGATATCACAAGCTGTACTGTCCAATGGCAAAATAAGAAGAAAAACTGTGTTCCAAACAACTTGTTCACGATTGCAGCAGCTCTTTTTCCTTGCGTAATAATAACCAATACTTCAGGCGAAAGGTTACTGGTTTGGATGTTCTTCCTTGCCACCACCAACATCATATTAATTTGCAGTATAACCAGGCATATCAAAGTTTCTATGCATAGTTGATAGTGAATTCGCAACCAATACAGAAAATAAGAGAACCGTAGAGCAAGTCCCTCAATTTTTCTTGGGTATTTTGCGAAAAAATCATGCACCATCAAAATAACTTCGTATAGATACAAAACAAACATACATGTCACAATTTTTCCAGAATATTTGGTCTTTTGTTTTGAAGGTTGTAGATTATGAAAGAGTTCTTGCCAATCAGCTCTTCTGGTATATGTCCAGAATGACAAGGCTGTTATGATGTTGCCAATGGTGGTAGCCAGGTCGTAAATCATATCTATTAGAAAATATCCACCTTCATCTGGCTTATTGAAAGATGATGAAGGAAAGAAAGCTACAAATATAAACAGCAGCCCTAGAAGTGAGGACCCGATGTAGATCTTCCAATAATATAGTGAAGGTGTCTTTTCTAGATTACTATCCGGGTGAGGAGCAATTAATAGCAGATCACAAACAAAGAAAAACGTTGTTGAACCCATTATGGTCCTGGACTGAATATCACCTAGTCATCATTTGGAATAGTGAGAATTTAATTATCCAGGTCATCAAATGTAATGAGTTGTTTAGTACGTGTACATTATAATTGATCATAGTTTATAGGTCACATAAAGTATGATCAATAATAATTCTGATGTACAGGGTGTCCCATATAAGATATCCTCTACCACCTTATATCTGGGGATATGCGATTCACGAGAAAAAGTTAAATATGAAGTCTTATTGTTTTCAAAAGATATAATATTTGACATATACAGGATGCTCAGTTTTCCCTGGGCTGGACCAAACTTTTCAAAATTGAATGTAATACCTGTATATTATTTCAGAAATGAATTCTTCATAAAAAATAAAGGAGACTTTCTAAAGGATGTCCTATACTTACCTTTTTTTTTGCAAAAAAAGCGTTTATTTCAAGTAGTTAAAAAAAATATAGGTGCCTAGTACTTCGTGACTTTCCCAATCTTTGCCCACATACAATACTATGATTTATCATTCCAGTTGGTTAGAATGCCTGCCAATCATACATGGTGTTGTCAAAAGTTGAACCCAAAAAGGACATATAAAATCACCAATAAGTCGCAGATGTTAAATAGAACACCCTGTATATCGTTACGAATTTTGATTGTACACCAAAAATAAAGGTTTATTTTGTATGAAATAGTCTATACATACCTCTAGCTGTTTAGATAATGAGTCCTATGATTGAACGTTTCCGTTAACTTAACATGTCCATTTCACCATGGTAACGCTGTTAGCAAATGGAACATTTGCATTAGTAAACAATCTCAACGTATACGTTAACTTAACGTGAATGTTCAATCATAGGGCCCAATATTCGCTATTTAATCTTTATCATGCAAAAAAAAATTGTGATACCTAATTCAATGAGAAAAAGTGAGTATGTATCAACACAAACTGAACAAATACATACATATAACGATGATCAAACGAAATTACCAACAGAGAATTGAAGTAAATGTCCTACAGGTCCTCCATTCTGGGCCATAGAGGTTGTATAGATAATTTCCAGTTTTCTTAATCTCTGACTGAGTGACTTCTGTTGATAATTGAATTTCTTCTTTCACTCTATCCATAAGAATATTAATGCCTTGAAGTTTTTTTGAAAATATTCACAAAATTTTATATTTTTTCCTCATTGAATTAGCAAAAAAGGTATTTTTTTTGCATAAAATTGATTAAATAGCGAATATTTTCTAAACGAATAGAGATAGGCACAGATTATTGTATACAAACTCACCTTTTTTTTTGGTGAATAGTCAAAATCCATAATGATATACAGGGTGTTCTGATTACCATTTTCGACTGATTGGTGATCTTATAATAATATGTCCTCATTGGGTTCAACTTCTGACATCACCCTGTATAATTGCCAGCCATTCTAACCAATTCGATTGATTTAGAGTTTTGTGTGTGGAAAAAAAATGGCAGAGTCACGGAATGTTATGAACCTATATTTTTTTTCACTACTTGAAATAAATGCGTTTTTTGCAAAAAAGCATTAAAATCGCCATTATAGCTCAGACTATTGGAGATACGTGAAGGACATCCTATAGAAAAGTACCTTTATTTTTTTTGTATAATTCATTTCTGAAATAATAAACAGGGTGTTCTATTTGATTTTGAAAAGTTGAGTCCAGCTCAGGGAAAAGTGAGCACCTTGTATATGTCAAATATATATGATAATAAAGTTCCTTTGAAAACAATAAGACTTTATATTTAACTCTCTCTGGTAAATCGCGTATCTTTCAAGATTAGGTAGTTGAGGATCTTATCTAGATCACATTGTACAGGGTGGCCAAAGTAGATAAACAGGGAGGCTTCTGGACCACCGGCCGACCATAACCTCAAAGCGCTCAAGTGGGCGAGGCATATTTTTGACTTTTCCCTAGATTTTAGGGAATTTTTGATGAATCTGGCAACGTCGCTCGAAGACTGGTCATCTGGCAACGTCGCTCGATCTCGATCTTGACAGATGTCATTTTGACATGACAGCTTTGACAGATGACAGTTTTGACAGATGGCAGTTGACAGGGAGCTTTGTTCCTGGGATCGAGATGGGGGGATTGGGGGGTGTGGAGGTTAGATTACCAAAGTCTGAAAAAAGATTTTCCGATAGCGAGATTGGAACCCATATCCTTTGGATTTGTACGTGGCAGTCTAAACCAATACGCTACTAAGGTGCCTAAAATAGAATGTAGATTTGTGGTTCAGTTGCGGTGTGTTTTGGTCTTGTCTTAAATTGTGTGTGGTTTCGTTATGGGGAAATTCGGGCCCCCCTGCTCGTGGAGATAGTTTGAGGGCTTGATGGGGGGACGGGGGTACCTACGCCACCTGAGTCATAGGAATTTATATAGATTTTAGATACCGTTTCGGTGTGTTTTGGTCTTGTCTTAAATTGTGTGTGGTTTCGTTGTGGGGGAATTCGGGCCCCCCTGAATAGAATGTAGATTTGTGGTTCAGTTGCTACCCCGATCCTTTGGTATGTGATTGTCTAAACCACCTACGTCACCTAGTCCGACCTCTTGCTATCCAGTTTGTAGCCGCTACTGCAGAGCACGAGGACAAGTGTTGTGGGGGAATTCGGGCCCCCCTGCTCGTGGTTTGGGATGGGGGGACGGGGGTATTGGGAATTTAGGGTTCAGGCTACTCTACTTTTGGTTTTCATATTTATTGAGAACGAGAATGAGTGAACTTGCAGAACGAATTAACAAGTTCTATAAACGTTTGGCGCAGATCAAGAGTGACATTGAATGGTATGAACGAAAGAAGTCTATGATTCAGACCTTTGAGAAATTGAATCTTACACAGAATTTTCAAAGACCACAAATGAATAATAATTTTCAAAGACAAAATTTTGGATTTAAGATGGGGGGACGGGGGTATTGGGAATTCAGGTTTTAGGCCTTTGTAGTTGTTGAGATGGCGCCTCGATTCTTTGATCGTTTGCTATTATAGAATGATTAGATGACGTTGCTGAGCTGCAATTTTTAATGGCGTTTGAAGCAGGAATTGCGAATCGATGATGCTGTGCATGACGTCATAGGGTTGCCTGTTGAATGATTCCCACTAGACAGGTGTTTGGTGCGTTGAGTTGAGATGGCGCTTCGATTCTTTGATCGTTTGCTATTAGAATGATTAGATGACGTTGCTGAGCTGCGATTTCTAATGGCGTTTGAAGCAGGAATTGCGAATGGATGATGCTTCCCATTGCATATCCAATCGAATAAATTAAACACACAAAGACACTTCAAAATCATATATTTTCAGGAAGTACATTATTGTAGGTACTTGGGGGACATACAATTACTTCTACGATAATACTAATAATATAATCTTACAATTATTCATAATATTAACAGATTAATGTAATTTAACCAATAATAACTATTCCTGAAATTATATTTGAAAAACGCTATAAAGTTAAATAGTGCCCAAAAGGAAGTGTATCAAAGGTATTCTCTTGTACAAATCTTTTATCATCGTTTGCACTCAACGCAACTTTATTTTGCTCAATGCTGTAAACATTGTGAGCATAGGAACGAATGCAACGCTGAGTGGCGCTGATAATTTTTGAATGTCGTAGAGAATTCCAGTAGTCATCAAACGTTAATTTATTTTTTACAACGTTGTACTTGACTCCTTTGGCCTTTTTCACAACTTTTTGCCCTTGCTGAATTTTGAAAGTGTACATTTTCGATCGAAGACCAATGAAATGGGTAATAATTTCTCCATTAACTTCATCCTTCATTAGTCCTAGAACTTTTTTGTTGACCAACGGGATTTTATAAGGGTTATTAGGGGAGTAGTCGGAGGTGTAAAATTTATGTAAATCAGCCTTGATAATCTCTTCATAAACATCATTACACTGAATTTCATAGATGAAGCTATCCGTATCAGTGTACATAAGTTTACAGCGATCACTACCCAATTTCGGTAGCATATATGCGTAATGAAAATCAAACATGTATGTTTTGGAAATGTCCAGAATGGACATACCAATATACAGAGGTTTATTGAAAACTAATTCTTTCTTTTTAATTTCAATAGTTTGATAACCCGATGATTTCTGGTGTTCTCCATCGTTTTACCAAAAACAGCATTATTGTATAGTTTGAAAAGATTTTTTTCAAATGTTGTTGTCGCGTTAGTTCTTAATTTATTGTTATGTTCAATATACGATTTTAACCATGTCGACTGTCGAAATTTTAAAATTCTATTGATCTTACTCAATTCCAAACCATTCATTAATGCTTGTTTCAAGGTTCGATAGTGAACAACATAATTCTCTTTATCGAAAAGAGTACACATCAATTTCGATAGTTTTGATTCGGGTGGAACTCGATGTTCAGGACAAAATGGAAAATCTCTATGCAAGTCGTGAGTGACGGTATGATATTTTACGTCAACTTCCAATATATATCCTATGAGTGAATTATCCGGGATTGACAAAACATCAAAGTTAGATACATCGCTAATCCACTCAAACTCTCCTGAAGGGAGAGGTTCAGTCATTGCTTTTCCATACAGATCATTTACATCTAGATAAAGCAAAAATTTCGATGGTCTCGATGCATCGTAATCATCGGTATACTTGTTATTAGCTTCAGAATACCTATGAACACAAGTTGAAATACCTCCACGAATTCCCTGCTCAATGAACATGATTTGATCAATATCTTGAAGAAGTTCCAATTTACAACCTGTAAACTTCAACATACAATCCCATGTGAAGCCAGGCATCGTATAATACCATGCTGGATCTAATTTATGTGTCTGAATGCTACTTTGTCTAAAGTTCTCAAATAAATCAGCTAAAACTCAAAATATGTCTTTAGATACAAATCTGAATATTCACCTAAATTTTGGATTCCAAAGGCTTCCCACACAGTTTGAGCATGTTGATAATTTTCGACTGATAAATTGGAATCATTCAATTTATTGTAAAAATGTTCAATCGAAGGTAATCGGGTGTCGTTCATTTTTTATAAGCTATCAATATAGTCATAACAAAATACACCTTTCCGCGTCAGCAATTGAAATTTTGCCTCATCTAGATGTGCAAACTCTTCTCTCAATATTTTAAAATCGGTTTTTTTCATTGTCGATAGTAAATCATCGAGAGAAGCGCCTGAAAATCTGAATGAATCGATGTACCTAAATCTTAGATTGTTTTCGTCAACGAAATGGGTGAAAGATATATAAACTTCATTATTGGTTGGGAGAACACTTACGCGACTACGTTTGGCAAGATCTTTTATCAACAAATGTCCATCATAACCGGTTTAATTTTGAAAAACAATCGGCACAACATAAAGCTTTTTGAAAATTAGATTACAATTTTGATGTGCAAAACCTCTGAATTCGCCAGTGAAATGATCATGATCGCGAACAATCTTATCATTTTTGTGAAAAGGTTTTTCACATATATGGCAATTTGTTGCACCGCAAATGCTTTTCTTTTCGATCATGGGAACAATATTTTTGATTTTTGAATGAATTACTTTTGATATTTCAACCATTTCGTTGATGAACCATTCCATACAATCTGCACCACGATAGCTCTTGAAAAATGAAAGAGAATTGTCATAGGAACATTTTAAATAGAACCCGGCACTGTAAACTATATGTTTTTGATATTTTCGCGTATTTATGGAAATGTGTTGATCGACTACTTGTAGTTGGCTTTCAGAGTCCGCATAGATGATGAAGGGACATTTTTGTTTGTAAATGAAATTTTTGAATTCGACATGTTTGTAACTTGGGAATGAGACTTTATATTCATTCAATTTTGTACACAGCTTTTCATGTTCTGTCAATTTTACCTCAGATGATAAATAATTAAGACAACGATCACAAATATACTTGGCATTTTTTTTTTACTCAACTGCCTTGAAACAAGACGGGATACATTTTTAATCCAACAATAATGGTATTTTATATCCTCATGATCGTTGTCATTAGTTGGCAGTGGCTCGTAATCATTTAATGATGGATGGTATTTGTTTTGAATTAACAGCAAATTAACATGTCTAACCAATTTTTCTTTGGTTAGCCTAGCTGGTACAATATTGAAATTATTTGGTTTACCATCATCCGTATCTGACTTTGAAATTAGTTTCAAAGCATACACATTTACAGAAATATCATTGTTTTTTTCAAATTTCGAAATTTGATTCAACGGCATGGGAGATTCTAAGTTTTTGAGATTCAAAACTGATTCGTAATGAGGATAAGAGGTGATTCGGTTGTTATTTTTGTTAACAGGATGAAGCGCACTAACAATAGCCCAGTAAAAGCAGGCGGTATCATTATTTTGAACATTCACGCATGCATGTTTCTTCGCAATTTCCTTCGGTAGTGCAATATAGGAAGAACCATTACCCATTTGAAATTTATTAACATTAATTTCCAAATAAATTATTCTAACAAGAGCAAATCCTGAATCACGTTCCTGGAATTCCGAAAGACTATTCAAAATTACATCACGCACGTTTTCAAAAAACCAGCTTTTTGAATCCGTTCCTACATCAATGATTACATTCTTGGTGTTGAAATATTTAAAATCTACAATTTCACGTTCAGATGATTTTTTGATAAACTCTCCGCAAAATGATGAGTTCACTTTAACCATGGTAAAAGATTTCAGTACTTCCTTTAATTCACGTTGAAACAAAATAAACGCATCATCCATAAATCTATTAACGTCTTTATGAGTCAAATTAGTTACTAAACCGGTTGATACTCTTCCTTTGAAGCAATTAACAATTTTTTCCCATCTAACCCTATTGCTTAATTTTGATTCTTCTACTAACCCCATCCCAACCCGCTTATTTTTCAAAATCAATAATTGTCTTCTAATAACTTTAAGATGTTGCAAATTGGTCTGAATCAATCGAAGAATGTTTCTAGGTAAATTACCATGTAGTACTAAATTAATAAATTTGCCGATTAATCTACTTATTCTACGTATCCAATGGCTTGTCGTTCTCTCACAAGGCTTGTCGAACAGAAATCTCTTCATTTTTTTCAAAAATGAGAGCATATTTTCTGCTTTTTTCAACAACACTTTGTATGAGGAAGACATATCGAAAAAATCAACTCACAACTATTGAACGCCGTTGATGTGGTGGTCTTAACTCAATTTGGGGGATGAACTCGTGTGATGTTCTGTGTGAAGCCCTCTGATTTCGAAGGTGTGAAATAGCTTAGCAGGTGATTGTCGGCTATAATCCTTCTAGACAGCAACAACACACCTCCAATTGTAGTAGAATCCGGTTTGTTGTTTTCTGAAAGACAGTAAGTTTCGTTTACTTGGATATTATTTAAAAAAAAAACGTGCATTGGTGAAATATCATCAAAATTTGAAAAAACGTAGTTTATTTTTACCTGATTTAATTTCAAACGATGGATTTTTGTGTTGAAGATCGAATTGATGTTGATTCTTCGAAAAGTTTCGCAATCAGCTCTTCGCGAGGAACTACACCAACTTTGTGGATTTCTTTAAAAACATGTTTTGTTTAATGCAATTACATAAAAAATTCACATTGTAAATTAACCAAGCACCCCACATCAATTCTATGATAAGAAAAATTTTCAATTAATTGAAAGAATATTTACCTTTTTGCCACACCCCAGACACACAAAATGATCACAAGTGTTCTGACGACGACGTCGTCTGACAACGATGAAAGCTTCGTATGAATTACTGATTCACAAAAATTGAACTGTATAGTTGAGTATTCGAAACACTTCTAGAATGCCGAACTGCAAACTATGCAATTATAATTAAATTCAAAGAACAATGGTGTATTGTATTTGTGATTCCATTGCGATTAGCACGAGCTTGTTTACAAGAAATAATAGAACATACACTTATTTCAGGTAAATTTTATTTAAATCATCACTTATTCTATTGGGTTCATAGTACATAATTTCCTTCAAACATTGGGTTTCTATGCATGAAGTTCTGCTATAAAGAGATGAAATTACATCGTTAATATTGATATGTTCAATCTGATCTTCAAGTAATTCATGAATAATGCCAATAACAGTAGAATAGTATGCAGAAAAGTTCAGTTGCATCAAATCCTGCAATCTTTTTTTCACAAAAATCTTTATCACAGATAGGGCATGCGCAATGATTTTTCACACCTATAAAATATCGTTGGAACTTATCCAACTGTTGTGAGAATTATCAAATCCAAGCCACTTGACATATACTTTTTTCCCTTTTTTACGTAACACTTTTTCCACCAAATAAATATCCTCTTGTTTTTTATTTTGTAATTCTTGCTCGTAGAATGCTCCTTTTATCGGATGACCATTTATATCTTTAAGCAGATACGTCACTGGATTAGTAATTTTAACATCAACAATCTTGAATAGCTCAGTTGTGCATTTCGGAGTATATCCCTTTTCAAATACGTGCTTTGCTTCACTAATGCGCACCACATCGCCAATATGGAATTTTCGACGATTTGTAGATATTTTAATGTGACTGTAAACAGTATTGAGCAGACCCTTTTCATGTTTTTTGCTCACATCATGAGGCTTCATTTTGGTCAAACTATGTTTTTGTGAATTAGAGCTTTTCACAATATCTTGTAAAATATCCACCCACTTATAGGTCCCATGCAAACTGAAATACTTGAATAGTTTTTCTATTCAACGCTCAACCATGGCCGCTTTTTTATCTGCATAGGTATTATAGTGGTTTATGCCATATTGACGCATCAATCGTTGAAAATGTCCATTGTAGAATTCCTTTCCTTGATCTGATTGCAAATTTTTTGGACTACGATGTGATTGTTTGAGAATTTTCGCAAAGGCTCGGGTTACCTCGTCACCTGACTTGCTTTTTAATGGTTCAGTCCACACAAATTTTGAAAAACAGTCTATGATGATGAGAAAATATTTGTAGCCTCTGTTATCTTTCGCATACAAATCCATTTGCCCCAAATCAACCTGCCACAAGTCATCCACTCCCTTGATAATTGTACGGCGACAGGGAAAATTCCTTCTTATTGGCTTGAACAGCTCGGTGATTAGTTGAAGTTTTTCTTTGGAAGGTGACGTCATCTTCACTTGACTGCTTTTACTGTAGTCACGTCGTTGACAAAAACGGATTTTATCCTGACCTCGATATATTTTTTCAACTTATTCAGCTCCTCTACACTCTCGGCAGCATGAATTCTCATCTCAGATTCAATTGTCGATTTGAAATTAGTCAGAGCCTCGTCAGCGTATTTTTTGTTAACTGCATCAAAATCGTCGGTTGGTGATTTCAAGTTACAAATTTTCACGTTTTCAACATCAATATCACCGTCAGCTGTGTGAGATAACGTTTGTGTTGGCCTCGACTAGGTTGGAGTTGCTGCTGCTACAAAGTGATGTCTGCCGCACAAAACATGACTTATTTAACAGTAAAAAATGCTTTCAAAAGCTGTTTTCTGTACGATAAACGGTTCCACAGATATTCGCAAGAAAAGATTTCTGTTTTTCAATTTCAACACCTTGAATCTCTAAAATGGTGAATTTGAGGAACTCAACATGCAATCATGATAATGTTATATAAAAAAATATATTAGTAGACTTGGACACGAATTTTTTTTCTTATCACATATTTATATTTTATCATACATATTAGATTTGATTATCAATATAGTAATTCCAAGTCCAAGTAATCCCATGATAATATTATATTGAAAAAAATATTAGTAGACTTGGAAACGATTTTTTTTTCTTATCACATATTTATATTTTATCATACATATTAGATTTGATTATCAATATAGTAATTCAAAGTCCGGTTGTCCTCGTGCTCTGCAGTAGCGGCTACATACTGGTTAGCAAGAGGTCGCCGCCTCGACTTAAGGCAAACTACACCAGTATGATGAATTGAATTATTGTATTTGAGGATCATCATTGTGCTGTCTGAATACCTACTGATAGATATCCATTTCTTGCCGCATCGACACAAAAAGTAACAAAAAGGCAAGAAACGTCAAATTATTGGTGAATTTGAGAGCCCATGAAAAATAAAGATACCCATATTTTTTCTTTTTGTTGTGAGTCAAAAATTGACGGAGATATAACTCTTTGAAGTGTGCCAAAATTGCAATGTTATGACGTCATAACATCCATATCGATCATGAGGACATGGAATTACTCTGAGGTGTCTCCAACATGTTCAAGGTGTCTCTGAGTTATCTCCGTGATGGCTCTGAGATGTCTCCGTGATGTGTCCGTGATGTGTCTGAGATGTCTCCATGATGTCTCTGAGTTGTCGCAAGAGTGTTTTAGATGTCTCTTGTCTTTGAGTGTCTCTGAGTTGTCTCCGTGATGTCTCTGAGTTGTCGCAAGAGTGTTTTAGATGTCTCTGAGTTGTCTCTGAGATGTCTCTGAGTTGTCTCCGTGATTTCTCTGAGATGTCTCTGTGATGTCTCTGAGTTGTCTCTGAGATGTCGCTGAGTTGTCACAAGAGTGTTTTAGATGTCTCTGAGTTGTCTCTGAGATGTCTCTGAGTTGTCTCTGTGATGTCTCTGGTGGTGGTGACTGCGAGTATTATTCAATTACAAATTAAAAATAAATATATTGGTTAACAGGCTGTGATAACCGGAAGGGGGTCTAGTTGGACCTGTCAAAACACGGGAAAAAATAAGGAGGAGGACAATGTAAATGTAATTTCATTTCATTTTTTAAAAGTCATAAGATAATCTTCCTTAAAAATTCTCAAATTTATAGGAAGTTGGGGTTCAGGTCGGAGGAGAATTCTCTGACATCCCCGATGATGAATTCGAGTTGATGAGTTAAAGTATAGAATTATTCAACATTTATCACGTATGACATTTTATGTTTAGTGGAAAGGGGTATTCTTTGTGGTGGAATATTAGAAATCTGAACTACTAACCAATATTCAATTTCTCTTTTAAGCCACCCCCACCACCCCCACCTTCTTATTGGCTTGAACAGCTCGGTATGCAATCATGATAATATTATATTAAAAAAAATATTAGTAGACTTGGACACGAATTTTTTTTCTTATCACATATTTATATTTTATCATACATATTAGATTTGATTATCAAAATAGTAATTCCAAGTCCGGTTGTCCTCGTGCTCTGCAGTAGCGGCTACATACTGGATAGCAAGAGGTTCGCCGCCTTGAATAAAGTCAAACCCTATCAGTATGATGGATTGAATCGTTAAATTATAGGATCATGATGAATTTCGCACAAAACATGCCTTATTTAACAGTAAAAAATGCTTTCAAAAGCTGTTTTTGGTACGATAAACGGTTCCGCAGATATTCGCAAGAAAAGATTTCTGTTTCTCAATTACAACACCTTGAATCTCTAAAATGATGAATTTGGGGAACTTAACATGCAATCATGATAATATTATATTAAAAAAATATTGGTTGACTTGGACACAGATTTTTTTTCTTATCACATATTTATATTTTATCATGCATATTAGATTTGATTATCAAAATAGTGATTCCAAGTCCGGTTGTCCTCGTGCTCTGCAGTAGCGGCTACATACTGGATAGCAAGAGGTCGCCGCCTCGACTGCGATTACGGCGATATGCCCTGGCTGGGTACTGAAGAGTACGAGTCTTTGGTATCGTTTGATATTATTTTTCAATAACAAATTAAAAATAAATATATTGGTTTACAGGCTGTGATAACCGGAAGGGGAACTAGTTGGACCTATCAAAACACGGGAAAAAATAAGGAGGAGGACAGAAAAGATTTCTGTTTCTCAATTACAACACCTTGAATCTCTAAAATGATGAATTTGAGGAACTTAACATGCAATCATGATAATATTATATTAAAAAAATATTGGTTGACTTGGACACGGATTTTTTTTCTTATCACATATTTATATTTTATCATGCATATTAGATTTGATTATCAAAATAGTAATTCCAAGTCCGGTTGTCCTCGTGCTCTGTAGTAGCGGCTACATACTGGATAGCAAGAGGTCGCCGCCTCGACTGCGATTACGGCGATATGCCCTGGCTGGGTACTGAAGAGTACGAGTCTTTGGTATCGTTTGATATTATTATTCAATTACAAATTAAAAATAAATATATTGGTTTACAGGCTGTGATAACCGGAAGGGGGTCTAGTTGGACCTATCAAAACACGGGAAAAAATAAGGAGGAGGACAGAAAAGATTTCTGTTTCTCAATTACAACACCTTGATTCTCTAAAATGATGAATTTGAGGAACTTAACATGCAATCATGATAATATTATATTAAAAAAATATTGGTTGACTTGGACACGGATTTTTTTTCTTATCACATATTTATATTTTATCATGCATATTAGATTTGATTATCAAAATAGTAATTCCAAGTCCGGTTGTCCTCGTGCTCTGCAGTAGCGGCAACATACTGGATAGCAAGAGGTCGCCGCCTCGACTAAACGCAAACTACATCTTTTTGTACTTCCAGTATCAATCAAAAACTTAGCGTTGAGTTGGGGTATTATTATGTGTGGTAAAGTTGATGAAATATTATTTAAATGTATTAAATTTTTTCGTTCTGAAAACTGTCCAAGGTAAAATTTCCATCATGCATATTATATGGATGAGTGTTATCTACATGGGACAATGGTTCATTGTCAGTACAATGGTTTCTGTTTTTATTTTGTGAGTCGGCATTACCGTTTCCTATGAATGAGTCATAAGAGTTGACCTCAGGGTTATCTGCTAGTGACGCATTTTCTTGATAATTAATTTCCGCAAAATTTAAGGGTTGATTATTTCTTTTCACAAAACTTGAAAAAGATGATGTGTCCATTGGTTCCGGCTGATTAGAATTAAATTGATTGTGTCTCACATTTTGAGATGGTGGTTTAAAAATTGGTCTCTGAAAATTCCTCTGTTGCGAATAACTTGGTTGAAATCGATTTCTATTAAATGCAAAATGCAATGGGAATATGTTGAGTATTAAGTCGTTGGTGAGTATGTTTTTGCAATTTTGAATCTAAAATCTCCTCATTCGTAACAATATAAATGTTACTTTTTCAAGTATTGAATCAATAGTACGCGAAATCTATATCAACGATTAGCTCAAAAACTATGAAGAAATCTACATCTCAATCATCTACCACAACAGGTAACCATATGAAGTCACCATGAAACAGCGCCATCTAATTCTTATAGCAGAAGATCAAAGAATCGAAGCGTACGCGTAACTCAAACAACTATGAAGAAATCTACATCTCCATCGCAGCTCACCAACGCCATATAATCATTCTTGTAGCAAACGTTTAAAGAATTAAATCATTATTAAATAAAGTACGCACCAAACACCTACCTACTTTGAATAAAATTTACGAAAATGAGTATGTTTTTCGATGTTTCGAAGTGCTAATAGATGCATTTTGCAGTGGAATTACAGAAAACAAGGCACCATTGTTTATTGAATCACGTGTAACCGATGTGGTCATTGTTATATTAATAAATTGCATGGTTTGCAATCTGGTTCGGAACGACAAAGGATGTGTGTTTCTATTAGTTCAGTCCATTCAAAGCCTTGGTCGAAGACCATCAGTAATAACATCTGTGATCATTGTGTGTGAGGAGGTGTGTTAAGAGCGTTATATAAAAGGTAGGTAAATACTTTTTTAAAAAATAATTATTTTATAGAATTTGTTTGTTATCATAGCATGGACCTTTCTACTGTTAATGCGGTGTGCTTGGCCCAAAACGACAAGCCTGTGAAGAAGCTTCAAAACCTTCCGCTAAACATCCCTCAACAAATTGTTGCTGGGAAAAAAACCAATGGCGTATTCGGGGAGTGCTTACTCCTGGAATTGGAAGAGAGCGTTGTCTTTCTCCCAAAACGAGTGACATCAATTTTGGAAAAGAACCTCGAAGATCTTGCTGGAGGGGAGTATGCTCTTGTCTTTCGGGGGTTGAAGGACGTCAGAAAGCCTAATCCACAGACCCTGTTTGAGCTCGTTAAGCACCCAGCAGCCGACAACAACAGCAACTAGTTTAAGGTAGTTATATTTTTTTTAACCATGTTATACTTGCTGAAAAACTGCAAATATAATTTTATTTTTGAAGAATTCTCTAAAGTTTGAAAATGTGGTCGAACAAAATTAGTCAATTGATTCAACAGCATAACGTCGTAATAAGACATAATCGGGTTAGTGTATCTAAAATTTAAGTTTTTTTTTAATTTTGATAATTTTTCAATGAACATCATTTATCATTTTCAAAATTATCTTATTTTTGTTTGATTTTTTCTAGAACCTATCCATCATGAAGATCATCGCAATGCAGGGCTGTAATTTGGCACAAGAGTTCAAAGTCAAGGAGCTATCAATCTTTATATGAAAAGATCAATATATTTTTAATTTTTTATGTACCCTATGTTTCTCAAGTACCTGCGATTATGTACTTTGGATAGAATCTGTATTCCTGAAAATATATGATTTTTTGAAGTGTCTCTATGTGTTTAATTTATTCGATTGGATATGCAATGGGAATATGGTGAGTATGTCTGTTTTTCAATTCATGGATATATGGTGAGTATGTCTGTTTTTCAAAAAAAAATTCCAAATATTATAGTGACAATGTTTGTTTTTCAATTTTGAATAAATCTCCTCATTCGTAACAATATAAATTATGCTTTTTTTCAAATATTGACTCAATAGAACGCGTCATCAACGATTAGCTCAAAAAACTATGAAGAAATCTACATCTCCATCGCAGCTCACCAACGCCTTTTAATCATTCTAACAGGGTGTTCCATCAAAAAAAAAAAAACGCAGCTCATCAACGCCATCTAATCATTCTTATAGCAAACGATTAAAGAATCAAATAGTACGCACCAAACACCTGTCTAGTGGGAATCATTCAACAGGCAACCCTATGACGTCATGCACAGCATCATCGATTCGCCATTCCTGCTTCAAACGCCATTAAAAATCGCAGCTCAGCAACGTCATCTAATCATTCTATAATAGCAAACGATCAAAGAATCGAAGCGCCATCTCAACAACTACAAAGGCCTAAAACCTGAATTCCCAATACCCCCGTCCCCCCATCTTAAATCCAAAATTTTGTCTTTGAAAATTATTATTCATTTGTGGTCTTTGAAAATTCTGTGTAAGATTCAATTTCTCAAAAGTCTGAATCATAGACTTCTTTCGTCCATACCATTCAATGTCACTCTTGATCTAGGCCAAACGTTTATAGAACTTGTTAATTCGTTCTGCAAGTTCACTCATTCTCGTTCTCAATAAATATGAAAACCAAAAGTAGAGTAGCCTAAAACCTAAATTCCCAATACCCCCGTCCCCCCATCCCAAACCACGAGCAGGGGGGCCCGAATTCCCCCACAACACTTGTCCTCGTGCTCTGCAGTAGCGGCTACAAACTGGATAGCAAGAGGTCGGACTAGGTGACGTAGGTGGTTTAGACAATCACATACCAAAGGATCGGGGTAGCAACTGAACCACAAATCTACATTCTATTCAGGGGGGCCCGAATTCCCCCACAACGAAACCACACACAATTTAAGACAAGACCAAAACACACCGAAACGGTATCTAAAATCTATATAAATTCCTATGACTCAGGTGGCGTATGTACCCCCGTCCCCCCATCAAGCCCTCAAACTATCTCCACGAGCAGGGGGGCCCGAATTCCCCCATAACGAAACCACACACAATTTAAGACAAGACCAAAACACACCGCAACTGAACCACAAATCTACATTCTATTTTAGGCACCTTAGTAGCGTATTGGTTTAGACTGCCACGTACAAATCCAAAGGATATGGGTTCCAATCTCGCTATCGGAAAATCTTTTTTCAGACTTTGGTAATCTAACCTCCACACCCCCCAATCCCCCCATCTCGATCCCAGGAACAAAGCTCCCTGTCAACTGCCATCTGTCAAAGCTGTCATCTGTCAAAGCTGTCATGTCAAAATGACATCTGTCAAGATCGAGATCGAGCGAC
Organism: Orchestes rusci; assembly: GCA_958502075.1. Classification (NCBI taxonomy): domain Eukaryota; kingdom Metazoa; phylum Arthropoda; class Insecta; order Coleoptera; family Curculionidae; genus Orchestes; species Orchestes rusci. Next base: position 7,599,294 of record OY293313.1, on the reverse strand, counting down.
GTTGCCAGATGACCAGTCTTCGAGCGACGTTGCCAGATTCATCAAAAATTCCCTAAAATCTAGGGAAAAGTCAAAAATATGCCTCGCCCACTTGAGCGCTTTGAGGTTATGGACGGCCGGTGGTCCAGAAGCCTCCCTGTTTATCTACTGGCCAACTAAGAATACGAGGTACTGTATCTCGGAAACTATACATCGTAGAGGCTTGCGGCAAAAAATTTTATGACTAAAACGGCCAAGAGAAAAACCTGGAAAATATTTTCAAGTTTCTGAAATGGTCGCTATGGGGCTTAACAACCAACACCAAGTAGAAAAATATGATTTTTATAGAATTTTGTCCAATGAAAATATATCAATGAGCTCATTTTCGGATTCACTGACTATTTACCTACACTTTGTGTCTGAAACGTTTTTTTTCTATCTATCGTAATAAAGTGGTGGGGGAAGTTCAATTGTTTTATTAAACAAACGGAGATTTCTCCCGTTTCGCTTGACGGATTTCAACGAACTTGGGCTCATATGAAAGAGAATAGTCTGCGCTATAAAATGCTCATTTGCTTTTTAATTTGTAACATTCGCCGTCGCCGGTAGATGGCGTTACCTGAAATGGTAGCATACTTTTGAGTTTTTTTCGAGAAAATCAAACGTAATGGTATATCCATTTTCATATATTTTAAAAGGGGACACATTTTCCTATAAAAAAAAATGAAAAAAAAAACAAAAAAAAAACAAAAAAAAACATTAATTTTGTTGTATTTTTTTTAAGGAAAATGTATCCCCTTTTAAAATATATAAAAATGAATATACCATTACATTTGATTTTTTTGGAAAAAACTCACAAACATGCTACCATTTCAGTTAACGCCATCTAGCCGCGACGGCGAAGGTCAAAAATTCAAAACCAAAAAAGTTTTTTGAAGTGCAGATCATGCTCTTTCATATGAGCCCAAGCTCGTTTAAATCGGTCAAGCGAAACGGGAGAAATCTCCGTTTGTTTAAAAAAACAATTGAACTTCCCCCACCACTTTATAATGATAGATAGAAAAAACGTTTCGGACAAAAAGTGTAGGTTAATAGTCAGTTAATCCGAAAATGAGCTCATCGATATATTTTCATTAGACAAAATTCCATAAAAATCATATTTTTCTACTTGGTGTTGGTTGTTACGCCCCCTAGCGACCATTTCAGAAACTTGAGAATATTTTCCAGGTTTTTCTCTTGGCCGTTTTAGTCATAAAATTTTTTGCCGCAAGCCTCTACGATAAATAGTTTCCGAGAAACGGTACCTCGCATTCTTAGTTGGCCACCCGGTACAGGACCTTCTATTGATAATGCAACAAAATTCAGTTTGAGCTGCCCTACTTTAAAATAAGATGAAAACTTGAATATGTATCTGGCCAGTAATGACTAGTAACAGAGCTACAGGGTGTTTGATGAATTTGCGCTTTTCATTTTCTCATACCAAATTCGAATTTGAATGTTTACGTTGCATACGCTGCCGCCGGCGCCGGCGTCGTGCATCGACTCTCGCCGATAAATCATAGGGGATTTTTTCAAATCGATGCATATTCAATATTCAAGTCAGTAATTTCTGCAAATCTTTTTGCTTGATCTTCAATACCACAGAGCAAATTATTCCTTATTCGTTTCTGTGGTATTGTTTATTAATCAATTAATTTATTCATTTCATGCTCTCACAAACACAAAACAAGTTTTCCAATTACCTGATAAAAATTTACACTACAACAAACAACAAAAAGATGTACAAACTACACACTTAATTGCTAGAGGGGTCAAGCATCGCAGCGTAAAGCGCGGCGTGAAGAACTACTCCACCATGTTTTCACTGCTCCACTAGAAATCAAAAATATTTTGTATCATTGCTCATTGCTTCATATTAGAGTAAAAAATAAAAATCACCAACCAGTCAGTGAAAAAAACTACAACTACGCTCTATTCACTAGCAAAAGTCGCCAATAGTCAACAAGCTACACGTGATTAGACATAGAGAAACGATTGAACTGATCACATGTGTTGGTTTATCTCACGTGACCTTTCAATCGTTTCCCTTTGTTTGATCACGTGTAGTTTGTTTACATTGGTGACTTCTGGTTATGAATAGAGTTTAGAGTATATACTACATTCTCTTCGGAAAAAAAATGTTTAGAAAAAAACGAGAATGATACTTTGCCCTAACACTCACATTTCCAGATACTCATACATGTTTTTAAGAACGTTTCGCGAGATGACTTGAAAATAAGGTGCTTGCTCTGGTTCTATGAAATATAACGTAAAATATAAGGTAATATTATGCATCTACTACCCTTTCTAATATACCAATGATGGAAATAGAACTATAGTTACACCACATGTTGTAAATGAATTCAAATTCAAAGAAACTGTATCTTTATTAAACAATGTCTACATTTATTTGATCATGAAATCTCTTTAAACAACCAGTTTCTCTACTCAAACTGCACCAAAGCCACGAAATAAGTCATGGAGGTGGCTACAACGGACAATATTATTGATTTTCTGACTTCAAATACGTCCGCAGCCAAGAACCGTATATTGTTGTTGGTTAAATAAGAAATATATGACTGCAATTTTCCATACCCATCAGATTTGTAGTCATACTTTCCTTGTAGATCCAAGCATGAAGCTAGGAGTCTATTCTCTTGCGATATAGTCATATCACAAAAGAAAGCTATCGCGCATGGTCCAATCTGAAATAGAAAGTAGGTAGGTACCCATTCTCTTCAAAATCAAGATGAAACAATAATTTAAAATGCTAATTCTTGAATTAGACAAAACAAAATCCAAGAGTAACTCAATCATTAGTTGAGGAAATCAGGGTCCAGTGCCCGTACTCTTGCTTTGTTGGATATGAACATTCGCTGATGACATAACTATTTTGTGGCATGCATTTTTTTAGTAAAATACTCGGAAAATACAATAAGAAAGTGTGCACTTGTAGAAGGTTGAAAGTGGCAAACTTTTTAAACTGTAACCTTCTGGTTTAAAATTTCGAGAAGTTCAAGTTTTTTGGAAATATAATGTTATTATATTAGAGATAAATAACACCACCTTAATCTAAATATTCTTACCGATGTAAACAAAAGGTATGAGCCAACAAGAATAAACTTCATCAAATATTGATTCATACCAGCATTATTATCAGAAATTCGTTTAATTTCAAAATAAGTCCAAGAAAATAGTATCATAAACTCTATTGTCCAACGGCAAAATAAGAAAAAAAGCTGCGTACCAAACAGCTTATTGACCATTGTAGCAGCTTTTTTGGCTTTGGTTATAGTAACAAGTGATTCAGATGTAAGGTTATTGATTTGGATCTGCTTCCTCGCCTCCACCAACATGATATTGATTTCCAGTATTACTAGGCATATCACAGTTTCAATGCATAATATATAGTAAACTCGTAACCAAATCACAAAAAAAGTAATCTGTGAACCAAATCTTTTATCTCTTAGAGTGAATCTTACGAGAAACTCATTAAACATCAAAATAACTCCGTATAAAAACCAAACAAACCAACACATCAGAAGCTTTCCGGAATATTTATCTTTTTGTTTTGTGGTTTGTAGATTATGAAAGAGCTCTTGCCAATCAGCTCTTCTGGTATATGTCCAGAACGACAAAGCAGTGATGATGTTGCCGATGATAGCAGCCAGATAGTGAATCATATCTATCAGGAAATCCCCAGCTTCATCTGCGCCAGTCAAATTCGGTGAAGGAACTATACCTACAAATATAAACAGCAGCCCCAGAAATGAGCACCCTATCCAGATTTTCAAATAATATAGTGGAGGCCTGTTTTCTAGATTATTACGTGGAAAAGGGGCAATCAATAGCAGATCGCAGACAGAGAAAAACGTTGTGCCACCCATCGCTATGATAAACTGAATATTCCTTTGTCTCTATACACATTAGGAATTGGATTATCCTGGTAATTTTTTAATGTAATGAGTGTGATGAGTTGGAAGGCGGAAGTGTTCGGTCATATAAAAATGATTGATCAATCCTAATTATTGTCTATCGGATCGGATAGGCACTTGTAGAAAATTATTACTTTTTAGTGAATTGTTTTGTTCTTCAATATTATTCAATATTATCTTTCATATTATTATGTTCATAGTATGCAAGAGAAAACACAATGATGATAATCCCTTATAGCACATTTCACAAATTCATAGAAAATAATGATTTTTGAATCAAGAAATATAAGGGTGTTAATCAAAGGCCGTAATTCCAAGGACGCATTGCTGAACCAAATTCAAGTAGAAAAGGTTTCATGAACAAGTGCCCTGAATAGACTGAGTTTCGAGACACAGGGTGTTGAAGTTTCGAAAAAAATCACATTTTCTATTTATATTGTCATGTGAATACACATGGGTCAGAGGAACACCGAAAAAATCAACTCATTCACATTATCGACGCGCAAGAAGGTCATGCTAATTAAGCAGTCCACGTGTATAAGTACAACCACACAACGCTTGTCAAGGGGTTGGAAGAGCAGTGCACAAGACCTCTTGTATTTACGTTACACCTTCGCGCTTTGCCCCCACAGTGACTCCACTGTCGAGACCCGGACTGGCCAAGGTCCAACATGCTGTTCCCACTGATTGTGCTGTAGGCTGATTTTGTTGAATTTTGGCAACTTTTTTGTGTTTTGATATTCTTTCGTTGTTTCTTGGTTTTTGAGAAAAAAAAATGAAAACCTCTTCATTGCGTGTCGAAAAAGATCAAAATAAAATCAAGTCATCTTTGATTGTTGCAATGGTGTTTTTAATCTTTTTCCTCAAAAACGAAAAGAGATACGAAGAAATATCAAAAGACAAAAAAATATGTATTTTAAGCCGCTTCATCTGAAAAAGTTTTTTGATAAAAGAAAAGTCGATATTTTTTTAAACCTACAACACCCGGTATCTCGAAAATAACACTATCTAGAACACATGTATAAACTACTTATTCAATATTTTCCAATGTTTTGGTCCTCATGACAAGAACTAGATTTTCGAATTCAAGACAAGACAAGAAATTTTATGTCAATATCAAGATTTCTTGACAAAAAATCAAGAAAATCTTGAAAATATTCACTGATATAAATACCGTAATTCATTCATTTATGAAAACTGTATGAAATCGCTAAAAAATCAATACGTATTTGTGAATTTTGTTCAAATATCATCTTTTCAAAAGTTCTCAAATTCTGTATATTTTAAATATACTGGAGCATGGTGTGACGACTTAGTTCAGCTTTACAGTATATTCCAGAGCATCATAACTTCGTCAATTTTCGACTAAGGGCCCATTCTACAATCCAAGTATATCCTTGGAATAACCAATACTCCGTATAACCAATGATAATTGTATGGGGTTATACGGAGTATTGCTTATTCCAAGGATATACTTGGATCGTAGAATCGGCCCTGATAAAAAAAAGAAAAAACACGTGTCTCATAAATTTTCCTGGACTTTCGAAACCAGCAATAAAATGGGGATACTTTGACATTCGGGCGGCTACTTTGATATTCACGACTTTGTTTAATTAACAAGGTTTTTTACAATGTGTCGCTCTGATACAAGTTCATAACAAAGAGAATATCGTGAAGAAAATTGAAAAAACCTATGAAATAAAAAGAAGATAAAAAATTACCTAGGTGTCGCATCAACCCCCGCAGATCAAAGTGACCACATTCTACGGTATCTACTTTGATAAGTTCAGAGAATGGAGTACCCAAATATGGGAGGGAGGCAAAAAATGCATATGCATAGAATTTGGAGATCCTTGTTTTTATTTTGACTTGCCCCAAGACTCCAAAACTTTTGGCTGGGTCTTTCAGACTATTCGAATACGTACTACTGCCGTCAAAATCGAATATCCTCCTTTAATTATTATCTATCAATTTAATATGGCCCTTACAACCAGTAGCGAAGGGAATCCCCGTTTTGTCAAGATTTTTCAAGATCTTGACATTTTTTGAATCAAGACAAGATAGGAGTTCCCAAGAAAGCGTCAAGACAAGATTTATTTGATTTCTTGACTTTTTTTCAAGACAAGACAAGAAAACCATTTTCAAGATAAGATTTCTTGTCTTGTCGAACCCTAACTAGAACCAGCACCCTGTCAAAAATAAGGGCAGGTTGTTTGAATTCGGCATATTATTAGCTTTGTTTTGGTTCCAAAATGAAGCAGTTCCGAACTGTTATTACCATGGCAATATCGAACTGCGCATGTGTAGATGGTTCTTGAACAGTTCGGAACTGCTACAACTTTGAGACAAAAACAGGGCTATTATCATATGTCTTTAGTCGGACAATGTATAAAAATCAATAACCGGATTCTCATACAGCTCCCTTAAACAATGGTAATTAGCGTCAATATGCTGTGTACGATTACCGAATTTATGATTAGCCAGTTGCTTCGAATAGCTTTGGTTACCTTCGTATATATATTTTTTTTGGACCCAAATCCACAAACTCCTTCTTGCTCCAAATTGCTTCTTGACATCCTTAGGCTAGTGCTATGTACTCAGCTTCGATCGATGATAGTGATACAAAACTCTGTTTTCTGCACTCTCAATTTATAGGTGAACCCCGTAACATGAATATGAATCCACTAATCGATTATCTGTCTTCTGCTATGTTAGCGTCTGCATACCCATATAATATATCATCGGTATTGAGTTCTCCTAGAACAAGTCTTTGTTGTCTTGTTTTCTTCAAATATCTCATCACTCTCTTTTCTTCATTCAGTCCATTCCAGTCCAACAAGAATTTCGGGCTAGATGATACATAGAGAGAGTTGTATTGGTGAGGCATGAGACGTCTCAACTATCTCCGAATGTTGAAGCAGGACCACGAAAGTGGGTCCCTACAAAACAAAAACGTGGCTCCTCAAGAATACTCACCGACACTCCAGAATGAGAAGCTATATAGAGGCTGAATCAAGTGCTCGAAAGAAAACTGACAAAAGTGTCAAAATGTATTTAAACATTTTCTAACAAACCGTGGCAACGAAACAACCAACCTACTTTGACCAAAATGTGAAAATGTCACTGTCTAGTCATGTTGACACTGACATTTATATTTGATAATTTGATATCTCATAAAAAAAGAATTTCTTCAAATTGTTGGATAAAACATTGTATGGCACTCGTGCTTTATGTTTCGCAAGTCACTTGAGAATTTACACAAATCTTTCTCGCGTGACTTATTGTCAACATAACGCACTAGTACCGTGAATAACTATAATATGACCTGAATTGGTTAGTCTCACTCACATAATTATGTTTAATATGGTCTAAATTGGCTATGTTAAATACGTAATTTTTCATGTTGGCTTGGGTGATATATTGGTCCGTTAGCTCTGGTTCAAGATAGCGCTAAGTCCCTCTGGTTAATATGCACTATTTTTTCGTTTGCAGAAATCACAATTGAGATAGAAGATGAACAAGAAGAGGAGGCTCATTGTTCGGGACCTGCTTCAGCTGGTAATCAAACTCTGGAGAGGAAAAAAATGGAGACAGCACCATTAACACCAAATTTAGATCCACAAGTGGAGGAACTTCTTGGAAAAGGTTTGGTGGAAGAAAAACCGGAAAACAATTTACATCCTCAAATGGCAGACAAGTGGTCGTTCATTTTGCTGAAGGGACTCACGGATGATATAAAAAAAAAGCTTTTATCAAAATATATTGTTCCATCCAATTGTCTCGCTATGACGGTGCCTGAGTTGAATTCTGAAATAAGATGCAACCTCAAGAGAGATACTCTAGATAGGGATGACAAACAAAGGGATTCTCAGAGGTTATTATTTACTTTGTTGTCTGCACTTGGACAGGCTCTTACTAAAAGTTGCTGAATTCTTCATCTCTAGATTTGCACCATAGCAAGTCCCTTCATAGGAGATGGTGGTGCTAGGAATGGGTTTACAGCAGAAGATCAAGACCAATGTCAGAGATGTTTTGGTTAATGCTTACATTGACACCTTATTGTTTGGTAAGGAAAAAACAAAGGTTGAGGAAAGAAATAGTTTGTCCATTATGAAGCAGTCTAAGGTGCAAAAACCTGATTAAGACTCAAGAGGCCCATCTCAACCACAGAGGAACACTAGGAACCCTTCGCAGTTACAAAAAAGGAGGGATGGGCGGATGGGCCCCAATCTCGTCAATATTCGGTTCGACAGACTTCAGGTCCTCGAGCTCCGCCGAATTTAGAAAATGCGGGAGCATCAGGGGGGAAGCAGGACAGGAAGGACAACCGTCATCGCAATTGAATGTGAGCAATTTGACTGGTATAGGATTGCTTTTTTCCTAGATGAATGGCGCAATATTTGTAATGATTCTTTCTTGGGTGGAAGTAGGTGACAAGATACCTTTTCCGCCAAAGGTTTATCAAAATCATCTTCTTCAGAACCAAGATCGTCTCAAGAAGAATTATTTAGGTTAAATTCAGCAATTAGTTATTTACTGGAAATTAAAGCTATTTCGCCTTGTCAGCCCTCGCAACTTTTGTCAAATATATTTATTATAGTTCCTAGATAGGGAAAGATAGTAGTAAATTCAAAGCTAGTTTCAGAAATGATATTGTTTACTGTCGATAGAAAACCTCATCCACTATGGCAACATCTTTTCCTGGTGGCTGGCATCGTATCTGCTAAGCTTTCCGACGAAAGGCTGTACCACCAGATGTATCAGAATGTATGCTTTCTTTCATCACAGAATCCAGTTCAAGACAATATGATTCTCCTTTGAAAGATTAGTGGAGTTTCTGTACCAACAAGGGAGTAGATGTTTATTGTGGTTCGGTGGGTTTGCTTCTGGATTTTTTTACATTTTATTTTTAACAGGGCAAATCATTTTGATTCCCAAATAATGCTGGGGCAGCTATCAGCCTTCTTTTAGGATCTGACCATGAAGGGGATCCTTAAATTAAAAGATTTTTTAAAGGAAGTCTCAATTTGCGACCCCTTTGTCCTTATTATGTAGCAGCACACTTTTCTACACTACAACAATAATGGATCAAGGGATCGTAGCTTTGATCCTTAAAATGACGTAGAATTGACACTATTGACAGATGTATATATGTAGAGTATTGTAGTGTAGAAAAGTGTGCACACTAGTGGAGTGCTAGTGGAGCATAACAAACACACCTCTTGTAAGTACATCTGTCAATAGTGTCAATTCTACGTCATTTTAATGTCATTGATGTCGATTGTCGAGGATCAAAGCTACGATCCCTTGATCCATTATTGTCGTATGTCATGTCATGTCATGTGTCATAAGCTATCGAGTTTGTTCTTGTTGATGGATGCATTTTTTAATATAAATTTTACAACAGTTCAATTTTCAATTGATTTTTGTAATATTGACAATCGACTTAATAAGAAAGAGGACTCGTAACTCCTTATAAACTTCATACGACGAAACTGCGGCCTGTTTGGAGTCAGTTTGGACCCAAAAAAATGGCGTCCGTCAGTTCGTAATAATTTGTATCATTGCGGATCTTACTGATTTTGTGAATTTGACTTCTGCAGTAATCAATAAACAAGAGTTGAATTTAAAATATTTGATAAAAAAAGATCATGGATTCCGCACAACCTGAAGAATTGCTACCTAGTTTTACAGTGGCCGCCATTTTTATTGAGTCAAAAGGTAGCAAAACAACTCACATTGTGGGTATCCTCTCTTTTCCCTTATCCCAGATATCGACTAAATTTCATAACCATAAGTAAGTTCTTTAAATTCTATTATCCAAGTAACCATTCACTCAACCTTATTATACCTATGATCGTATCAACACTGCAAACTAACAATGATGATATACAGGGTGCCACAGATTTGAGTGCGTGCATGAGGATCTCAGTTTTTATAAGAGATACAGGGTCGGTTAAATGGAAGCAAAGTTGCGCATTTCGATGCTCAAAAAAAACGCCATTTTGGAATTTGAAAAATTCCGACTACTTCCGAAGATATTCGAAAAAAAATATATTCGCAAAAACGTTTTTATTATCGCCTGCGTTTGTTTGAAGAGAAATTTTAAAATAAATCATTACACATTGTCATTGCCACTTCTTTCCTCTACAAGAGGGTGGTGTCAAATTGAAAATATGACGTTTCGTCTTCGAGCTGCCATCATTAACTTTATTTTTTCAAACACGGACCTGGATTTTACATTTTATTTTCAGTTATCAGACGTCAAAAATCCTTCGGGCATTGAGGTGATAAGATGAGGGTGTAGAGTGATGGGTTGCCGTAGCAACCTCAATATTTTCAATTATTATTCACCTATTATTGTTATTTTTAATATTTTGTTATAATGGCTTTATTTTGTATCACTTTCGCAAAAATTGATTCAGGTTTTTTATATGTATTTTTTTTATTTTCCATGTCATTTGTGGATTTAATCCAATTTCATCAAATGTACCTATCGTTATTGGATATAATTTCGATTTTGGTTCAGTCAATTAGTTTTAATAATAATAATAGTAATATGTTTATTAAGCAATGCTTCAAATACACACAAAATATGAAAATAAAGTAAATAATGTATATATAAAAATAAATAAAATGAAATAAGCGTTTTAAAACAATACTTGGTAAAGGACATGGATTAAAATATGTATATAACGAATAATAGTGACAGAACACAATTTAAAGTAAGAAGCACGTTATCACAGATGGCATCAGGTTTGTGGGACATTTACTAAAACATATTCTTTGGTCAATCGCTTGAATGCTTGCAGGTTATCACAGCTTTTCAATGTTGTTGGCAGATTATTAAACTTCTGCAGTCCGTTGCACAGAATGGAATTATGAAGTTGATTAGTCCTGCATCTGGTTGTTAGGATAAAATCAGTGTGATTTCTAGTGCTGTATCTGTGAACATTTTGAAAAGTATTTGTTCTATCACAGACATAGTTTGGTAAAAGTTTAAGTTTTATTTTGAATATAAAGACGAATACATTAAAAGCAACTTTTTGTCTGACAGACAGGACATTTAGAGTACTAAACATGTAATTTCTTGGTGTATATCTGTTGCACCTGAGGATGGTACGCATTGCTCGATTTTGAATCACCTGGAACTGATCATATACAAAATTTGGCATGTTGTAGAACAATGTTGAGCAAAATTCCAGGTGTGGTGCGGCTATGGCATTGTAAAGTAGAGATTTCGTATACACTGTAAGGTTTTTTCCTATCCTATTTATAATATGTATTTTTTTTGAAAATTTTCTCATGATATATCTAATATGTGGTCGAAAGTTAAGATGTGGGTCGAATATGACTCCGAGATATTTTATCTCTGTCTCATAGTGAATCAATTGATTATTAATATTTAATCTAATAAGACGAACATCAATTTCTTCCAGTCTACATTTTTTACCATACACAATATTTGGTTTTTGAGATATTTATATTAAGTTGGTTTTTAGACAGCCATTGGTCCAGAGATTCGAGTTCGTTGTTCATAATACCTTGCAAATCACTGAGATTATTGCCAGCCACCAGCCACATATATCATCGTGTCATCCGCAAATAGTTCTATGTTTGCCACTTTCACCACGTTAACGATATCATTTATATAAATAAGAAACAAAAGTGGTCCCAATACAGTTCCTTGAGGGACACCATGTACTACATGCAATGGCTCTGATAACGAGTCTCTAAATTTGACGACCTGGGTTCTATCACACAAATAAGACTTGAACCATTCCAGAGCGCTGCCAGAAATACCAATTTTTTCAAGTTTCTTGAGACGAATGCTTCTGTCAATAGTCTCGAATGCTCTACGGAAATCTAGAAAAATTGCCAACACATAATTATTCTTATCGATTTCCTTTAAGAATTCGTCACAAACACTTATCACAACTGATTCACAAGAGTGGAACTGTCTGAAACCAGACTGATTTGGCACTAGGATGTTATGCGTGTTGCAGAATTCTTGTAGCTGATCTTAAACCACCATTTCCAGAAGCTTCTCGGGGACGATGACTGTATTTATTGGCCTAAACTCCTTTGCACGCTGTGTGTTAGTAACTTTGGGGACTGGTGTTACAATTGAGCATTTCCATTTTTCAGGAAATACACCGTAAGATAACGATGTATTTATGATGTCCAACATACGATTTGCGGCCACACACATTACATCTTTGAAAACTCTCGTTGATATGCCGGTCACTCCACCACCGACTTTCTTCATTCCACTCACAAAGCTCTTAAGTTCGGACATGGTAATAGTTCGGAATCGATCTAGGGAACCATGATGAACGTTGACTGTCTGGATAGTCTCCTCCAAGTTCGCTGGAATGTGGCTGGATGCAACAATCTTGTTGACACTCTCCAGAAAGTATTCGTTGAATTTGCTTGCTATATTTGACTTGTCCGTGACTGGACCATCCGCAAAAATCACCTCATCTGGAACTAGACCTTTCTTATCGGGAAGCAGCATTTTCAATCCCTTCCACAATTCGTGTAGATTGTGGCGATTTCCGTCAATTTCTTCTTCGAAATATTTTTCCTTCTCCATTCTGATTTTATTTGTTATGGTGTTCCTGACCGATTTAAAGGCGTCCCATAGAATGCTAGATTTCTCATGGACTGCCCGAACATACAACTGATGGTCTCTTCTATTCATCATAGCCTTTATCTCGTCTGTGATCCAACACTTATTCAAGTATTTGTGAGCTATATTGATTTTGACTAAAGGACACATATGGTTTAAAATGTTGGTGATGCCTCCCACAAAATTATTGGCCATAATGTTGACATCCGTCACGTCAGTATCCCACGTTGTATCCATGATGCCACTCTGGAGGATATCTGCGCTATAGTTCTTCATTGACCTTGTACATATGCTTGTTGACTTTTTTCGGTAGCTGAATCTCTCATTAATATTTATTGTTATCAGGCTGTGATCACTAATCTTTGGGGTAAGATGAACTCTATGAGTGACATTTTTGGTATTATTGGTGATAACATAGTCAATCAGTGTTTGACTCGAGTTTGTAGTCCTGGTTGGTTCACACACAATCTGAGTTAGTCCATTTTCATAGATTTTTTCCAAGATTTTATCTCCATAGAAAGATGATTTGGTCAAATCAAAATTGAAGTCACCAACTATAACGTTCAGTCCTTGAAAATCACACAACTGATCCAGATAATCCGCAAAATAATCAACAAACAATGGATTTCCAGTATTAGGTGGATGATACAAGACAGTGTATAAGTCTGAACAATTGTACGATGATATTTCAATGGTTAGACACCACACATAGTTTTGACTACATTGGTTGTAACGGACTTTGTACTTACAATTTCTCCGGATTAGGGCCATAACTTCTCCAGTCCGCCTATTTGACGTAACACAATTCTCAATCCTATATCCAGGTACACGAAGTTCACCAACAGTAATATCAGACGACACATTGGTTTCTGACAAAAGCACCAGACAAGGTTTAAAATCGTTTAAAGCTATCACTATGTTGTCTTTGTTATGTAAAAATCCTTGACAGTTAAAGTACATAATATCACATTTTTTATCAATATCACAGTCTATTTGTCATTTGATGAACTTATCACGTTGGATTTTTTCCACGCGTTTATAACTTTCACATTTTTCCATGTCCCAACATGTATGATCGATGGCCAAATTTAGACCAAATCTTTCGTTTGACAAAAAACAATTTATACATTTATTTACATTGCTCTTACAGTCTTTCAGATCGTGTTCATCACCGCACTTCGCACACGCTTTTTTATTTTTACAGTCCTTTTGCTGATGACCATACTTTGAACAATTAAAACATCGAATTATTCCAAAGTCGCTGAAAACACGGCACCTATTCCAACCGATATTCATTCGTTCCGTATTCATGAAATAACCATATGAAGCGGAATCTACTTCAAAAATCATATTAAATCTCCTATTCACTATTTTTGTTCGATGTACAATTCTATGTTTGAAACTTTCACTACTTGGATTCAAATTGTTTTGTTTTTTAATTTTCTCAATTATATCAATGTCGTTGATATTGTGTTCATTTTCATTAATTCCAACAACTTTGATCCTTAGGTTTAACGATTTAGGTTTTTCTACCTTATAATTTTCACCAAGATTTCTTGAATGACGGTCTGGACATTATTAATTTCTTGTTCAACACCACAATCTAAAATGACTCCATCATCCTTCGTAGGGCGACCCATGGACACTCCTATGCCTATTTCACTAGGACTGACCTTTTTTCTTAAATCCTCTTTGATTTGTTGCGTATTTCCTTGGTTTTCTCCCTTTTGTCTTACTACGAGAACCTTGGTTGGATTTCTTGCGGCTGACGCATATGTTTTTGTTTCGTTGATTTTTCCCAAGTTTGACTTCCTTAACATTGCAATTTCCTTCTTTAATTCAATATTTTTCCGCAATAGAAGATCAATTTTTATATTGGCTTCGTTGGAATTTTTCACCAAAATTTTCAATGTCGCATTAATTGAGCCCAGATCACACTGATCATAATAATCGACTCTGCTCCTTTTTCGGGGTTTTTCATTGCCACTATTGTTTGTTTCACCTTCATTTGGTTTGCATTGCATGCATTTCCACATCGACATCCGCAAATGGAAACCCCGAAGATCAACACCCTCACAGTCGGCATGGGAATATCGATTACATATATTGCATTTGATAATTTTTTTCACATCTTCTAGTCCCAGTTTACAAACATTACATTTTCCATCACCTGTTTCAATAATGTTGGTGTCAGCTTCATTGCCTTCCATCTCCCAGTCTTTGAATTCGGTGGATTGGAATGTTCACTTGATGTTATCTCGACACCTTATCTTGGTTTGTAATTTGACTGGCACACTGATTTAGGCGTTTGTCGTAATAATAGACAAAGTTACGCTTTAATACTAACACATTTCTTTCTTCACTAGTCGAAAAAATCATATGCGTAAAAAACTACTAATTTAATGTCGCTACTTCAACTTCAATATATTAAATTATTCGAGAGCTCTTATCGCAGACACCCGAACGCTAGGAACTATCGATTTTGTTTAGTTGTGCAGGTTTTCTCATAAGTATGAGGTTTCTCATAAGTATGAGGTGTCGAATAAAGATGGATTTATGAACCAAAATATGTGTTAGGGAGACAAGAGTACCCTTACTAATTTTCTCAGGTATTATTTTTTAGATGAGTATTTTCTTCGAAGGTTGTGCTACCTCAATGCCTCAAGGATGTCAAAAGATAACTAAAAATAAAGTAAAAAAATCAGGTACGCATTTAAAAAAATGAGCTTGAAGAAGGCCGCTCAAAGACCAAACATCAGATATTTAATTTGATACCGCCATATTGTAGAGGAGAAAAAGGGGCGATGAGAAAGTGCAATTCATTTTAAAATATATCCCCAAATTATCTCAGGAAAAAGTAATAACGTTCCTGTGAAATTTCGTTTTTTTTTTTCGAATATCTTTGGAAGTGGTCGAAATTTTTCAAATTTTAAAATGGCATTTTCTTGAGCATAAAAATGCGCAACTTTGCATCCATTTAACTGACTCTGTATCTTTCATAATAACTGAGATCCCCATGCATGCACTCGAATCTGTGGCACCCTTTATAAATAACGGTCCCTGGATGCGGCCATGATTTTGACAGCTATACTTCAAAATGATTGTGTCGTGGATCTCACCGTCCACGCATCTATCAAACGAGTTCTACTAAACTCCCTTTTGCCTTATCTGGACCCATAACCTGTTTGAATTATGAAATAATAAATGATACAACATATTATAAATAATGTCACTCTATTTACCATGAAGTAAAAGAAGCAATTGAATCAATGTGTTAACTCAGAACTTCCAGGCTTAACTGAAACTACTTACAATAAACATACATCCAAATCCATCAACTCGCAAAGTACCTATAAAAATAACCGGACATCCTAGACAAAAGATAAACGGATTGATACCCTTTTTTACAAATCACATCAAGACTGTTCACCAGTAACATGGAATAAATCGCTTATCACCATGAAACTGCATATAAAGATCATTTAAAATACAAAATAAAAATGCTGCCGTTCTTCTTCACATAAAAACTAATCAATATTCAATCAAGTTGTTTGCATACATTTTCAATAGGAAGCACAACAATATGCAATTCAAACTTTTCCTTTCCTTGAATTGAATGTTTCTTGTCACAATATCAAATGGACGATTTTCTTCGGAAAAAACTACATGCATGACTATGTGTATCACGGTCAATTATTATGAAAGCCGTTAAGAAAATGTATGCATGATCAATTTTCAATGTTGTTCATAATAACAATTATTAAATAAGTGGGACGGGGACTTTTATGGACAACACAATCCTCTTTAGTCTATACGCTATCAACTTGTTATTATTTCGAGTTGGTTCATTGTAATCAATCTTCATCAGCATTCTTTCACCCACTCCTGGGTATAGTAATCAATATTGTGATCAATATCTACCTATAACTATAGAAAAAAAAAACATATAATTTTTTCCTCCCTTTAGTCTTAAAAAAATATATTCGATTGCATTCTGTAAAAAGTATTTAGGTTCACTGCACAGAAGCAACTGGGCAATGGAGAAATAATCAAGGGCCATCAGCTAGTTGACGCAGTATACCTCAGGACAACAAGGAGATAATATAGTATCTGCTATGCCCCAACCTGGTGTAAAACCATACATAGGCCTCACTCTCCAGAGCCCTTAATGAATGCGTATGACAAGAAACAATAGAAGACTGATGTACGTTATATTGTGGTCACCAGCAAAGTACTTAGCTTCATAGCTTCACGCTTGGTGGCCACTGTGGTCACCAGCAAAGTACATAGCAACACGCTTGGTGACCTTGATGACTTACGATGCATTATGTTTGGCGCTGAGAATACTTCAGGATTACAGGCATCTATAAACAAAACAACCAGGTGTCATCATTCTTGAAGGTGAGAGAAAAGTGGGAAACCTCATTTCACCCATCTGTGATAGATGGAGTAGGAGAGCAGGATGGTCCTGAGCACAAGGTCAACGTATCTTTGATTCTCAAGTACCTACTTAACGTTATTCTGTGGCGTTATCACCACATCCAACTTAGATGTGATATCCTTTGATTTTTCTCTTATATGATGAGAGGGCAGTGGTTCCTTCAGGTGCTAGGTTTAGGTGTTTTTTGGCTATCTAATCTTTTATTAATTGGAGTGATCTGTTTGTGGCTTGCGTCATCTCTTCACCGCCAGATCGTCCGCATAGCAGATCAACTCTGTTGCCTTTGGAACTGGAATATCCATGATTTCGTCATATAGTTTCACAGGTTCCCTGTACCGAACCCTGTGGAACTCTTCCTTTGATTTTTCTGCAGCTGTCTTTGTCAATCCATATTGTCCTATCCCCAAGGTAGTTACTGATAATTGTCTGCAGATACGGCTCAGCTTCCTGTCACGCAGCTTCTGTTTAATAATGTTCCAGTTGGGCGTATTTCTTACGTCAACCAGTATCATTGAATTCCAACTGCCAGCTTTTGCTTTCACCTTTCCTGTTATATATTCAATTGCATCAGTCGTAGATCTTTCGGAAAAACCTAACTGGTTCTTATTACAGCCTTCTTTGGTGTTTATTTTATCGGCTAGTCTTGTATGTGAGTCTGTCTATCATCTTGACCTACTACTATGCACACGTGCACTCATCTATGAGTTATTGTGTGATTTGTTGGGGAGATTCACCAAAGACGTCTATGTTTTTCAAGGTCCAAAAAAGAATATTATCAGAACAATGTTTGGACTATCTAGGAAAGCGTCTTGTCGTGAATGGTTTTATAGATCATCCGTGTTGACCGTCTCATGCATATACATACTGAATTGTGTCTTATATTTGTACAAAAATAAAAGGAAATTTGCAAGTCGCACGGATAACATCCCTCTCGAGTGGTTACGCTCTGAAGCACGAGTATATCTTAGATATTCCTCGCCATAGATTGGCTTTATCCTCAAATGGGCCACATATAACTTCAATAAGACTTTTTAATAAACTACCCACGAAAAGAAAGATTATCTCCTCTCTTGGCTTATTTAGGATGAATGTGAAATCTCTTTTAGTCAGGCACAGTTTTTACAGTGTTTCTGAATACTTGAATGCCACTCTCTTAGAATATATTTTAGGCCTTATAGGATTTTTGTACTTGAGATAGACATATTATGTTTAGACTTAGAAATGTACGTACATATGGGCCGTATGATAATTATTATGCCCTATGATAGGGCAGTAATTATTCTTTTCCGATACTTATGTAATAAGTCTCATGGAAATAAAGTGCATCATTATTATTATTATCATTATCATTATTATTAATGATTCTCTTTTACACTTTGGCTAGTTCGTTAAGCAGGCATATTGGCCTGAATTCCTTCCTCCTCTCTCTTCCTCGGTTTTCCGAAGAGCACTCATTTTGCAGCATTCCATTTTCGTAGGAAACTGCACTTTTTTAGTAGACGGTTCATCAGATATTATCGAGATATTACTTTTCCATCAAAGAATATCGGGTTTTACAGTGTCAGGGATGTACATATTTGCATTATAATTGGCATTACAACTTTTTAGCGCTAAAGTTTTGCAGTACAAAAAGCCCTATTTGACGCCAGGACGCTAAAATGTTGTTTTCAATGATTTAAAAATTGTCTTGATTGTCTCGTTCTGATTGATTTATACCCAAATATTCATAAACATCTCTAATAACTGGAAGGAATGGTGGTTCATCAATTTCTTCCTCTTCTTTTCTGTTGCTTTTGATTCCACATTTGCTGATTTTGAGGCATAATCCTACTTTTGAAGCACTGTTTTGAAGACACTCGTTGAAAATTGGGAGGATTTTTTGACAGGGCCGTGGCATTCAAATCATCCATAAAAGCGATAATAGACTGTTTACCTTTAGCAGCTTTTATCAATTTGGTGTTGGTTTTGACTTGATTTATGATACCAGCTGAAATAGGTAGTATATTCTTTTATTCAAGAACTGTTTCACACTCATGTTAGAAAACAATTTTTGCAAAACAATAATAGTGAAATGTTTTGAAACATTGACTAGAGTTGCATGAATTCAAAACCAGAAAATTAGAGCTCAACACTAAGGAATGAACCAACAATTAACAATCTTAAAATAAATACTTAAAAGCTAAACAAAAATATCACAGCATTTACAAAATAATTATGTGGTCTGAGTTTGTTCAACAACAGGTGTGAGATGGAAACTGCCACATTGTAGCTTATTTTGTTGATCAGAGCCCAGAGATCATACTGGGGGAAGCCACACTGCTCACGCAGGATCCGCCGCAGGTGCCGGTGGACAGAACACCGGTTCGGACAACTGATTCAGGTCGCTTTGGACATCATCTCCGTTGTTTTTGTCGAATTTCGCTACTGAATTGACCGCATATCTTATGTGCTTTAGTATTTTCTGTCGTCTACAGTTCTGGATATGGGAAACAGCCATTTTAAAGAGGATGATCTCCCTTGGGTTTGTAAGGTAAATCATTATATCCGGTTTATTGTGATAGAGCCTCTTTTCCGTGAGAATCTTGCTTTCCGCTCTCACAGAAACCTGCCTCACTTCCCACTCGAAGTCGGCATTTCATTGACTGTAGCTTGTCCAAACTGGATCCTATGGCCGATGTCCTCTTGGGTCCAAAAACTGCTCAGGAGGGCCCTCAGCATCCAGTGCACCACGTTGTCGTGCCTGGAGATATAGGCGTTTGTTACGCCATGACACGTCACGTTTACTTGACTGCACATTCTGCTCTTTCCCGGAACACACCCCAGTCCATGAAGCTGCTCTTCACTGGCGAAAATCTAGTTGGTGGTATACCCGTTTATTCAAGTACTATTTTACACTACTTATCTTTGACGACATTTTTTGCAAAACAATAATAATCAAGTGTTTTGAAACATTGACTAGAGAGTTGCATGTGGATAAAAAATTGATGCTTCTTTATCACAAGTAATTTGGTTTGGTGCGATTATAGACTAATTTAAATATTAATATCACAGACATTTTAAACAGCCAAATAAGATGAAATAAATGAAATGAAATGAAATGAAATAGGAACTTCCAAAGCAATAGGTGTACAATAAGACACTTGTTATCACATATCTTATCCGTTCAGTCTTCTCATGAGCAGGGTGGATGTTGAGACGGCGACGCTGTATCTGGCCTTGTTCATCAGGATCACCAGGTCTTTCCGTGAGACCCCAATGGCACTCCCCATGAGTTGACAAAGGGATTTAAGTTCCTCGGTCCCAATCTTCCCATAGCAACCCATAACGAGGATCCCCAGATTGGCTGGGCATCGGTACATCGACGACAGTTCCGACATTAGGTTGGCATCACGACATCACAGGTGGTTGTTGGTAGGTCCACGTCTGTTATGTGAGTTGAGGAGTTGACCTCGTACCAAGTCCTTTTCAGCCTCTCCTGGTTCCGCCAATTTTGGATGTGCGATATTGTCACCTCGATAACCAGGATCTTGTTGGGGTTGGTAAGACGTATTAAAACGTCCGTCTTGTTGTGGCAGAGGCTTTTTTCGGTCAGCTCTTTCTGCCCTGCTGACGGTATTTTTCCGTCCATTCTTCTCAAACTCGAGTTTGCAATTGACCTTACCAAACTGTAGGTTTTTGGAGTACGTCCGGGGATCCCTTAGACTTTTGATGATGGTTTTAATTGTCCAGTGAACCATGTAGTCGTGCCGCATGATATAGGCATTTGTAGGGGACGCCACTACTACGTGGTATGCGTTCTCTTGCTTCTGACATCCCCTTCTGAAGTTTCTCCTATTGGGGTTGGATCCTAGTCAATGAAGCTGTTCTTCGGAGGCCGTCAGAAGTTCTGCTCTTCATCATGTATCAAGCAGGGAATATTTATGGGCTGGGAAGCTGATCAATCTCCACTTCTGTTCTACTACGACCTTCCAGTGTTCATCGTTCACTCGGTTACGACACTCCAAATGTAGGCCTTGTTGATTTCTGCCCCCACTTGCTCACAACAGTCCTTTATGATGATAACGTCCTCCGGTAGAGTCAGCCCGTACTTTTCGAGAACAAACTCCATGTCTGTGAGCGGGTTCCTCCATCCAGCCTTTTGAGGGCCTCGTACCTCGTTCGGAATTGCTGCATATCTGGATACTTTAGCAGGTAGATGCCTCGTCTGACAAAGCCCTTTTCGGTCTGGTGTTCGATTGACCAGAGGCCTAGGCTTTCTTTCCATGTGGACATGTAGACTCCCGCGCTAAATGAGGTTTTTTTCTTCACGTTGTGCTCCACCAGCAGCTTCCTCAACGCCTTGTCCATATCGCGACATCTCTTAAGAGTAGAGCTCCGATTTTCATCCGGGAGTATTTTGGAGGTGACGTAAGTGACTGCTGATATAACTGTCGAGTTGATTAACGAGGTCTTCTGCTGGGTGGTGAGTTTCGAATTCAAAATCCTGGTCACCATATAAAGCATCTTCTATTCACCTTTTTGAAAGTTTGCTACGGTGTTTCTTTCCAGTTGTTCGAGTCCCAGATACTTGTAGTCAACCCGGATTTCAGGTGAAAAGGGCACATCGTCATGTTCATTCGCGTCAGCTGCGTTCCTGGAGTAGATGCCACATTAAGATAAATTGAGCTTCAACACAATTTGTTCAGTTGTCGAGGTGAGCTTTTTGGTTATCAACTCTATTCCCTTTTTGGAGGGGGCGTGGCATTTGAAGTCGTCCATAAACGCAATACTGGCGTGTTTTTCCCTGGTGACCTTGTTAACTTCCGGGCTGCTCTGGATGTGTCTTGATGGCAGATTTCAGGACGTGTCTCTGGTTGGCGTGTAGCGGCAGGCAGCCGACAAGTCTTTTCAGGCATCTATGGTAGATTGAGTCGTGGGCCTTCTCACAGTCAAACTAAGACGAGTAGCTGCTCGCTCTCCTGAGTCAGGCAACAGATGTGATGCTTTTGTCCAGCATCAGCCCATGTGTGGTTTTCCATACACCATCTCTTGCCAGTTGCTCGGCCCGAACAGCCCAGACTGGAAGGGCCCTCTTCAATAGACTTGTCAAGCATGCCGTTAAGGTTTTATAGTGCGTGTTAAGAAGGGAGATGGGCCTATAGTTAGCAGGGTTGTTGGTGTCGTCCTTATCCTCATGGATCAACACCACGCTTGCTCTGACATCTGCCTCAGTCAATTTTTTTTGGTTGGTCATCAAGCCGCTGATGCCTCGTTAGATAGACTCTTAAGGCCGGCAGCGAATTGTAGATTGAGGCTAGTATTCGGTCTTCACCTGGAGCCTTCCAGGGTCCATTCCTCTCCAAAACTTCTTCTGGGATGCTTTCTGGTGAGACTTGGTATGTCAAGTCTTGGTCATTTGAGAAGTGTTTCAGCTTTCTGATGTGTTCATCTTTCTTGAAGAGCTGTCTAAAGTGGGTTTCAACAACTTCCCCTCTCTGTCTCAGATGTTTGGGCATCGTTTGCCAAAATGTCCAGTGTCCTCACCTCCAAGGTCTTGGCTCTTTCTTGCTGTTGGTTGAGCTTGTTTTGGAGTTTTTTTTTTCTCTCCTGATTGGAATGGATGTCATGTGATGGTGTCATTTTCAGCTTCTTCATTGTTGAAATCTTCCTCATCAATCGTCCTGTCAACTCCTGGCCATCTTTGCTTCGGATCTCTTTGACGCTTTTACAATGCCGTTTCAGTTTTTTCATTTTGTTTTCTATGTGGAAGAATTTTGGTCGGTTTTCATTTTTCCGCACCACACTCTTCGTCTGCAATGTGCCAGCAACGTGGATATAATCTTTGATAGATTTCTTTTTCACAAACCTTGTCAGAGGGCTTGCTTCGATTTCTTCGATCTTCTTGCGCAGTATGGTGCAAACTCTATTGGCAAACTTTCGTTTATTGGATGGCATTGAAGATTTTTTTTTGTTTTTTGGCTTTTTATCCTCTAAACAGATTAGCATCTTGAAGAATTGCTTGCGCAACTTCGCCGTTTCTTCATCGTCATCGTCATCGGGGTTTAGGAGATTGGGGGATAATTGGGGTGAAATTTTTCCAATCTCCAATATCTCCGACCTCCTCCGTCCCCAATTCAGCTAGTCTTGGCTGGGAGGGCCCTGGCTGTGGGCTATCATTGATAATTGTTGATGTTGTTGGTCACTGGGGACTGTTGAGGTTCCAGCAGGATGGATATTTGTGGAGTTTCTTCAGGGGTAGATGAGCCCTCTGATGCTGATGAGGATGATGATGAGGAGAATGTCTTTCTCATATAATGAATATCAGGACAGTGGGAGTCTAAGCTTTGTTGCGATGGCTTAAGTAGTCTGTCCGGAAAAGTCGGGTAGAATCGCGTTTATTCTAGCCGTTGATTGGGGCTCTAATCTACTCTCATAAGCTCTGACTCACCTTCCAACTTCCCTTGTCAATAACTGCCATTCACAGCAACCTTGACGATAAGACACCCAGAATGCCTTGAAATGTGACAACATGATAAACAAACCGCGGAAAACAAATTGATCATTCTGACACTAAGGTAATATGAAAACGCGCAATGATTACAACTTCAATTGCACAAACACCCTTGGAAATCGCATTACATAGAAAATATCCTAATATGTTATGCGCTTGATATTCCAGCTATGACGTATTTGGAATTCTACATGATGCATCACGCGCATTGTTCATTAATCTACTACATGATATACTGTTTTATTGAAGCAAATGGCAAATTTTACTTTGGACGCATCATGCGGATTAATCTGTACAATTACTTGACGCATGATATCGAAAGTCATGATGCATGATGTGTCATGCCCAAAATTACGGTGATATGATTCATGCGGATCAATAGGTACATGACGTATCATACACTGTTATGATACTAACCGCCATACACAAACAATTTTCACCATAAAACACCAAAAAAAACACGGAAAAGAAGTCATTCTGACACGTGGAAATCACATAACATGGAAAACTTCCACATGCGTCATATGGCTCATAATATAGTCATATTATGACGAATGTGAAAATTCACCTGATGCATAATGCGTGTTTCATTCACAATCAAACGTATATTTAGGACGCACGCATGTAAAATTAAATATGACGCACCATTTTCATAATGTGCAGTCATATGACGCGCATTTTATCTACACTTGGTCACATATGCGTATGTGATATTTTCATATGGCGCATGCACATGTGAAGTTTTATTGAAGCATCATGTGCATCATACTTTTCAACTTAGATACATACGTTATGCGTATTTCAAGGTATCAATCTAAATGCGAGTTTTTCATGAATCACTATGCGTCTTGAAAATCAATCCACTCAACTCAAGATAAAGGTGACGCATGTGGAGGTTTACTAGACGCTTCGTCGTAAAAGTTTTCATTTGTGATCAGTTTTTCTAGTTTTTGAACAATAAATGTATACCAGAATTTATTTGTTAATAAACAAATTTATCACCAAGTAAACAGTGATTTAATATTTGCGTGAAATAATAAGTACTTGATGGTTTTTTTGGTCAGAGCCGAAACGGCTCATTTGTGGACAAAATATATTCAATGAACAAACATTTTTGTTTTGTTCCCATATACCTCTTAAAATTTGTCGGTATCTTTTCGAGACACCCTGTATATTGACATCTTCATTCTCCACAGATTTGTTTTGCGCTTAATGTAGGGTTGCCACTCTTCCCTATTTTTCGATGTCGTATCTTTGATTGATTGACTGATTATAAGAGAAGTTGTGGAAATCCAAATGTTTTGTAACTCTAGAGTTGGCCTGTTTGATTTTGAATAAGTGAACATGGTTTTATCTTTGAAAGATGAAATCTTGATCAAACGATTTATGGAAAAAAATATGGGTGCACGAAAATGTCGAGCCTCTTTAAATAATTTTCGATTAAACGAGAAAAAAAATCCCATTCCAAAAATTCTAAAATATCAAAAATTTTACAAATCTTCAACAGACAAACAACGTTGCAATGGAATTTCACGAAACCTTGATCAAAGTAAAGTTAAATGGTTTTAATACTGACAAGCACTATATCTCGCAAAAAAAAATCTTTTTTTTTCTGGATATGGTTCTAAAAGATTCATATTCTTAGGATAACTTTTCCTCAAATTGCCTTTCGTACAAATATAGGTATCAGTTGGTCTGTAAATAGCGCAGCTCGTTTTTGCAACGAGCTTAAATGCACCAATTTCATAAAAACGTCGCAAGTCAGGTCCTGGCTAAAAATCGAAAGCTCAATTTTAGGGTATCATTCAGAACATATTGACTAATATCACATCCGGAAATCATCAAAATCCAACATCCAACAAACAGAAAAGTTATCAAGCGTCAAACTATGTTCTAACTTGATTTGGCCCACAGTGTAGGTAGAGAGCCAATTGAAGGACAGAGATAGAAAGAGGAATTCTACTATTGTGAAATATGTGGTTGGTTGGTCAGGATTTTTTTTTCAAGCGAATTTCATGCATTAATTTCTGTTTACAGATTTTCGCCATAAAAATATAAAGTACAAGGAACCTTGCAAATGGAACATCTAAACAAACCTTATTACTCAATCGACTTAAAAGAAACTGTTTTATGATACAAGGTCGTCACAATGACCTAACACGACTGATCGAAACATACATGACCTACACGTTGGTTGTTACATAATAGGTACGAGTACACATCCAGGTCATGTATGTATCACAAAATAATATGAATACAGGGTGTCCCGAAATTAGACGTCAATATTTTAATCACGTATTCTACGCTCCAAAATAGAGATGAACCTTCATATAAACTGATATCCACAAACTCTTCGTGTTCAAGATACAGGGTGTTAGACTACGATTCAACTAAGAACGATATATCGGCGATGTGTTCGTCTCTCTAGAGGTGCGTCCCCACTTGCAACAGAGCAGCGAATCGAATGCCGTCGCGAACCCCGTCACGATCCTTGACGCGAACCCCGTTGCGAGCGGTGTTGCGAACCCCGTCCCAAACACTGTCACGCAACAAAGTAAACATCATGGCGTTCTACGAGTTGCGATTCTTTTGGCAATATCGATCGCTACATTGTTGTTTGTGTTTGTATCAAGATGGAGAAACGGGACGGACATATTGGAAGTAGAATTTTCAAGCGTCAGTTAGTTGCTTTATTGCTTTGTTGCAGTGCAGTGAATAGGTATTTGATTATTAATAAAATGGACTCAGGAGACCATAATTGAACGATTGAGAGTTTTCGAAAAAAAGAACTTTTATGAGATGCATCAAAACAAAATTAGAAAGAATGATGCATGAGGACAAATCTCGTCTAAGAAAAATGTGTCAACTGGTCAGTGGAAGAAGAAGGTGACTGTCTTATAATCGTCATCGCGAATAAAAAGGAGGAGAAAAAAAACTTTTGTTACTGGAGCAGGTAAGTGAGTAAAGCGAATTGGTTAAGATTGAATTGTACATTTCTACAGTGAAAAGTCAAAACCTAGTGAAGTGGGTACCTACTTGAAAACAAATTCACAACCATTATTGATTTAGAAAATATCATGTTCATCACATTCACGTGTGTAATGATGATGTCCCACCTACTCAATTTGACCCGGCCCTTCTGACCTATACCCCGTATGAGAATCAGTAGATTCAATAAATACATATGAATATAATACGTTTAATTGCAACAAACGACGACTCACTCAATAAAATCAAGAACAACGGAATGCCTTGATGTTCGCTACTTTGTTGCGAAACTGTGTTCGAGACGGGGTTTGAACAGCGCTCGCGACGGGGTTCGCGACGAGGTTCGCTACGGCGTTCGGTTCGCTGTTTTGTTGCAAATGGGGACGCACCTTGAGGCTGCGTGTGAGCTTCATAAACCCTGAGAGAGACGAGCACATCGACGTTGTATAGTTCTTATTTGAATCGTAGTCTAAAGGTGAAGACATGGTGACGGTTTTTGTAGATATTTTCGAAACATGTCAAGATAATTGAATAAAATTTGGAACAGTTAGAAAACTTTTACCAAACTTCATCTAATCAATGAAAACTTAGTATTGTATACCCTTTATGAGTGGGATATACAGGGACGGGTTTGAGAAAAATAGGCCCCAAATTTTCTGATTGTTCATTTTTAGTAGTTTTGTCTACAAATTTCGAAAATCTGGACTTTACTACAAAGATGATAATATACTCTTCTTGTAACTCGCTGAGACGCACCATTTTCGGGAAAAACGCATTTGAAAATCTTTTTACACACTGATTTTCTCGAAAATGGCGCGTCCCAGCGAGGTAGGAGACGAGTACCTTATCTTTGTAAAAAACTCTAGATTTTTAAACTGTGCAGTGTGCAGGCAAAACTACTATAAACAAACAACCAAACATTTTTGGGCACATTTTTCCCAAGCACGTTCCTGTATTCCCTAGCCATGAAGATAGTACAATACTAAGTTTCCGTTCATTATGTAGAGCGTAGAAATGTGGGTAACTGTACAATTTTTACCCAATTATCTTTACAGGTTTCGAAAATATTTAAGAAAAACCGTCATCAGGTCATCACCTTTAACACCCTTTATCTTGAAAACACAACAACAATTTGGTCATTTGGTCAAATTATTGTTGTGAAGCGTAAACCCCAAGATACCTATGCCTTTCCTACTGGCTTAAGAAAATGGGCGTTTCAATCCATTATAATATAATATGTTCATGTTTTGAATATACTCTCTGTTTGGGAAAGTATAGAGTAGGTACATGATATCATTATATAATAAAACTACATTAAGCGTTTTCATGGAGCATGGAGTATGGTATCATGAGACCCTTCCAGTTTGATCTGTCACTAACGTCACTTTCAGCCAATCGGCGAGCTGCAAGTGACGGAAATTAAGTTGACCAACCGTCCCGTATTGCATAGTCCGTATTTCCAGAGATCGTCCCGTTAAAAAAACGTGCACCGTATTTCTCATATTCCCCGTTTCAAACATTATCAAAATCATTAGAATAATATATCTTCCAATACAATACAATACGTTTATTTCCACAAATTACAATAGTGCTTAAAAAAATAAATTTGCATATAAGAGAAGTAAACGAAATATTCCACCGAAGTCCGAGGACCAGTTTGGGGCATATATTTCATAAATTAATAAAATCGTTTGATATAATATAATATTGATAAGGCTAATTATAATAAATCTACATTTCCAAAAGTTTCCAAATTTAATAAGTCGTGTATTTTCTTTCGCGGCTGGGTAAAAATCCACTCTCTTAAAGCTCTTTTGAAGCTGTATATTGAATTGCTTTGTTTCAATTTATAAGGAAGTATTCGATAAATGTACGGCGACAGAAACCATCCAGATCTCTGAACAAGCGATTTGGATACTTTGTGAGTTCTTGTATTCATTTCCTCCTTGTGTCTTGTATGATATTCGTGAGAGATTTCTTGTAGTTCTTGTTTCTGTTTATATTGGGCTATTAGTAGTTTGAAGGTAAATAGTTGTTGTATGTCAAGTATTTGTGAGACGTCGTATATTTCGTCACTGGGGTATGTATGTTCTTTAATATAGATGGTTTTGAGAAAAAGTTTCTGAATGATTTCCAACGGTTTAATGTGTGTATAATAAGTACCACACCAACTAGTAATTCCATGCTGTAGGTGCGAACCTACCAAAGCATGATATATACATTTGAGCTGATCTGCACTTAGAATTTGTTTCAACTTCCTGAACATGTATAGGATATACCTCAGTCTTTTTACAATCATGTTTACGTGACAATTCCATTTCAAATGTCTATCAATTTCAACACCTAAATACCTTATTGAGTTTACTTCCTCCACATAAATGATGTTATTCCGAGAGTGGGGTAAGGTTAAAGTATTGTAACTTGGTATGTTCCTCTTGTTACAGCTGAATGCTATATACTTTGTTTTGTCAAAATTTATAGTAAGGGACATTTCATCAAACCAACTTTTTATCAGTACCAACTTTCTTTCTGCTATCCTTTTGACATTTTTCCAAGATGACCCTTCAAAGAGTGCCACTGTGTCATCTGCAAAAGAAGAGATTTCACCTCCATCCTCCTCCGTCTCCAAAATACCATTCATGTAGAGTAGAAATAGTACTGGGCCCAAAACAGTACCTTGAGGAATGCCATATTTGATTATTTTCGGTCTACTTAGATTACCGTCAATATCCACAGATTGACACCTATTTGTTAAATATGACTTAAAAACATCCAACGCTATGCCTCTGACCCCCAGATCTTCTAGTCGGCTTATTAAGATATCATGATCTACGGTATCAAAGGCCTTCGCCAAATCCAAAAAAACGCAAATGATTTTTTTGTTTTTCTCCATTTTCCTGTAGATCTTAGTAGTTAGGTGATATATGGCATCATTAGTAGATGTTTTTTCTTTAAATCCAAATTGCCTTTCGGAAATCAGATTGTATTTCTTTGTGAATGTTGTCAGTCTAGACTTGATAATTTTTTCAATAATTTTTGCTACGTTGGAAATTAATGTAATCGGTCTATAATTGGTCATATCCATAGAGTCTCCTTTCTTGAAAAGAGGTTTCACAATACCTCTCTTTAAGCAATGGGGAAAAACACCAGTTTGAAAAATTTTGTTTGTCAAGAAGGTTAATGGTTTTATTATATATGTTTTAATTTCTTTTAGGGTTTCCGCTGTTATTTGATCATACCCTGGCCGTTTCTTTAGTTTCAATTCATCAATTGCTTTACCCATTTCATATTCGTCTGTGGGATTCAGGAATAATGAATGACTGTTTATATTTCTGTTACCCATCACTGACACTGTTGGTTTTATGATTGAATTGGAGAGTTTTTCTCCCACCTCTGAAAAATATTTGTTAAAGTAGTTTGAAATTTCCTTTTTTTCTGTGATTATTTGATCATCATCCACTTTAATTCTGGTAATTTTATTATCGCCTCGTGTTTTACGCGATGTATACAGATTGACTGTCTCCCAAATTGCTCTTGAATCTGTTTTTTCGTTTCCCAGTTTATCCCTAAAGAATTTAATTTTCGCTTCCCCTATCAATTTTTTCAGTTTATTTTTGTAAGTTTTGTATTTTCGTTCATATTCTGTATTCATAGGAAATGAACGATGTTTTTTGTATAGTTTTTGTTTAGTTTGGACACACTTTAATAGGCCTCTAGTAATCCATGGTTGTTTTTTATTTATTTTTCTTTTTGACTTGTGTATTTTTGATGATATTTCGATATAGTTCTTTAAAATTGATAGGAAACGTTCAGCGGATTCGTGGACGTTATTTATGCAATACATTTTCTCCCAGTCTTCGTGATCCAAATGGTACTTGAGTGTTTCGTGATCAATTCTCCTCATTTCTTTTTCTCCATAATCAATAGTATGTGTGTTTAATGCTCTCCTTCGTGTCATGAGAAAGGCCATTATCGGGAAATGATCAGTTACGTCCGTTTGATACCGAAATGATCTGCATTCTTCTAGATTTATATCTTTTGGATTCTTTAGGAATATATGATCGATGCAGCTTCTACTATTATTTTGTATTCTAGTGCTTTTTTCAATAAGTGCCATATAACCATTACTACTCAAGTGATTCAGATAGTCCTGTGTGTGCTGATTTTCCTTTTTTATGTCAATATTCATGTCCCCAACAATAAAATGAGTGAAGTCCTTATGTTCTTTGTTTTCTAAGAATTTGGCAAGGTCGGCATTAAAAGTGCATACATCAACATTATGCGGCCTGTATAAAGCAGTAATTTGTATTTTCATATTATATAAGTGGATGTTCAACATTTTTATTTCTCCCAAATTGTTAATTTCGTAGTGTATTTCCTCCGAATAAGTATTCTTTACAAACACTAAAACTCCATCATTTTGATTAAAATCGCCATGATTGTAAAACAGGGAATATTCGGGAATATTGAAAAAGTTAGGGTCTTTCAACTGCCATGTCTCGGAGAAAACGATTATATCAAAATTTATCCCCCGAGTATGAAAGTCCTGCAAATGACAAAGATATTCATCAAAATTCTTGTTGACACTCCTTATGTTGACATGGAATACACTGAAATATTCATCAGTATGATTCAAAGCAGAAACTAGTTTCTACTATTTTTTATCGTGAGACACTTCTTATCTGGTACCCTGAATTCTTTCAAGTATCTATCCATAATTAATTAGAAAGTGATATTCAAAATTAACCAAAAATAACAACAAAGCAATTATTACAGAACAAATATTCTACTATGGAGACGCTTATCTTACTATTGTACATGCACTAACTAACACACATTACATACATAGGTACTCCAATAATATGGACAAATCAAAAAATCCAAGTTAATAACAAATTATACCTTCTTTAATCGGTTAGATCTTTTAAACTGAGCTTCTGGGGTTTCGTTGAATTTGCGCTTTTTATTCACCGTTATCTCAGCTTCCTTGTTTTCATCGGGTATGTCTGGATGTTTGGCAGGATCGATGACAGTCTTGTGTTCTTCTGTACTTTCTTCTTTCTCGTCTTCTTCGGTCGGATTGTTTTCCAATTGGTGAACTGTATATTTCACCCCTTCTACTAAGAGACAGTTACCCCTTATGTAGGACTTCTTGTTGTTTTGTCGGGATACACTCAAGTGTTTTTTCAGTATTTTTTGGTCCTGGTAGTCCTCTGGGATATAATCTTTTGCCACAAAAATTCCAGTTCCTTTGAGCGCTCTTCTTTTTTCTAGAATCGTAGCTTTCAATGGGTAGGTTAAACATTCAATTACTAGTGGTCTGAGTTTGCCCTCTATAGATTTTCCCACTCTGAAAACATCTCTGATGTCCTCAAAGCGACAATTTATTTTTAGATTGTTGTTCAATAAGTCTAAAATTACTCTATAGTCTTCGTGTGCATCTTCCTCCTTTTCTGGAATCCCGTAGAATACTAGGTTGTACTTTTTTGCCCTCCTTTCCGTTTCCAGGAGTCGATTTTTAAGTGCTTGGTTTTCTTCTCTGAGCTCAGTGTTTTCCTTTTGTAGGGAATCGATTTGTCTGGTAATTTCTGTTCTCATTAATTTTATTTCCGTTTTTATTTCTTCGGTGTTAATTGTGCTCTGCTGCATAAATCCTTTAAGAAGATTGTAAACGTCTGTAGATGATGCCTCTTGAGCAGATGTCTCCATGCCCGTAATAATAAAATAGGATAATAATAATTATTACTACAATTATTATCCGTGGATATTCTACAAATTTGGGAACGCAAAGAATGTCAAGACTGCGTGTTGGTTTTTGTTGACAATTGGCCGTTTTCAATACATTTTTCACGATGGGACTTTTCACAATGTCTTTATTCACTCAAGATGATAGGTTTACACTATTTTTAGCACTACTATTCTACTGTAACTAGTTAACTTTACTGCGGAGCGAGGATTCGACGTGTTACTCCTGCTATGTTCAGGTATTGTAGTACAATACAATAACTTTCACTTCGAAGTGGAAGTGACAGATTTCCGCTTGCCAAACGGGAATCATATGCAACCATCTATATCGAATTTTTGTTCATAGTCACGCTTGCGCGAAATTCAATGTGAATGGTAGATGATCCCTGTTTGGCAAGGGAAATCTGTCACTTCCACTTTGAAGTAAAATTGAATGTAGCTCAGGCACTAATAGTGAAATTCGTAGTTTGGTAGAGGAAAGACAACTATTTGAATCACTATTTGCTTGAACACCGACTATTTTATTGTAGGTATCTGAAATACTTTATTCTAGTTGTATTCTCAACCGCATTCTCTCGACTGTCCTTATTATCAGTAAAGTAAGGGGTACAACGTAAGTCTGACCAACTCAAAATTACCTTCATTCCACATTATTTTGTCCTTCACATTACAAAAAAGAATAAAATTATAGGTACATCATGAAAATGGCCACTTTGGCTATGTTGTCCCATATTTTGAATTTCAAAAATGGTCACCTTACATTAATGACAGACCAAATTGGAATAATGGTCTCATGATACGATTCTCCATGAAAACGCTAAAATTGTGTAATCAAAAGAAATACACAGTGGCCCACCAATAATAATCTACGCGACATAAATAGTTTGGCATTTAATCGAAAATGAAATTTGTTTCTGTCAATCCAAGTTCTTTTTTGTGCAGCTTAGGCGAGCTGCATTAGAGGCACTCCAACCCAGTGGCGTAACTACACCCCCGCCAACCCCCGCCAGCCCCCGCAATTCAGGGCGCCCACAGACACAGGGGACCCTGACTGGATACATGAAAAATACAAAAAAAAAATGACAAAACAGAAGCAGTGGTATTTCTGGCCGATCCAGTTGAACGCGGGATTTAAGTACTATGTCCATTTTTCATTGATCGAATAAGTTTAGTGTTATTAGAGTATTTTTATTTTTGAGTATCACCAAATATTAAAAAAAAAGGTTTTGTTTTTTATCAACATTTAGGTTTATTTATCAAATAACTCAATTGAGAAACCCGACAAATCCCGAGAAAAATCCCATAAACATAGTTTTGAGAAAACTATTCAGCTTCAATTTTTCTAAAGATAACGTAGTGAATATATTTTTCGAAAAAAATCAGAAAATTTATTGGTAAAATTGAAAAAGCTGGGACAAGACATATCGGCTTTCTCACAAAAAAAATGATAAAATCTTGATAAAAAATACAAACTCTTGAGAGGCATGTCAAAAAAACAATATCATACTTATTGTCCTAATGGGGAACTGGCATGAAAAAAGGTTTTGACACACAAAAGGTAAACACAATATTCACTGCCGATTATCGTCCGTGTAAGTGCTTGAATTTATAGGGTTTATAAAGCAAACAATGATTTTCTAACAACGCTGAGAACTGTTCAGTGACTTCAGACTTACCGATTTGTTTTGTACAAATTGGAGAGCTCTTGGCTCTTGGACGTCCAGCCCATCACCAAGTCTCATTGCAAGCAGATGGATACACATTTTACAAAAATATTTTTCTTTGTCATACATACTTTAATGAGCCTTTCATATCCTGCTTGATGAGAGTCACCTATTTCAGAATGTTTATCAGCCAAACAGATTTATCAATGATCGTACCGTCACTTTCTAAAATT
Organism: Orchestes rusci; assembly: GCA_958502075.1. Lineage (NCBI taxonomy): Eukaryota > Metazoa > Arthropoda > Insecta > Coleoptera > Curculionidae > Orchestes > Orchestes rusci. The sequence goes on along the minus strand of OY293313.1, from coordinate 7,565,148 downwards.
GTTACGCAATTGAACATACATTGCGTGATCAACCGCCATTCCATTCGTACTTCGATTTAAGATAGTAAGTACCCACGTTGATCGTGTTCTAGTGCAGTGTAGCAGGAATATAAAATTAAAATAGAACCTGAAAAACAATGTTCCATTCAGAATGTCAGATAGAATCTGAAACAATCAGTGAATGCGGTTTTATGATAACGATTAAATTAAATCACTTCAGTTAGTTAAGAGGTTTAATGTGTTAGTCACATATGATGTCAGAAGATTTGTACTGATTCAGATGGCAAAAAGTGCACCACCTATATCTATTCCTGATTGAGTGCTGATTAATACCCATGCAACATTCAGTTCGTTGTCAGTTTTGAACTGTACAATTGGACTGTTCAGTCCACAATCCAAAGTGAAGAAAGCTGTTAAATGTTTGGGTGATGTCACAAAAAACAACTGATGTAGGTCAATTTTTAAGCGTTTCGGAATCCTCACGCTCCCATGCTCAACATCCTTTGAAGCTCATGCTTATTTTTTCAAGAAAGAATGAGTTCTCTGGAGACGCTCAAGATAATTATAAATGTTCATAATCGTTTCGTTGAATTCATAGGAGTACACCCAACAACTCCTAGGAGGTATTGGTACACCCCATCATTTAATTGTATACCAAGGCGCGTAATTTCAATTTGAGTTATTTGAAATTCACAAATATAATAGGTGTGTTTGTTATGCTCCACTAGTGCACTATTTTCTACACTACAACACTCAGTGTGGCCTTGTTTGTGAAATGTTTGTCTGTTTTTTGGAATAGAATATCTTTACTAAACTAGAAAAGATATTCTATCCTAAAAAACAGACAAACATTCCGCAAACAAAGCCACACTGAGTGTTGTAGTGTAGAAAAGTGTGCACTAGTTGAGCATAACAAACACACCTAATGTGTTTCAGGGGTGTATAACACCTCTTTTTAATGACTTTTTTTTTGATTTTCGTTTCAAATTTTCACGCCCCCAAAAATTTGCCGCCCTGTGCCTTAGCACCGAAAGCACATATAGTGTGAATCCAAGGTCTACCCTAACTAATCGCATTTTCGAAATAGTCACAAACAAAAATAATGTTGAGTCCAAATTTATGCTGACGATACAGCCCTTGTTGTATCAGGAGATACATGGGACATTGTGAAAGCTAGAACATTGAACAACTTGAAAAAAATGAGGAACTGGCTGCAAACATACAAATTAACACTTAACCTAGAAAAAACAAACTACGTAGCTTTTTCACTCACAAGTGCAAATAGACCTCCATATCATTCCATTTCTGTGGATAATCACAGTATTGAAGAAACATCATCCGCAAAATATCTTGGAATTGTTATTGATAAATTTCTTAAATGGCAACCACACATTGATTACGTTTCAGATAAAATTCGCAAACTCATTCATAAATTTTACTTGTTGAGAACATTTTTCAGTGAGAAAACACTCGTAATAGTATGCAAAGCATTTGTAGAATCAGTCATAAGGTATGGAATACTGGTGTGGGGTGGTCTATATAATAATAGCCTGTACAAATTGAGTATAATACAAAAATATATATTAAAAATTATTTTTAAAAGGAAAAAAATATACCCCTCACAATTACTTTTCAATGAAGATATATTTAGCATTCGCTCACTTTATATTCATACGATATGCTGCTACATGGACGCTCGTCCTAATTTGAGACCTTTTGTTGACCACTCTTATGAAACAAGAGCCAGGTACAACAAGAGAATTAAACTTCCATTACTATGGGCCTAAACTGTACAACATGCTTCCAGGTGATGTAAGAAATTGTTCGAAAATAAAAAGCTATAGATATTTAAGTAAAACAGCAATATTTGAGAATCGTCATCATTATGAAGGGTTGTTCAGCTAGAGCAATGTGTAATTCTTTTTTGTTAGTTTGTAAGTAGGTTGAAATATAGATAAGTTTATCAATTGTAACTTTTTCATTAATACAAATATGTACATAGACATATTTTTTTCTGATATATATTTGTCTCACTGTTAAACATAATTAATTTTCTAAGTGAACTGCACATACAGATGTTTATTCATCTAGGTGCTGGTGCAAAAACTGCTCATGTGATTTTAACAATTAGGGTAACTTATTTTAAACTTAGCCAATTGATGTAATAGATATGTGAATAAATGAATTGTACATCGTTCATTAAATTTGGTTCCGAGCCATATGATACAATGAGATGTTAGTCCTGGTGAAAAAAACTTCAGGGACAGACACTCTGGACAAACATACTACTCAAACAAAATTTTCCAGTACTACACACAAGAGAAACAAGAGATGTATTGCTAATAACAATTTATACAGCGTGTTACAATTTCGAGTGTATGCATGAGAATCTCGTAAACCGTAAGAGATACAAGGAAATGAATGAATGGAGGCAAAGTTGCGCTATCTCAATCTAAAAAAAAATGCCGCTTCGAAACTTGGAAAATTTCAAAGACTTCTGGAGATATCCGACATTAACCAATTTTTTCGAAATCATTTTTTATTGTGTCCTGCATTTTTTTTGAAGAGATAATTGGAAAAGAATGACACATTTTCAATACCACTTTTTCTGCTCTTCAAGATTTTCTTCAAATACGAACCCAACTTTTCCAAATCATTTTTAGTTAAGTAGTCTTCGCTCCTTGAAAATGATGATGTACCATTCTTCTCTTTTTTTTTGTTTAATTTTTTTTTTTCAATTTTTCATTTATCTATTTCAAACTTGGAGCTTCTGTATTCAAGTCAAAAGCTATTATTGTTACCTGAAAGGATCAACAACTATAAAATTTTGATAACTCTCGTAGGGGAAGCCCGGGCAAAGCGGGTATATTAAGGGGAAAAATATATATTTCTGCTATTTATGATCGACTTCAAATGAAAAAATGTGTAAAGGTTAAACAATGGACAATTTGCATACACTTTCAAATGACTTGAAATTTTATATATGTACGTATTCTAGACATTATCTGAAAGTCACCAGCGAAATTTTTTTTTTCGAAAAATATACTAAATAAATGAAAAAGAAGACGCGAATTTCACTGTATGATCGCAAACGGGGTGGGGCCATATTACCCTAACGAGAGAGAGAGAGTCATCTCCGTCAATACGACAGACAGAGATAGATAGTATATTCTGTGACGTGGTGGATGTTGATTGGCGCTCTTTAATCGGTGATTACTACATTATAAGAGGTCGTAGGTTTATTTTTTAAACATCAATGGCATCAGTACTTACTAATCCTTATATTTTTCATATTTTCAAAAAATGTGCATTGTCCATTGTTTGACCTTCAAAATTAAATAGGCTCTTGAAGATTTTTTTTCTCGAGACAAAAAAAAAATGACGGGTTACATTTTATTCGCCTTGCCCGACTACCCGGGCAAAGTAAATAAAAAATACAATATACAAAAAAAACAACAAAACATATATTCTGATGATACAAAAAAGTAAAAAAACAAATACTAATTCAAAAGAACATAATTATGTGAGTAGAACCACCTATTCAAAATAGAATTTTTGATTCATGTTAATTCTGTTTCTGAATGTTCCATACAACTTGTATAAAATAACGGATCATTCCATTTATTATGACATTGGTTTTCTGTGACATTAGGAGCGTTCCGTAGTTTCGTTAAAATAGAATAGTGACCTGGAAAAAGAAAGGAGAAGGATTGGTTGCGAGGTAACGAAAAATAACAGTAGAAGAGAATGGGGCTTTTTCGATTGATTGAGGGAACACATTTTTGGGGTAATTGTAGATTTTGAAGGGATGGATCATAAAGATAGGGGTTTCTTTATGGGATGGATTGAAGGTGAATAATTGTGAATTGTGGTTGATAAACAGATATTTGCAGGTCAGTAAAATGAAATTTATAATAATGTTGATTATCTAATTTGTACTAATGGTTTTGATTTATTGTTCTGTGATTGTATTTACTGTATTTAATCAAACTGTGTTATGCTGCGTGAACAACTTTGATTTAAATTAAAATCAAGACAGAGAAATTGCTCTCTTTCCGTACTGGAATTGTTGGTACTACAATTATTGCTGCTTTATGCTTTATGCATGCTTTATATTGACTGGACTGATTTACTAGAGTTGGGTTGCCTCCCGTAATTAAGGGACCTCATGTATAGGCTCTAGATTTGACATTTTATCACCCTGACGAGTGAATATCCTAGTAAAACAACAGATCTTCTAGCCATCATCTAGAAATATTGTTTCAATTTTCCAACTATAATTGGGTTGCCTCCCGTACGGGACCTCATTATTTTCAACAAACAATCTAGAGATATTGACTCAAAATGCCTGGGTTGCCTCCCGAACGGGACCTCAAAGATTCCCTGTTTTTGATCCCATGTATATTTGCTTGAGCGTGGAACTTCAAGTTTCGATACGGAAAACGAGTATTTTATTGATTGCATTAAAAATACAAAACAGTTGAACAGCATGGTTCGGTTTTTGGAATTGTGATTGTGGGTTTCTCTGCCGTGCTCTTTCCCCGCATGAATTCCAGGCTGAGTACGGCACTTTTTTTTTTCACCATATTTTCAATAAAGTAGGGTTTCTTACAAATGTGTGTTTAATTTAATAGTCCCACCTTCTAACTCAAACTTCCCAAATTATTGTTTTGTCGGGCGCATTCGAGGTAAGTAGCTTTATGCAAATCACAACGTAGGTGTCTCTTCTTTTGATCAAATAACTTACCTCATTCAACTTTGTTGAACGGACCCGGGGTTGTTATACTACAACTGTTTAACAGAATTCGCAAAAAAATAATCCAAACCCACTGGGATCGGTGCATTGCTCATGAGCCCATTGTTCACATCCACTGCACTGGATCCATTCTTCAGTTTCTTGAAATGGCTCCCCACAGGTCAGCAATTGCAATCTTTTTCGGAACTTTTAGCTGATAACTTACCATCGTCACTTTTTTTTATTTTCTTCCTATCAGCTGTCTTCGTGAATAAAGGTTTAGTGACTGCTTTTTTCTTGTCTTTCAAAGTTTTTACGTTGAATTTTTCAAGCTGCTCTTCTTTTATTGGAGTTGAAGTCAAAACCTCGGATTTTTGAGACTTTCTTTTTTTAGAACTTGTCGAAGATGGGGTCATTTTCGGCACGGGTCGTACATCAAAAGGACTGACATTCTGTTATGACTCATTTAAAGACACTAGTGATGGTTTTGCCGTAAAACAGGATGCTTGGGAGATGCTTGAAAATTCCACTGATGATTTTGGTGTAGTGACAGGTATATTTTTGCTGGTTGATGCCACAGGAATGGGTGATGATGCAACATGTGCTCTGACAGTGCAGAAGATGATGATTGGGAGATGCATAAAGATTTTAATGACACTTTTGGGGTGGTCGGCAATAAAATGTTTTTGCTAGTTGATGCAACGGATGATTTGGCTACTGGAGGAATTATAGATGGTGAAAAAACGGTCTTATTTGATGTCTTGGCCAGAGACTGAGCAGTAACACAAGAAGATGGAAAAGACGAATTCGAAGAACCTTTATCTTTTTTAACAAAATTTATCAAAGGTAGATCTTAATCCGAGCTATAGCCCACCGATTCATTTTCATTTCTATCTACAGGAACCTCCTTAGGGTGATCTGTTAATGAAGCTGGTGCTCGCTCCCTTTATTAAATTTTATTAAATTTTGTAGACATTTATATTTTGCTTTATTTTAGTGGGTGTAGAATCTCAAATACAGACCAATTAATGGCCTAGCGAGACTATACACCCCATAGTAGACTAGTCGAACTATCATTGTTATATTTTAGAACTATGATTGTTATTTTAAATGTCTAAATATGGTAATATATTGAATTGAATATTGAATATTGAATTGAAATCGTCATCTCCAAAGACGTTAGGATTGAAAGGATAGATGCCCGGTTTGCTGAACCCACTAACTGCATTTTGCGCAGTGGCGCCTTTGAAATACGCTGGTGTAAAAAGTCTGCACATGTCATATTGATTGATTACACGACCGACGTGATTATTTTGAAATGTATTCAGTTCTTGCTCAAAATACTTCTTTATGGGACCGTAGACAGATACGTCCAAGGGTTGCATCTTATTTGTTGTGTGAGGTGCAAACGACAAAAAGATAACGTTATTGCGAGAGGCAGATTCCAAAGCGGGATAATACTTATGGGACTTGGTCTAACAATTCCACAAAATGTTTAAGCCAAAGCAAGAATGTTGGACCGTTTACCCAGCCATTATCGGTGCAGGATCCTTGAGAACCTGGAGGTGCTCCATCCATTAGCCTTTCCTGCATTCTTTTTCGTGCAAAAATAAAATAGGGTGGTACCAATGTCCCCGCTGCACTGGAACAACATATTACTGTCGTTAATTGGCCCCGTTCAGAGCTTGCTATCATTCCCACTTGTTTTTTTCCTCGTGTAGTGAATATCTTCGGAGGTTTATTTGAATTTGACATGATTCCGGTTTAGTCCATGTTATAAATCGATGTCACCGAAAACTTATGTTTCTCCATAAGCTCCCCTAGAACGTATAAAAACGTTCTACTTGAGGTCGGTTAAATCCTCTTGGCCGTGCAATTGATGTTGGTTCAGGGGCGCGCAGTGTAATTTCTGGATGACGTGTTCTAAACCTAGCTAGCGAGTCTTCTCCAGCTCCTCCATTTTTGAACGGATGCTTTAATTTATTAGCTTCCACGAAATCGTATGACAATTTTAAAAGGTCGGATCGCGTAAAACCGGAAACAGTGTGTCCATATGCCTTAGGTAATTCTTTAATTGAATCTCTTGTGCACTAGTGAAAACCGTCATAAATCTGCCCAATTTTTTTTTGCTGGATTTACTTTTCCAATGCCTATAGAGCGTAGCATATGGAATACCATAATTTTTTGAAACTCTCATAATAGACTGTTCACCAACTTTGGTCAACGCAATCGCCATGGTCTCTTCGTTCCAGCTCGCTTGGGTGGTTTTTCTAACATACTTGTACACCATCTGAAATTGAAAAAAAAACTTTGAACAAGGCTTATTAAAGGTTAATTCAATAATAGCTATTATTAAAAATACATATCGGGCAAAACGAATACTTACCGGGCAAAGCGAATAGCCCTATTCACTTTGCCCGGAAATGCAATTGCAAATGGCTATCCCTTAAACAAATAGATTCCAACGTCGAGGCGCCGTATAAACTTTATCACATTGATCTAGCCTATAAATAGCAGCAATGAAAAAAAACTAGGCCCTTTTACTTCACAAATATATTTATTTTACTTACCTTGGAACAAATATTTTATCAGAACAACGTATTTTTTGAAACGAGTAATAACGCCACATGCTGATTCATTTGTTGCTTGGGTGGAACTGATTTTCAGAACAACAGGTCATGCTCTTTGACTTCGTTTTAAACATACTACGATTATTCGCTTCGCCCGAGCAGTTCGCTTTGCCTCCCCTACCTATACACTTTATGCATTGTTCCAGAGAGGAAAGTGTGACAGATCAATATTTTCAGAAAGCAGAGAGTTATTCATAAATAAAAAGTTGGGTTCGTATTTAAAAAAAAAAGTTGAGGATGGATTTCAATTTCGACCATGCTTGAAGACCAGAAAAAGTGGCCATGCGTCTGACGCAGAGGAGCACAGAGTGATGTGGTTGCTCGGAAAATTGATTTTCGGGGACACTATCTACCCCTTTTCTTTGTTTTTTGTAACTTGTGTAAGGTTTTGTGAAGTTTTATACAATTTACCTGTTTGTACACCGTCGATGTGCCTGTCTTATGTGATTAGTTCGCCTGTGATCCTGACAAGAGAAGCACTGATGATGGCCTAAGGCCGAAAGCGCTCTGCATTTATAAAATATACTTTTGCACGGAATACACCGTCTCTCTTTTTCTTCATCTACTACCCCACGTGCACACAGTCTGAACAACTTTATAAACTGTATTATGTCCAGCCTTGGCTACAATATTGAATATCAAGTCCTTAAGAGCCAAACAATATTAACCCCATTGAGTTCTATAAGGCTTAAAGTCAATGATTTACCCCAATTTAATTAGTTACTTTACGAAATACACACAACCATTGTTGCTTTTCACTTGGTCAAAAAATTGAGTCGATGTGTCTGGTCGTTTAAAATTTACACCATCTATGCACATTTTTTCCGCTCTGCTGTATGGTTCAAAAATTGGGACTCGATACAGGCTCTGGGGTTAGAGATAATATACCGGGTATCTATTTAAGGATGGCAAGGTGGCAGATCTCAGAAACTGGGTATCCCAGAAACTCTGGGGGAAAAATTACTGGGTAATATGGAATAGAGAAAATGCTGGAATTATATCAGAAGTTCCAAAGTTACCCACAAGACGGCGTAACGGTGCTATCAAAACACTAAATTGCTGTTGTTTCGTGATTCTTGAATAGAAACAAATATAAATGAGCACCACTATGGATTCTTTGAAAAATTTCCTTCAAATTGGATTTTTGATTATTTTTCTAGCATGTCAAATAAGACAGGTATCAGCTGTCAAACCTCACAACGCAAAAATGCTCATAAATGCAAAAAAGTCCTACCCTTCAAGATATAATTTGTTTGAAATAAAACAGTAACTGGGTGGTTGATAGGTACCGCAAAAATTTGTTAATCTTCTTCACGAGGTCATCTTGAATAGTATCACTATTTTACATTAAATTACAAAAAAGCGTATAGCTTTTTTATTTCGAAATCTAGAAACAAGTGTAATACATGAAAGTTATGCGGAATTTTGAGGAGAATTCAGACGAACAATTTTTGGTATAACTTTGCATTTGAATATTTTAAGAAAATTCAAGAAATGTCCGTCGTCCGCATATTATACTGAATACAATCGTTTGTTTTGGTCGGAATCATTCGAAATCTCAAAATTACGAAAGGGGAGAACCTCCTCTTCAAAATGAGATCAAGATCGCGTCAATCGGTTGGGTTGTTTCAAAGTTATGAGCATTCTTGCGTTGTGAGGTTTGAAAGCTGATACCTGTCTTATTTGAATGCTAGAAAAATGATCAAAAAACCAAATTTGAAGAAAATTTCTCAAAGAATCCATAATAGTGGTACTCATTTATATTTGTGTGCTATCTTGGGAACTTCATATATATTTCCAACATTTTCTCTATTCCATATTACCTAGTAATTTTTTTCCCCAGGTCTCTGGGATACCTAGTTTCTGAGATCTGACACCTTGCCATTCTTGAATACACCCTGTACAGTTGATCTTGCTCATTTTATATTGTCGGGGTTCAGGAATAGTATTATTGCCAAGGATTACGAGATAATGGTGGACGATCCGTTATTGTGTCAATATTGTTATTGATTATGTCCTACAGGGTCCAAATAATTATAAAACTATTGTGATCTACGTGCGGTAGTCAGTTACTTGAAACAATGAGCGCATCACTAAATCATTCACGGGCAGTTCACTCTCTTAGTAATGTGTGGCTTCTCCTGTCAAAAGTCTATACCCAGTTCTACCAACATCTGTAAATGTCTGAAATGCAATACAAAACAATATTTTGTGGTAGAAGCTGTTTAAGAAATTCAGTTCCTTTTTCATGATTTCGAGTGAACTGCACCTTTTTATTATCCTATGAGATAATTGAGTTTATGCAGGATTTACAGTTTTTTCCAAATGAAAATAAAGGATAGATTATATCTTTGGCAGGCGGATTTGGTCTTAATTATTCGCATATCATTTTAAAACGCTACACACATCCAAGGGATCAATTAACCTTGACACACACCGTCAAATGATGGATTAGACGGTCGTCTTTCGGTCAAATCTAGAGATTAAACTCCTGATTTTATTTGGCAGTTTATCCACGAGTCTTTGCCGACCAACTGCCTGGACCAACCACAGACCACAGACGCATCATTCCTAAAATCCCCTTCCAAGCGATAGGGTCACAAGGAAATCCCATGTGGCCGTGCTCAAATTTATAATTCCATGATCTACATTTGCTACAGTTGTTCAAATAGCACAATATTGTATGTATAAGAATAATCTTCAGAATAGAAACAAAAATATATTGCTGGGAAAGTGTAACTTTATTGCTCAATGATTCTAGTTCTTTGTTGAAAGATCTGAGCCAAAACACATCTGACGCTTTCCCTGCGTATGATACCCATCGACCTTTTTATTATTGTCGACTCATGTCACCCAGCTTCAGTGGTAGTGAGGATGTAGTTTCATGATCTTCGTTGGGGGTGTCTCTGGGCATTCACTAGATGATGTAGTTATAATAATGTTTGAGCCCGTTAAATTATGTGCAATAGGTTCATCAATCTTCCGTTTACCTTCAGCTGACTCTTCCACTAAATCTGAAATATCATAGATATATGGTGTCCCGGATCAACGTTAGGAGACTTAGGGGGTGATTGTATGAGATAAAATGATTGTGATAAGTCATGATAATATAACATATTGTAACCAGAATTCGAAATATCATACGATCAAACGAACTTACCTTAAGTGAAGATCGATCTTGATTATATATGGGCCTCGTTCAAATAAATAAGATGTGATCGTTTCGAGCTAAGGCGAAGGTACTACATCTCATTTATGATGTTGTAGTACCTTGGTTTAGCTCCTATCGATCACTATTTTAAAAGCTGAAAAATAGAGAAACAAGCCCCAACCTGCCCTTCACACGTCACACACCTTCTTTTTTTTTAATGCGCGTCGGTCAAAACATGTTTGGAATCTAAAATTTTTACACTTTATCTCCTTTTTTTTTCGTCGGAGACTTCAAGAAAAAGGCGTAGAAGTGGAAAAGTGTAACGCACAATGACATCTACAGTATGTCCGCGGATGCGATTGACAAGAGGTGAAATGGGCCAAAAATTGATAGAACCGACAAAAAGTCATTCTTGATAAAAAAAAAAATGTCTGCTTGCCGAAAAAATACGAGCTACGATTAGAAAATTGACTTTTATCATAACTGTGAAAACATAAAATTAAACAAGAGCAAACAGTAATTTTTTGGCCTTTTAACGTGAAATGATAAATAAAAAACTTGCTCCAAACTTAGTCAAAACTCTAATTCCGGACTTACTGAAGAAAATTTCAATTTATAAAATTCCTAAAAACCTAAACAAGTCCGCATTTTACCACCTGCATATTATGACTTTTATACCTGTACAGATTACCTGTTGTTGTTGTAGGTATAAAAGTCATAATATGTAAGTGGTAAAATGCTGACTTGCAAAATTGTTAAATTTTTAAAATTTTCATAGATTCAAATTTTCTTTAGAAAGTTCGGATTCAAGCTTAGGACTAGATTTGGAGCAAGTTTTCTATAAATCATTTAACGTTAAAAGGCCAAAAAATGGCTCTTGTTTAGTTTTACGTTTTTGCAGTTTTTAAAAATCAATTTTCACATCGTAGCTCCTATTTTTTTAGCAATCAGACTTTTTTATCGAGAATGACTGATTGTAGTATCATTCAATTTTTGGGCGAAATTCACTTGCGCGGTGAAGTTTAGTTCGAAAAGATCTATGTGGTAGAATATCTCTTCACCCACTGTAGAGTTTACCGTGGTATCAGCATTTCATTATGCCTAGGGAGGTCTTATGTTATAAATTCACTTGTTCGATATGGTGTTACATAAATATTCACCAAGAGTGGTTGAATTTGATCAATTATTTTAGAATCTAATGATGCAAACGTTCAATATATCGGTGTTCCAATGATGAAAATTCACTTGTGCGATAAACTGACAAACACAACTAGGGTTGATTTCACATTCACTATACAGTGTGGTCACTTAAGTGTACAACATATGGGATTTTTTTTATCAACTGCAAAACCAAAATACAAATATAGCCAAAAGTTGGTGCATGTTCGATAATCATATTAGGTACACTTAGAATGGTTGCAAGTCAAACAGCATACAGGGTAGGCCAAAAAATATGAAAATTGTACAAGAGTAAAGTACCCTTATTTCAGAAAATTTGGCAAAAAGTTATGAAGAAAAGTTGTTGATAATTGAAAGTTATGCCTAAATACCAAATCATGGCCTCCTAAGAAGAAAAAATATAATTTTTTAAAAACATCCAATCATTTTTCAAAAAAATTTTTTTTTATATTCACCCCAAACAGTTCTATAAATTATTCAAAAGCAAATCAATTTCGCATAACTTAGTTTAGATTCAAGAATATATAGAAAATGTATCTAAATTTTTTATTGTTTAGAGAATCACAAGCTTCATGTTTGTTGCAACGATAATAAACACATTTTTAAAATTTCGCAAACATTTTTTTTCACAAGGTAGAACATTATTAATGATAATATGCATATTAAAAAACTCGCATATGAAGTGATTTTTTTTAAAAGTGAATTTTGTGCTCATCTAAAAAAATTGAAATTTAGGTAAATTTTCTAAATATGCTTAAATTTGAACGAAGTTATGCGAAATTGATTTGTTTTTGAATAATTTATGAAACTGTTAAGGGTGAATATAAAAGAAACATTTTTTTAGGAAATAATTAGATGTTTAAAAAAATATATTATTTTTGTCTTAGGAGGCCATGACTTGGTATTTGGGCATAACTTTTAATTCGGAACAGCTTTTCTTCATAACATTTTGCCAAATTTTCTGAAATGAGGGTACTTTACTCTTCGACAATTTTCATATTTTTTGGCCTACCCTGTATAATGTTTGACCTGCAACCATTCTAAGTGCACCTAATATGATTATCGAACATGCACCAACTTTCGGCAATGTTTGTATTTTGGTTGTGCTATGATAAAAAAAATCCCATATGTTGCTCACTTAAGTGACCACACTGTAGATTAGATGATGGGAACAACATTCCATTATGCCTGAGGTGGTATTATGATGAAAATTCACTTGTGCGATAAATTGTCAAACATGTATTTACCTGAAGTGGTTAATTTCACAACCACTATGGATTCAATGATGGGAACATCATTTCATTATGCCTAGGGTGGTTTATGATTTGAATAATGTGAACATCATTTCATTATGCCAAGGGTGGTCTTGGGATAAAGATTCACTTGTGCGATACATTCTCAAACATATACATATTTACCCAGAATTAATAATTTCACATCCACTATAGCTTTGATGATGGGAAACATCATTTCATCATGCCTGAGGTGGTCTTATGATGAAAATTCACTTGTGTTGTGCGATATCGTGTCAAAGATATTTACCAGGGGTGGACCCTATTGTTTACCTCCAATATAAAATTCAATGATGGAATCATCATTTCGTTATGACTAGGGTGGTTTGATGATAAACATTCACTTGAGCAATGGTAGGTATAGTCTAGGGTGGTAAACTTTACATCTAGTTCGATCCTGACTATACAGGGAGCGCCAATAGTGCGTGGACGGGATATTGTTGGTTTAGAGAAGCACATTTTTAAAATGCGTTGCTGAGGCGTGATAGAAGACCTTAAGGCTACAAAACTAGCTAATTCGCTCCGCGTATACAGGGTGATTCATATCAAAGTTACATTTTTTGAATGGATCACCCTGTATATTATTACATATTTGGGTTCCTCAGTCAATTCTAGATTGACTTTATGTACCACACATGGTATCTCAAACGAGCCGTTCACCCGCAAATCACTATTTTTTGAAAAAGTTCACGTTTAAAAAAAATTGAATATTGCATTGATCCTTAGAGTTAGAGAATTGGGATTTTTTGGTGATGCTAACAATGAAATGCCGTAATGCAGGCCGTATGTACTAGCTTCGATTCTTTTTGAGTTATGAGAAATCCTTATGCCAATTTAGAAAATTTCAATCAGGGATAACTTGATTTTTTCAAATGAAACTAACTAACTTTTTTTTTGCTATCGAATGTAGAATTTTATAAGCTTTCTGGCGATATACGGTTGTTAGTGTCTATCTCTAGTCTGGTATTTTTCTTTCAAATTCACATTTTCCTATTAATTCGACATTTCTATCAATTCTCAATCAATTGTTCCATTTAAAAAAATGTAACTTTGATATGAAACACCCTCTATACACGATGCGAATGAAGTGTAACTATTTTAGGTTTGTAGCCTTAAGGTCTGTCTATCATACCTCGGCAACGAAATTTAAAAATGTGCATCTATAAACCGACAATATCTCGTCCACGCACTATTGTCGCACCCTGTATGTAGGCCTCGTTGAAATAAATGAGTCCCTAACCCACCCAATGATATTGATTTAGATTGTTATTCCCGTTAAGTCGCAACAACATCTTTTAAATTGACTAAATCGAAGATGTGTGACGTGTGTCAGGGCAGGTGTTGGGGCCCCTCTATTTTATCCCAGATTCGTTTCTCTATACAGGGATCTTGGCTCCTATTATACCTACGTCAAAGGTAAAATGGAGAAAATTTTAGAGGAAAGTTACTGCATTCGATATCCGGTTTCAGATTTGCGATCGATCAATTATTGGTTTTGGAAATATCGGCGAAGAACCGAAAATGGCGGATTTTGTTTTTTGCCAGTAAATCCGAAACGGCTAATTTGATAGCTATGAAAAAGTGACTTTTTCGGGACACTTTTTTAAGACCAATTAAATGGCGTTCATGATATGTCTCAATCTTCTTTGGTTTTCCCGCAACCTGCCTCAACTTTCATTTTTCTCATTGCCGCCATATTGGATTTTTCGATATTTGGAAAGAGCGTAAAATTTCCAGTATAGTGATGTCCCACAAGTGCATAAAAGATTTGAGTATCTTCGAAATATCAAAATACGTAGTTGGGAGTCTTATCCAAGAAGGCCATGATTTATCTGTCGCAAAATATAGCTCAAGGCACGGACTTAGTAAATAAAAATGGACTACTAATGCAACGAGGAGAAAATCACTGGAGCATGGGCGCTGCCATGATGGGACAATTTAAGTGGGTGCTTCTAATTTTCAGTGGTGCCATCGTTGAAAAATGCAGAAATCTGTAATGCCTGATTGACATTAAATTTCATTTTGAAGCGGAACTGACAATTTTCCACTTGGCAAGCGAGAATCATGTGTCACTATTCACATTAAATTTGGCGGAAGCGTGACACAAATTCATTGTAGATGGTGACATATGATTCCTGTTTGCCAAGCGGAAATTTGACAGTTCCAATTCAAAAACAAATTGAATGTAAACCTAACATAAAGCTACTGTCTGATTTCGAGGTTATAATAATTAATATAAATATAAATAAATGCTAAGATAAAGGACGAAGGATATTGGTAGATATTTCTATTTTTTCTTCAAGTGTCTGTGACTTCTCGTTCTCGTGGTTTTTGTGCATATTGAAGAGAATATTATTATATCAATTCTAAAACCACAGAATGCATAAATCTTGAAACATCGACTGTCTCAAGTATCTATACCTATTTTCCAGGGTTCAAGTTAAGCTCGTTAGGAAATAGTAGGTAGGTACAATAGATCAGGTGCTACTCGCTACTTATAATATAATGATGTTGAAAGGAAATTATAGGTAATGATATTTTTGAAAATTGCGTTGAGTGAAAGAAGGCCCATTTTTATGTTAATGATAATCCAACACAAAACGTTTCATAGTTTTATAAGTATCTAGAATATTGTCAAAATCCCTGCACAAAATCACAATGTGAATCTGGAATTTCAAGTATAGATATCTTTTTAGAATCTAAAATCCAAAATCCAATAATCAAAATCCAAATAGAAATACCTAAAGCGTTTTCATGGAGTTTGGTATCATGAAACCATTCCAGTTTGGTCTGTCATTAACGTCACCTTCAGCCAATCGGCGAGCTGCAAGTGACATTAATGACAGACCAAACTGGAATGGTCTCATGATACCATACTTCATGAAAACGCTACTTATATTCAAAGGAAATAATAGGTGACATAACCTTAACAGAACAATCAGCTGTCTCTGCATTTTTCAATGGCCGCATGAGAAGAACTGCAGCGCTGCATCGCTTTTCTCGGGCGATCTCACTGAAATGACATAAATGATAACTTCCACCACTGCAACACAGTTCGTGCGATAAAGCGAAAGAAATACATGTTTTTTCGCTTGACTACTGTGCTGCAGCACAGGCAGCACAGTGAATCATGTCCTGCTAGTAGGACCGCTTAAATATAGCGCTAGTTCTCGGAATGCAGTCATGAGTGGCACGTCAATCACGTCAAAAAAATCAGAGATACCAACCCAAATTGTCCCATCATGGCGGCGCCCATGCTCCAGTGATTTTTGGCAAGGTCGGCCATATGCATTAGCAGTCCAGTTTTTATATAGGTCCATGGATCAAGGTCAACGCATTTAGTGTGCAGCAAACGTGTTTAACGCATTGAATTTTCAATAGAACATGGACATGCATCGTGACATTTTTGACAATAAGCGACCGTTTTTCATACTACTCTTACAAGTTTCTTTCTGTTTATCGTTGACCAAATTAATCATTATCATTCGATTTTTCTAAATTGTGTTTTATGTAGCTGCCGTCGTTCGAGATACGAAGGATACATCTCCAAATACATTGACCTTGCCAAAGGAAACCCGACATTTCTATTTGACCGCAAGTACAGCGCTAACATGACTAGCTTTTCTTCATTTGAATAGAGAAATAGAGAATACCGGGCATTTTTGACAGGTTTCGACAATTTTTTAATCAGTTTTTTTATTTTAATTTGAAAAGCGTAAGTACTCATTATCAAAACACAACCATCATACTGAATTAATGAACGACAGATCAGAGCCTCCTTAGATGAAAAAAAAAAGATTTTGCTTATAAACCAAATACTACGAAATGTGATATTTTGATGACACTTAAATCTTTCATGCACTTGTGCGACATCACTTGACAGGAAATTTTACACTCTTTCCAAAAATCGAAAAATCCAATATGGCTGCCATAAGAAAAATGAAAGTTGAGGCGGGTTGCGGGAAAACAAAAGACGATTAAGACATGTCATACACGCCATTTTATTCGTCTTCAAAAAGTGTCCCGATAATGTCACATTTTGACAGCTGTCAAATTAGCCGTTTCGGATTTACTGGCAAAAAATGAGATCCGCCATTTTTGGTTTTTCGACGATTATTCCATGACATAACTACGAAATGTGATATTTTGATGACACTTAAATCTTTCATGCACTTGTGCGACATCACTTGACAGGAAATTTTACACTCTTTCCAAAAATCGAAAAATCCAATATGGCTGCCATAAGAAAAATGAAAGTTGAGGCGGGTTGCGGGAAAACAAAAGACGATTAAGACATGTCATACACGCCATTTTATTCGTCTTCAAAAAGTGTCCCGATAATGTCACATTTTGACAGCTGTCAAATTAGCCGTTTCGGATTTACTGGCAAAAAATGAGATCCGCCATTTTTGGTTTTTCGACGATCATTCCAAAACCAATTGACCGATAGGAAACCTGAGGCCAGATATCGAATGCACTAAGATTCCTCTGAAACTTTCTCCATTTAACCTTTGCTGTAGGTATAATAGGAGCCAAGATCCCTGTATAGAGAAGCGAATCTGGGACACACTGTATACATATATAAAATAATATCAATATTTTTCCAGTTACATGCAGTCAACGATCAATTTTTCTCATGTTATTGATAAATATCGAATATTTTTTTATTGAATCCAAATGAAATTAGATACCAGAAAAAAAATCGGATTATATCGATTTGTAACAAGAAAATAAATTGACTAACTCAAAAAATATTATGATTCCGAATTTTTGTTGAATGACTTACCATCATTGTTGTGTCACAAACACCCCCCAAGTTTTTTAACGTTGTATATATTTTAACATTTTTAAATGTACCTTCTGCACTATAACTGCTCAATATTTTTCTAGCACTGCCGCTATGCGCAGCTGAAGTTCTTCGGAAGCTATGACCAGTGTACCGATCGCAGTTGGGCAATCCAAGAAAACTTGCAATTTTGTATGGAAATTTCGATATTTTATTCCTGCCAATCACTTGTGTTGTGCATTTGCCATTTTGATAATTCAAGAAAAATCTGTCCGTTGTTGCCTTTGGAGGTCGCAAACTGGCATATCTTTTCAAGATGTCCACGTATACACCTTTAAGAAAGAAGCATCGTTCTTTGTTCGTCTTCGAATCTGGGATTTTCACGACAACGACATCGCCGTGGAATTCGATATCCTGAACCCGGAGTCTGACCAATTCTTCTGACCTAGTAGCTCCGATGGTTCCTAAAACAGCAACCACCTGCGAATACATACAACACATCAAAATCTATCAACCGTTGCTAAAAAAAAATAACAAAAACTTGAACTTGAATTGAATGCATCTTTTATTATAGACCGTCAGATAACGACATATTTTGCTGAGTGATTTTCTTGTCGCTGGGATTTTAACCACCGAGAATAATATCATTGTTGAGCTCAAAAAATGAAAATTTAGCGACCGCAAGTAACTTTTTTTTGTTCTCTCGAGTATGGCATTTCAACACATTGAAATAATATAACAATCTAAGAGTAAAAAAACAGTGCCATGAGGTTTGCACGGATTTATATTGTTGGAATAAAGTCGCCATCTTGTAAAAGAATACTCGTTTGCTGATACATTTTTTCGCTTCTGCCAATCAACAGAATGAATTATGATAGCATTAAGAAACCGACAAAAATTTTCCATAAGCCGGTCAGCCGTTGAGAAAAATATAACGGTCGGTCAATTGGCGATTCAAACAGCTCAAGCAGCGCCACAGCGGAACGCACGAGAACTTTCGAGAGCGTGACAACTGCATTTTACTCATAGCCCGTATAAGGTTTTCGCGCCTGAATTTATATTTGTTGTTCGTATCAGTCGAGTGTTTCGTATCGGCAGAGTGTTGTCAATTGAGAAATAGCGCCTCTAATGAACTGGAACATTTATTGGACGCTCTGAATGGATTTGACCGGCCTCTTCGTGAAGGAAGATTAGCTGTGGAAAATTTAGTGTGTATCGGGATTCGATCAAGTTTTTTTACGACGTGGGTCCTTTGGAAAATCATGCAGATAATTGTCTTCTCATTGCAGTGAGGTACGCGACAATTATGCCTATTACGAACTTTCTTCGGATATCGGCGAGCATTCGTATGATCTTCCATTGTTATTGATGATTTTCATCACCAATATCGGTGGGATCTTTCAATCAATGAAATATATACATTTAATAAAATTAGATTCCTTTGATCTATGCACTATAATCGTCTATTTTGTTGGCTAAAAGCCACTACACTTGAGGCTTTTTGATATCGACACCCTTCAGACTGATGCCGATAAGTTTATGATTCCAACAATAACAACAAAACCCGAAAAATACCATTCAATTAGCACACTATAATCATTTAACAACGTGGTTTATCAAAATCTTTTCATAAATAATAACAAAATCGGGAATATATCTTCAAGTTATCACGATCCCAATAGAAACAGCATGGAGACAGCTGATGTCTATCACGCTCTCGAAAGTTCGAGCACAAAACGCCAGAGGCCGCTCCGCTGACTCTTTGAATCGCCAATATTGCGAAGAGATTGCCATACACACTTCCGGTCGCTAAATTTTCATTTTTTGTGGACAACACTGGCATAATTTTTAGTAGTTAAAATTCGTAAAGCGAGAAAATCAGTCAGCAAAATATGTCGTTATCTGTTATCTCTGTTCGGGGGTCGGTTACGAATACAATTATTGATCATGTGAAATTTCATTGACGGCGCATGTGCATTAGTTTTGAACTGGTTCGAAACCAACCCGCGAACAAAGCAGTTTCCAACAGATTGAATGTAGATTTTTTCCCACATAAATTTAATGACAATGTACTCTGCAGGATGATGTATTAGGAACGATGAGGTAGCGTATCTCAGAAACTAATACTGGGGAGAGTTTGGGGAAAAAACTATTTATATGAAATGAGCCAAAAGAAATTGCTGGAAATAATATTTTGAATGCATACAGGGTGTCCAGTGAAAGAACCGACACGGAGCAAGAGCATGCAGGAGAACCCAAAGTATTCTGTTCTAATGCAACTTAACTTTATACAAAGTTTGTGACGCGCCCCGAGATTTTCCGGGTTTATTCCCGACGGGGATGAGGGAATTTGTTGATGTTAAAAAAAAACTCGAGCGCCACCCCCTGGATTTATGTGGTAGAGGGCCCACAGTGCCTATCGGGTAGCTTTTATACAGTGAAGAAAGTCCAGGCGTTCGTTATCTCCAAAATTCCGCAAACTTCCGCTCTGAAATGGATCACTGAACTTTCTTAAATAAAAAAAACACGATGTTACTGAAAATCAATCATTCAGTCTATTTGACCCAATATTACAATAGGACTGGTTCCCAACCAGTCAAATAAAATAATAACTAAAATTAAATTAAATCAACAATAGTCTGATCTTCGATCAGCAAAAAGAAAAATCAAAAATATCACATAAGAGATGAATTATAGAAAAAAAATCAGTCTAATCTCTCCCGGCGAAGAATCAAAATTACAGCCAAATAATTTGTATCTTAATGGCAGCCTCAAATCGGCAAAAATAGAACGTAAAGCGGCAGTGTGTAACGAATCGATTTTAAAACGACGGATCGGGTTTTCACGGCGAAATAATAAACAGAAAATGACAGCGGGTTTGAAGAACTTAGACTTTTCCAACGACGTAGAGAAAATGTTTCGGGAAACTAACGCGAACGGGTTATTTCCACGAGGACGAAAAACGGGTTCTGAGGCATAGAAAAATCTGTTCTTGCTTGCACGGTTACTCCAGAAGCCCCTTTATATTTAGTTTGGTTCGTTCGTAACTATCTCAAGAATGTTGTGTAAAAATTATTAAAACCCGGTTTCAAACGCGGTACTGAATTTTCTATCTGAAATTATCCCACCCAGCAACTTTCGATTCCCTGAAATTACATTATGCAAACAAAACAAAACCCCGTGAGTTTTCGAAGAACAGACCTACTATCACAATATAATCTAACGGTGTGAAATTAATAATCTGTTTTCAAGAAAACTCACCTGAACAAAAAAAAAAGAACAAAACCCCCCCCCCGTGAATTTTCGAAGAACAGACCTACTATCACAATATAATCTAACGGTGTGAAATTAATAATCTGTTTCCAAGAAAATTCACCTGAACGAAACTTGAAGAAGTCTGAAATTTCCCACCCGGTTGATTATTTTACTTTAACGCGGCTTTTACTTTGAGAGAATTTCGACCAAAATCCGGCACATTTTACGGGTTCAGAACGTCTTACCTCGTGGAGATTCAAAGAAAAGAATTTGAGAAAAGATCGCGGTTAGCTCTCGAGGCGGGTCGGGTCAGTCAGTAGCTGCGGGTCGCGCTGCAGTACTCCCAGTCTCTGGGCACTCTGTACCCGTACTGATTATTATTTCGGCGCTTTCCACGCTCTCAATTCAGACCAAAAAGCGGGGACTGCCCGGCTGAATCCATGCGCGAAATGTGTCGTGGTAGGTTGGCTTGTGGTTAAACAATTAATTGCTTTGACGCGTGAAGAACTGAGAAGGAGTATTTCGGACAGAACTTAATTAATAGATTAATGATTAGCTCACGGTCAACATTATTTTAGAAGAAATACGGGATATTTTGACAGATAAATAAAAGAGTTACGGAAAAATATGAATTGACTTAAAAAGAGACGGGAAATGAATTTGAAAAATTGTAAATTACGACAGAAAAATCCGGAAATTTTGTAACTTCGTTACAAGTTGCACCACTAAGAAACTATACGCCTCACAAGTGAGGTTTCAAATTTAGAAAAAATACAATATCTCAGTTATATCTGAACTCAGAAACACCAAATTTGGTCCAAGTTCTAAGTGTACTGAGGGCATTCATCGGCAATAATTGGAGTTTAATCAAGGTGTTGTAAAGTGTTGATAAAGGATGGTGCACCATTAAAATAAGACAGATTGTTTTAACCCGTTGGCGGACTTGAAACATCATTGTTTTATTTTATGGGGAATTTAGTTCTAAAAATTAGTACAATTTATACTGGAACATCAGTTTAAGCTCGATGGATTAACGATGGAACATCGTCTTTTTAAA
Source organism: Orchestes rusci (assembly GCA_958502075.1). Classification (NCBI taxonomy): domain Eukaryota; kingdom Metazoa; phylum Arthropoda; class Insecta; order Coleoptera; family Curculionidae; genus Orchestes; species Orchestes rusci. The sequence continues at coordinate 7,543,063 of OY293313.1, read as the reverse complement.
ATAATAATCTCGATAATAATGTTAGAGACTTTTTTGAATAAATGAATTAGCAGGAAATTGTTCACAACTTTGGCCTACATGATCACAAATACATCAAATAGGACTTCTTTCTTTAGTTACTATTGAATTAATTTGGGTGTTCCACAGTTCCACGTCAGTTACATATCGAGCCGAATTGTGGAATCCGATTACGGATCAATGCACAATCCTCAGAAACCAGTAACATTTTGGTGACCATTTTGAACAATTAAGCACTCAAATCGTGCACCAGTGTGAACATGTCGTCTGTCGTTCCGCTGCACCTTAACCAATCCCAGTCGATCTCCGTGATGCAGCAATTAGATCAAAAAGGCATTCCGAAATCCAAAAGAAAATTGCAAAAACACCTGCGCAGCGCCGGATTGGCCTATGTTTCACGAACTGGCAAGCTGATTCCAGCGAAAAAAGTATCAGATGAACTATGCCAATGTCCTCACAAATGCGACGAGCTAGTTTCCCTAGCAGCCAGACAGCGAAGGTTACAACATTTCTACGGTCAAGGGGAGGCTGATGCCCAAAATCAATTTCTGAGAACCAATATGGATCTCAGAGCAAGCCTTACTGTGCCTGAAACTACCGGCAGTGGTCGACCTCCCAGAAGGATCACCTGTAAATACTTGGTTCCCTCGCTGGACGAGGATCGAACTGTAGAGGTAAGTCAAAAAGCCTTCGTAAGTGCATTTGTGATAACGACAAAAAGAGTGAGACTGCAAAGAGAGAAATTGATAGCTAGTTTGGGACTACACAGTCAAAGAAGAAATAATAGAAGTGACAAAGAAAAGGACGACAAGAAACTACTAGCAGCTGCTTTAGAATCGAATAACAATAACAACAGCATTACCTTGAACAATGACACAATAACCTTGAACAGTTTGAAAACAAAGTACAATTTGTCGTCAAATCTCAGCCTTTCTTTGCCAAGTGCCTGCCAAATAAGTTTTGAACATCCACTTCACGAATCCATGTCATCCGAATCGAGCTCTGCGAAAAAACTTAGAAGCATTCTGGGCAAAAATCTCTGCAAGAATTGAGGGAGCTCAATATAACTTTGGAGAAAACCGGGTCAATACGTGATTCACCACAGAAACTACTGCTACTCCGGTAGTGATATATGTGTAGGTTTGTACGTGCCTCCAAACTCTGTTCTCCAAGATTCTACTGAGTCCCTCTTCATCTTGAGTCAAGTCGTCAGATATCTTAACTACTGGTTTTTCTTCTATCGTTGGTGGATTCCAAAGGGTGAGGTTCAACATCGTGAGTTCTGGTACTGTTTCTGAGTAGGAGGCAATCACAGGAACTGTATCAACCTTTTTTGATGTTAGGATGTTGTGCTTTGTTCTTACTATGCAGTCTTGATCTATTCGTAGTATGCCGGTGATGTTTAGTACAATGTCTTCCCGGATTCCATTGCACGTCACTGCTTTCCTTGTGACATCCTTCCTGTAAAGCTGCTTTCATAATATTCACGGTAAGTCAACCTTCCGGGTCCTACAGTGGGGTGCCTTCATCTTTTTGTATATTTGTTCGATGACACAATTGGGATTGTTTTCCATATCCTTGACGGTTGCTAGAGCACACACGTAGCTGCTTTCCAAGACCACGTCACAGTCTTGGAACTCACTGTCCGTTAGCTGAAAGTATTGTTGATTATTGTAGTCCACTGCCACAATTTCGCTTGGGACATCCAACGCCCAGTATGACCCATTTTCGACGATGAGACTGTTCATCATGGAACACCTCAGTCTTTTCCGGAGTTAGAGTTTTTATGTTCGATGGCAGTTTCCCATTTGCCTTCTTAATGATCAAGTCTATGTGAAACGGTGACATCAATTTGTGTATTGTTTCCTTAATAAACACAACTCCTAAGACCTTGGCATAGTGATTGCGTAGCTCCGACACGACATTATTCGCCACTTCATATGCGCTGAGGAGATGAATGTTCAACGCGTTCTTATCCACTGTCTTATACCATGTGTTCATCATATTTATGGCCTCAAGACCTTGGTTGTGTTTTCTTCTGACGTGTTCTAGCTGTCGCTGGATCCTGGTCTCTGTTTCGTTGATGTGTGATGTGGTTGACATCATGACTTTTGTTTGATAGTTAGCCGCCCTTCTTTCTTGATTATCCTGCAGATTGTCGATGTCCCTATACACTTCGTCATTGACTTCGAATACTGCCGTCATTGATTCTAGCGAGTGGAATCTTTTCTTGAGGAATTCGAACATTTCCGATAGCTCTGGTACGTCATTTGGGTTTCCTAGGTGATGCTCGAATGGTCTATTGGTTTCAAATGAACTCAAATTGCCATAGATTAATGCTCCTGGCACGCTTACGACGTGTACCAAATGTGGTGTTTTCAAGTACAACTGAGATATTGAATTTTTTCGGATTTTGAAACCTCACTTGCAAGGCGTATAACTTCTTAGAGGTGGAACTTGGTATATAGGTAAGATGCGATAACTCATAATATTTTGGGGAGCCCTACATGATCCTGCTCTGTGTTGGTTCTTATGCGGGACACCCTGTATAATCACCGCTAGGTAGCGTAATTGCTTTGGTTGTATTCAAAAAAAGATTTTTCTCAAAAATTTTCCATTTTAAGTTTACAAATACATGGTTCGCCAAGGTAAGTGGCCTATTAGAATATCTGGGAAATAAAGCGATTTGGGTTCTGAAAATTTGTGGGGAGAGATTTTCGGGGATTCTCTTTTCAAATGAAATAATAGTGAGGTTATAGCGGAAGTGGGTGTTAACTCGCTTGTTTCAAATGGAAGACCCTATATACGGGGTGCACCAATAGTGCGTGGACGGGATATTGTCGGTTTATAGAAGCACATTTTCAAAATTCGATGCTAAGGCATGATAGACCGTGAGGCTTCAAACCTAAAATAGTTTCACTTCATTCGCACCGCGTATACAGGGTGATTCATATCAAAGTTACATTTTTGCTGCTAGCTCTGCTAGTCAAACGTTCTCAGTCAATTTCAGATTGACTATCGCAAATCGCTATTGTTTTTAAAAATTTGATGTTTAAAAAAAAATGAATATCGCGTTGATCCTAAGAGTTAGAGAACTGGCATTTTGGTGATGCTTACAAAAAAATGTCCTAATGTAGGCCGTATGTACCCGCTTCAATTTATTTTGAATTATGAGAAATCGGTATGCCAATTTATAATAATTTATTTATAAAAATAACTGCATATGACGTCACCTTTATAACACTTCCGGTTAATCACAACCGGTCGCTATAGAAACAAAAAACGTATATAATTATAAAATCCAAGAGTAGGTACCAAAAATTATTACAATCGATCAGCAACTTTTTGAAAATTCTAGGAAAAACCATTTTTTTTTTTTTTAATCATTGATGCCCTTTGTAGGCTTAACCAAGCAATCTTGATAAAGGTAAGTTTGCCTAGATCTCCTTATTTTTTGGTAAAGGAATTTGTGGTAAGTTGTACAGTCATTTCAGGGACACCCTGTATAGCATTGGTAACTCGTTAACCATTAAGAGATACAACGTCGGTTAAATGGAGGCAAAAAAAATGCCGCTTCCAAACTTGAAAATTTCCTAATACTTCCGGAGATATCCGACAATAACCGATTTTTTCGAAATTTCTGTTTATTTTGACCTGAATTGATTTGAAGAGATAATTGAAAACGGATAACACTTTTTCTGCTCTTCAAGATAGCATGATGGAAATTGAAATCTGACGTTTTGAATTCTCGCAATCATCCACTTTTTTTTCAAATACGAATCCAACTTTTTTGATTTCTTTTTGAATTACTCTTTGCTTCCTGAAAATAATGATGTGTCACACTTGCCATTTTGAAATAATGGAGAAAGTAAATACGAGAGTTACCAAAATCCGAAGTTGTTGATCCTTTCAGAATGCGTCGCGCGGATCGTAGTCATGGTAACAATAATAATTTTTGACTTAAAAACAGAAGCTCCAAGCTCCACGTTTGAAAATGTGAGAAAAAAATAAAAATAAAAAAAAAAAAACGATTTCGAAAAAATCGGTTATTGTTGGATATGTCCGGAAGTCTTCGGGATTTTCGATGTTTCGATGCAGCATTCTTTTGAGATTGAAATCGCGCAACTTTGCCTCCATTTAACCGACGTTGTATCTCTTATGGTTAACGAGTTACCAATACTATAAAGAGTGCGCCAAGGTAAGTCTCCTATTTTATCTACTATCTCGGGAAATGAAGCGATTGGGATTCTGAAAATTTGTATGGTGAGATTTTCAATGATGCTCTTTATCTGGCGACGTTGCGCCACTTCCGGATATACCGAAAGTAGGTGTCAACTCGCTTGTTTCAAATAGATCACCATATTATTACATTTTTGGATTGTACGTGGGATTCTAGGCAGATTCCATGTACATATCATGTCCTATACCTAAGTATAAGAATTTTTTAAATATTTCAGTGTTAAAAATTACGATTGTAGGCTGGTGTACAAATGTACATTTTTCGTATAAAAAAGCCTCCATTATTTTATTTGTACCTATTCTTGTTGAAAGGGACCTACTTTGAAAGATTTTTCACATCATTTTTAAAAACCCCAATTTTTATCATTTTATTATCGAGCATTGAAAATAAAGGTGAGTTTGTATTAGATTGTCCATTCCAAAAATTGAAAAAAAAAATATATAAAAATAGGAACTTTTGGAATGGGCAAAATTATACAAATTGGGGCTTTCCATTTGAAAAACTTGATTTTTGGCAGGTGTCTTGATTAAAATTTTGACCTTTATTTTTGCGCCACCCTATGATATATCTTTCAAAGTGGGTCCCTTTCAACAAGAAATCCAATAGAAATCAATTAGTTAAGGCTTTTTTATACAAAAAATTTACATTTAAATAAGAGCCTACAAACGTCATTTTTGACAAAAAAACTAAAATATTTAAAAAACGCTTATACCTAGATATAGAACATGATACCAAAAATCTGCCTAGAATTTTACGTAGAATCCAGAAATGTAATAACATAACACCTACTTCCGGTATAACCGGAAGTCGCGCAACGTCGCTGGTATTTCATTTGAAGAGAGCATCATTGAAAATCTCACCGTACCAGATTCCAGAATCCCAATCGCTTTATTTCCCGAGATAATCTAATAGGCCTGTATACTCGAATTTGTTACACTCTGTTCAGGGTGTTTCATTTGAAACAAGCGAGTACGTGACAACGTACTTCCGGTATAACCGGAAGTCGTTATTATTTCTGTTAAAAAAAGCATTTCCGAAAATCTCTCCCACTCTCCCTACAAATTTTCAGATTCCCGATCGCTTTTTTTCCTGAGATATTCTGATGGGATATTAATTGACAATCGTAGAAAAAGTATGGTGTAAAACTCGCATGGAATGATTTCCTGCTTGTTGTACAATATACTTTTATTCAGGAATTTTATAGTTGTACTAATCATGTAATATAGGTCTCTAGAAAAAAAATTGATAAGCAAACGTGACAAATTGAATTCTTTAAGCATATTATAGCACCAATTTTATAAGAGGAATTACTCTCAAGTCTAATTTGTTGTATTATTGGTTTATTAAGGTTTTATAGAGAAATTAAAAGATGGTTACAAAATATTCTTATTATAGATTTATTATTATATTATCATATAGCCATCTTTAATAAAACCGTTTAGTCGCAAAATACGCAGATATTGTATTTAAGTCTGAATTGGCTTGTGAGAATATCTAATAAAAATGCTTTATAGAATACTTGATTTCGAACGTACAAGACAGCACTATAAAACCAACAAAACACTTACAAAATAAAAATGGACACAAAATAACATTACCTAAAAATCAGTTACGCGACAATCGACTTCATTTTTCCAAATGAGACAACTATTTTTCATAGGATATTTAAATTTTGAATCGAATTCGACATACATATGTATTCTATGAAAATTTGACATCCTTGCATTCTTACAAATTTATGGAGGACCAGGATTCAAAGCTATCTGGCAGTAAATTTGATTTGTTCGAAACACATTTCTCTTATAACTGTGCTTGTCGCGATAAATATGATATACAGTGTGAAACAGCCAAATGGAATAAATTTGATAACTAATACATGGAGACGTTTTTGGTTGTACATCTATTCCAGTAAAAATATTTTATACAGGGTGTGTCATGTAGCAATGGTTGATATCTTCTTTGTTATTTTGAATACAACACCCTATATATTATTCAATTTTTCAGTTCCTTAGAAAATTCTAGACATATTCCATGTACAATGTCTTGAACCTATCGTCAACCCTTTTGGAAATATTCAGTGTTTTCAGGTTTATTGATAAATCTTTAAAAAAATACATTCGCTAGAGCACAGTCAATACTTCTCCCATTCAGGTCTTGATAATGAGTTTTTTTTTTGTTGAGTCATCTTTATTATTTTTTCATTAAATTTTATCTTTCAATATTTTTATCGCCCTGTGATAAATTATGGAGTGTTGAGTATTATCCGTGAATCATTGAATTCTTTTCACATCTCACTCAATTAATGGTTGAACTTACCTTGACATCCAGAAATTTTTCATCTGGAGCATCATTTAGAAATCTTCGAATAGTCCCTGGAGGAAATATCGCCGCCTTGTTGGGTCGGTAACCCTTTGCTTTCATCCGAAGAAATCGTTTCAATTTATCATATCTACTGATATCAATATCATGATGAGTCTTCATCATTGTTCTGATCATGGAATATTGACTCCATAACGTCGATGCCTTGTATTTTTTAGATTGACTATCGAAATAAGCTAAAATTGTTTCCTCAGAGAATGACGAAGTGTTTTTGGATTTCTGCCAGGTTTTGAATGTTTCGAAGGCTCCTTTGTACTTCTCCAATGATTTGGTTGAAATAGGTTCTTTATTTAAGGCTTCGAATTCCTCTGGAATTGAGAATTCTTCACCTACCAAGAAAATGATCATTAATTAATATCAACACCGAGATCAATAGTTCTAAATACTACTCACCAATTATTGTATTTGAACAAATGACATCACTAGTTTGTGATATTTCAGAATACTCTTTTTCTGTTCCAAACTCAGGAATTTTATATTTTTCTGAAATAAAATATAGATGTACAACATTCATTCAGACACCGCACAAGTTCCAAGTACCAAGACTTTGTCCTAAACTCACCTTCCTCCACTTCATCTTCGTCCCAATTTCCACTTTCTTCAGGACTCAATACGATCGATATTTCTTCGTCACTTATCGAAAAGTTACTTAAAGGAAAATCCTCTTCGTTCTTCACTTCAACTTCCGACCGTTTTCGTTCAAGTTTTTGCCGGTTAAAAAGAAACTGTTTGATAGTATCATTTGTCGAGATACAGATTTGTCGAAAACTGTAAGATGTTCTCAGCAGAGCAAGACAGTTGATGCAGATGAATTTAGGAAAGTTTTCTTCAAGCCAAAACTACAAAAAAAATCTGGTTGACAAAAAGTACTTGGAAATAATTTACGAAAGTTGTTCAGAATTCAATAATATCTTTTCGCGTATAATCGAAGAATGTTGAAGCACCCCCTAATACACAGAGGAAACTGGTTTAAAAGATCAGTTGCTTCGTAGGTAAAATCTATCAAAGCTGACGATGGCTGTTAAGAGTGGACATTTTGCATGGGTTGTAAAAATAAATTTTGTTCCATTGGAATTAATTTATATCGCCCATTCTTGCATAACTCTCTGCTATACCCCCATCAACATCAAAGAGTGTAGGCGCTCCTTCTCCGGGATTTTTCTCTAAGGATTAATCTCTGCAGGTGGTAACTTAGCCCAACCCCAACCCCAACTTTGATCGTATCATGCTTTTCATAGACGAAGTCAACTTTTCAAGGGATCCCATTCACCACAACAACCATCTTATAGGCAGATGAGAATCCTCATTGAGTGGTCGACACTCATTTTCAGGATCAGTTTTCATTGAATTTTTGTGGTACGATCGGGGATCATTTAATTTGACCTGATCCACTATTTGGAAGACGAATTGCCTGTATAACTTGAAAAATCAATGAATGTGGTATATGCATGATGACGCTCCAGCATTTTTTTTTATTTTGGCACAGGACTTAAAATGAAGCATATCAAATCAAATGGCTAGGACGAGGTGGACCTCAGCAATGGCCTCCTTGATCCCCTGATCCAAATAACTTGGATTTTTTTCTATGAGACATCTCAACCATCAATGCATTTGTAAAGCCCAGTAAACATGTCGGTTCGTGAAAAAAAAATCTAAATCTTCAGGGTTGCTTGAGGACTGCTTTCTGAGTAACCAACCAAAAGATCCGACTCCTAAACATTTTTCTAGAGCAAAATTACCTTTTCAAAAGCTATAGAGGGTCAAAAACTGAACTTTGCCTTATAACATTTTCCTATAGCTCTAATATTAAACGAGTTACAGCACATCAAATGCCAAATTGAGCTTGCAACAGGGGTGATGTCAAAAACTTTTTTGTCAAAAAATTATCTGGATAGAAGTTTGAGACAATCAAAGGTTGAACAACTTTTCTTCATAACATTTTCCATGATTTCTAAAAAATTGTTTGGAACCACCCCTGTTGCCAGCGGAGTTTTGTCATTTGATGTGCTGTAATTCATCAAGTGTTAGAGCTGTCAAAACATTTAATAAGGCAAAGTTGTTCAGTACTTGGTCAGCTATAACTTTTTTTGAGTTGATTTTGTTGTAAAAAAATATTTAGAAAACCATTTCTTCAGCGCAAAACGTACCAGGAGTTCACATCACATCACATTACATATCAGTAACAGCAAATTGGTGAAACTTGGATAAAACTCAATATTAAGGCGAATTAATGCATGCGTTGAAGTAGGTGGTTGTCATTTCCAGAAACTATTGTAAATGTTATCAACTAGTTTAGTATTTAACAATCAAGCAATAAAAAATACTTTTTGTCGCTTATTTTCAAAAACCCGGAAATGATCCAAGTTAAAAAAATTCAGGCAGGTTCAACTTCAAAGCCATTTTATGCAAAACGACTGTTTTTAGCGACACATTTCAAGAGTGCCTTTTTTATGTAAAATTGGATGAAAAATTGGTCTGCATAGTCAAAAATGATATACAATGGGACACCAAGAAGTTAAGGTTAATTAAATTCAGACCCAAAACTGTATATGGGGCAGGCGCCCTCCTATATTAAACAAAAAACTGAGTTAATATTTGAGTTTCCCGTCATTAATACCCCCAGTATTACGAGTCTCGTTCAATTGCCATGATACTTGACAAAAATATAAGCAAAAAACCAAATAAAATAGTTATTTTGAAGCCATATACAGAGTGACCCATGTGAAAGCGGGCCACCCTCATAACTTTTTAATTAATTGATCGATTTTGTCGATTTTTTTTGAAATGTAGAGAGGGAAAAGGGGTATTTTGAAGCCATACGTCGCCCAGTTTTTTCCAAAAACCAAGGCCTACTAGAGCATATTTAAAGGCTGAAAAATCCAGAAAACATATTAGCGATTTTTTTTAGAGAAAATCTGACTACGCCACTGGATTTTTTATCCCCTGAAATGGATCTGTACCATTTAAAAGATATTTTCATTTTAAAATACAATGAAACAGACAAACGAGACTGGCAAAAAAAATAGAAAAAAAAAACACACAAATAATATTTTCGAATTGAATATTTTTTCATGAAATTTGGTACGACTTGAAAGTGACTTTTTTAGATTTTGGTTAAAGTATGGTTTTTGTTTGGTAGCCACGGAACGGGAGTTATAATCATAGCTCACTAGTAACTAGTGAGTTATGGATTCTAACACACAATATCACTTCACAGGTATTATTATTTCATTTGATACCATATTTTATCAATAAATTGTCAGGCAATTCGTAATCAGGAAAACAATACACATCTATGAAAAAGTTCAAATCAGATATTTAAAAAGTGATTTTTTTTCCTGATTATGTGAAAATACCCGGCCTAATATCTGTATCTTGGAAAACAGCCGAGTAAATCGACGAAAACCGTCTCACTCTTATTATATTCTTGGTAACTGTGGTTACAAAGTTACAACAAACATGTAGGCGGCCAATAGAACAATAGTATTTCAAACACAAGCGCATTAACAGCTGGGCCCCAAGCACAGAAGAGGATAGACTTATGCGAAAAATATACAGCACAGCGGGATCTTCTATCTTATTCTGGTATCAAGCAGGTGGAATTGTTTCCCATTATAGTTATTAATAGATATATATTCCTTATTAGGTAAAGTTAATTTTTTATTCAAAGTTACAGTGACAGATCAAATTTGTAGGTTAAATGTTGGCAAAAATGTTCTATTACGAAATCTTCTTTAATCGAGAAAATTAAGTTTTTCTTCAAACGTCAGTAAAACGGACATTGTTCGACTGAGTATCGGCCGCAAAGTTTTACTTTTCCTCCGCCTGAGGGGAAAGTAACTTTTCCTCCGCCTGAGGGGAAAGTAACCATGACAACGAAAACGTGAGCCTGGCGCCGCCGCCCGAAGTTATATTCATGGCAAATTGAAAACATTATGTTTTTGCATAAATTATAAATTTGTTGACATTTGAAGAAAAAATAGCATATTTCATTTGGAGGAAAAGTTACTTTTCCTCCTTATAAAATAATATACTATTATAATCAAATATTTTATCTTTTAATTTCAATAAGCGAGAACTCTAGGACATTTTTTTTTTCGCCAACTTCAACCTCAAATTTTGATCTATCACTGAAACTTTAAATAAAATGAACTGTACCTTCACACTTATATTTGTTCATTTTTTATTTAAAGTTACAGTGACAGATCAAAATTGTAAGTTAAAGGTTGGCGAACATGTTCTATCACGATAGTCATGAATTGAACTGTGATTCGTTTTATTTTGCTATGTTTAAAATGTATTTGATTTGACAGAAAGATCGTTCGAGAATAGACAGTGATGATAAATTTGGAATTGATGATCAAAACCCTTCTTTAATCGAGATTAAGAAGTTTATATCAGATATTTTATTCTAATCATTTCAATTAGCGAGCACTTTATGGCAATTTTTTTTTTTGCCAACTTTCAACCTCCAAAGTTGATCTGTCACTGTAACTTCTAATAAACAATGAACTGTACGATCTTTCCTGTACAATTAGAACGCCCCGCTGTTGAAAAGTGTCTTTTATTTATCGTCAAGTACTTTCGCGTGTGATTTGAGTGTCCTAAATCGGAAAGCCAAAAATTATAAAGTTCATTTTTTATTTAAAGTTACAGTGACGGATCAAAATTGGATGTTAAAGGTTGGCAAAAAAAATAAATCCCATAAAGTGCTCGCTAATTGAAATGAAGAGGTATAATATTTGATTATAAACTTCATTTTCTCGATTGAAGAAGGGTTTTGATCACCAAATTCAGAATTATCATCACTGTCTACTCCCAAACGTTTTTCTCTATCATATCAAAAACATTTTGAACAAAGCAAAATAAAACGAATCACAGTTCAATCTATGACTATCGTAATCGAACATGTTTGCCAACCTTCAACCTACAATTTTGATCTGTCACTGTAACTTTAAATAAAAAATGAACTGTATGATCAGCTAAATAATAAAATATAGCAAATGCCAAACAACTTTCGATCTACGTCATAATTGCCACCAAGCACGTTGTTATGAAGTTTGCTGGTGGCCAAATTTGGTCACCTGCAAATCACATAATAACTCGCTTGGTGGCGATTATGACGTGAATCGAAAGTTGTTTGGCATTTGCTGTATATCATGTAATATTATTATCAGAAAGAAAATATCAAGACTTGGAAAATAATTAACCGCAAGAGTCAACTTTTCCAAACTAAGAGGATTTGATGTGGGACAGAAGATCTTTAAAATGAGCTCAATCTTTTTGGTGAGGATTTATTAAATCCCATTTTTTCTGTGAAATACATTTTTGCCAAAAGGATTGCGTAAACGCTCAATTTAAATGTATTCTGTCCCTCCTCATATCAGCTAGATTTGGAGAAGTTAACTCTAGCGGTTAATTATTTATCGATTTTTAGAAAAAATAAAAACACATTTTTGACAAACTGTCATATTAACACTCGTATTAATAGTAACAACATCAGAGACCAGGGGTTCAATTCTTAAGCATTCGCAAATTTAAAACGTATACGAAATTGTGCGATCAGCATTTGAAATAACATGGTGATCGCATTTTTGCGTAAACGTATCAAATTTGCGAAGGGTCAAGAATTGAGGGCCTGAGCGCGTATTCTGTAACGTCATAGAGAAGAGATTTTTTTCTATGAAGAATAGAGAGGAATGTTTTTTTCTTTTCCTTGAACCTATTCTATACTATTCTCTCTATGACCGGTCGGGTATGCTCGGTTATAGAAATACGTTTATTATCCAATTTGAAAACGTTGAACTCTTTTTAGGGGAATTTGGGGTATCTTTCCGATTATGTTGGCAACATTGTGTATTTTCCAGGTTTTGCTAGGTAATGAGAGCAGTGGAGTGTTTTTTTTCTGTCAGGAGAATTGCTTTTACGAGAGTCTGTGTCGATACATCACTTGGAACATTTCCACCATTTACTAGGTATTTACGCGCGTACCTATCTCGCATGTGAAATCCAAAATAAGAAATAACGAAGTCAGTTTTGTGACAAATGTTACAATGTATTCTCATTTTTTCTATTGCTGTGTTTGAGTTAGATTTTCTTCGGAAATAAAAAGCGGCGTTTTATTTCATATCGGCACTTTATATCGGCATTTTTTGCCTATCCGATATATCGATATGCATATCGGTATCGGCCGAGCCCTAATAATTTTCTTTACCTTGTAATGCTTAGTATTTATTTTGATTTATATATGCCTACGAGATTTAATACTTGCACTAAAGATTTTTTTAGCGTTAATCGTGTATTTTTACTGTTTTTTGCGTCACGTGAATTGGGCAACACTGTGTTTGACAACGGATCATATAACTCCCTTTTCCAGAAACGTAGATGAATCGGAGGTTTCGACAGTCTCGCTTTGACAAGACAAAAAGTTTCGGCGGCCATTTTTGGCCTCATTAATCATGTCATTGTCGCCACTGGCCACACTTGCGTCTACGGATAGCGCGGATACAAGTGAGCCGAACCAATCTCCGCGAAGCAGCAAATTTGGGGTTAAGTTGACGTCTTAGTGTTGTGATTTGTTATTGTTTAAGCAAAATAATTGTAAATTTAGAACGTGGAAAACTGCAAGTCAAACCAAAAAAGTACGCTGTGTTATCCTGTGCAATGGAGTGCGGTGACTGCAAAAAACAATTTGTGAGATACAGTGATCTTAGAAGACACATTAAAAGATTTCACAGTAATGCACTCGAGCAACTAGCTCCATTGAAAAGATCATTGAAATCGTATGATTTCAAATGTGGATGTGGAAAAAACTTTTCTCACAAGAAAAACTTTGATGCACATTCCACATTGTGTATCAAACAAGACAGTGGGGTTTCTAGTGTGAACTCAAACAGATTTAAAAAGTGTCCTTTGTGTGCATACGTAAACCCGTTAAGAAATAATTTACATGACCATTTTCTTCAAGCCCATGATATTGAAATTATTATAAAATCATTAACATTCAATACTTTTGAAGAGTTCAATTCGTGGATGTCTACCATAGAGAAAGCAACCAAATCAAAATTTGTCAAATATCGAGGGCAAAAAGATGCGAAAATTGATTACCACTGTCATAGGTCGGGTTTTTTTAATTCTAAAAGTAAAGGGTTGAGAAATATTAAAACTCAAGGTAGTAACAAAATTGATGGATTGTGTCCCGCAAAAATTGAAGTGCAGTTTGATGAAAATAATGGTTGTAATGTCAAATTTGTCGAAACACATGTTGGACATCAACTTGATGATCTGGGCCACTTATTTCTAACAAATTCGGAAAGACAATCCCTTGCTGTGAAAATAGCGTCTAAAATTCCTTTCCCAACAATTATAGAGGATATTATTAGGGATAGAAATTCAAATGGAGAATTAAATAGATTGGATCTATTAACTCGGAAAGACTTATATAATATCGAAGCAACCTATAATTTAATGTCAGGAGCAGTCAGGCATAAAAATGACGCTGTCAGTGTTGATGCCTGGGTGAGAGAAATGGAAGCAGGTAAATCAATGAAGGAGACATGTATAAATTATTTGTTAATTCACCCATCATTCTTTTCAGGCAACTCTTGTGTTTTATTATATAAGCCTCAAGATTCAATTCTTGACGACTATCCAGAATTGAAAAAAAAAGATTTTGTATTATGTATTAGGTATGAATGATGGCCAGTTTCAAGTTTTGAGAAAGTTTTGTAACGACGTTGTTTGTGTTGATGGAACTCATGGATTGAACAGCTATCAATTTGAGTTGCATACACTTGTGCTAGATGATTTAAGACAAGGATTTCCCTGTGCATTTTTTATATCCAACAGAAGCGATCAGGAAATGTTCAAATTGTTTTTCAAAGTGATTGGGGAGCATATTGGCATGACAATAAAGCCAAAAGTGTTTATGTCAGATCTGGCACCGGCATATTATAATGCATGGATGACAATTATGGGAGAACCTGACAGAAGGTAATAATCTTATGTTTTACCTACTATTTTATGTAACCATTTTATTTTTCAACTCAAGTTCCTAGTTAATATCAATAATAAATTATTTAATAGATAATTATTGATTTATACATATTTTCTCATAAAAACATAACAGGGCTTACCTACTTGGTGAAAACTTTTCATTCATGATTTCAATGGAATATTGAATTTTTTGAGACTCACCCTGTCCTTCATCACTTTCCTCTAAGAGTCAAGAAAATTTGAAATAAGAACCTAATAAGTTTTTTTAGCGTTTTATAAGTATAAGGTAGGTACAGGGTCTTCCCGTATATTTTTGCACTCCATCTTAGAACCTGATCGTTCTAGACTCGTTCCTATTGTCTTTAACGCGGCTAAATATCTGATATTCATTTGCTTATATTTCAAAAACTAATGCATGAAACGCCACAAATCTATATACAGTATGTTCCAGGATAGGTGTTACAAGAGGACAAACAAATGGACTAAAACTTTAAAGATACCTACGACAGTCATTCTTGATAAAAGTTTTTGCTTGGTCTAAAAATAACATAATGTCAAAAAAAACCTTAGAAATACAGGAAGACAAAAAAATAAAAAAATGTGAAAACTAATCACAAGAAACTGCTGATATTTTTTTTTTTCAATTTCAGACGCAAAACGACGAAGAAGAAAGATAAGTATGATACAGGGCTGGTCAAAAATTACAAAATTTGTATTTTGTGTAAAAGAAAAGTATATAAAATATCAAAATCCAGAATGTCATTCCTGGTATAGTTTTTAATTATTTTGAAAATTCAATTTTCCATAAGAAACCCCAATTACGACTTACAGAGATAGTCAAAAGTATAAGAGTGTATTCCTCAAGTGTTTTTTTCTATTACACAAAATAAAAATTTTGTATTTTTTGACCAGCTTTGTTTTGTACTTATCTTTTCTCTTCATCGTTATTCGTCCATAATTAAAAAAATAAATATTAAATATCTGCAGTTTCTTCTAAGTAATTTTCACATTCTGTTACTTTTTATCTTCCTGTAGAACTAAAGTTTTTTTTTTCAAGAATGACTTTTTGTCGCATCTTTGAAATTTTAGTCCATTTTTTTGACCTTTTGTAACACCTATCCGGGGACATACATACTGTATATTTGAAATCAGAAGAAAAAGGTCTACAAATTTGAAATAGTTTACAGGGAGTTCCATTTGAAATAATAATGAACCTGTCAATATCTGACATTTACTATTTTTTTACATTTTACCCTACAAATTCTCAATGTTCATAGACAAGCATGAAACTTCTGTGATCACCTTATTTCAATATCTTTTCAAATAAACTCAAAATTATACGGGAAGACCCTGTGCATTTTTTTTTTCAGGTTGTTTTGCAGTTGGCACGTTCTAAGAGCATGGCATAAAAATCTCAATGATTTAATATCTTCAAAGGAAAAACAGGTTGGTTCGCTGTCTTGAAATAAATAATTGTATGTAATTTTATATCAATTTGTTATTTTAGGATGAAGTGTCCACAATGTTACGCACAGTTTTGGAAGAAACTGATGAACAAGCCTTTCAAAAGATTATCGCAAATTTCATATCAAAATTAGCTGCTGATAAAGAAACTGCAGATTTTTCCAATTATTTTCGAGATAATTACCTAAAAAATACTGCATCTTGGGCATATTATTGTTATAGGCTACACTGTGGACTTAACACCAACATGCATTTGGAACGAATGCACGGAACGATCAAGTATATTTATTTGAATGGCAAAAATGTAAAGCGGTTAGATAAAACCATAACTGCTCTAATGAGATTTGTTAAAGACAAAGTCTTTGAACGAATTATTGCACTATACAAAGGAAAAGTAAGCTCGAAACTTGCTGATCTTCGTTCAAGGCATAAAACAAGTCCAAAATTAGATACTAATTTAGTTACTGAAAATGACGAAGGCTGGGATTTTCCTTCAGCATCGAAAAGTTTCGAGATCTACAATATCCAGAAAAATGATATATCTTGCGACTGTGCCCTAACCTGCAAGCACTGTGGCTCCTGCATTCACCAATATTCTTGCACCTGTTTGGATTCTGGTATAAAATGGAACATGTGTAAACATATACATGTTGTATGTAGATATCTAAATGAGAAATTAGAAGATGTAAACAACATCGGTAAGTATTTTCTATTGGATTCTCGTCATTATTTAATGTTTTTTTATTTTTATTTATTTTTTTTTTCATACAGGGTGGATTCAATTTATAGATACATACTTGAATCAAGGTCTATAGGGATGCACAGAAGATTATTCCTTGACTTGAATTTTTATAGAGGTATTAATCATTAATTCAGGTGAAAAGTGCATGATTAGTGGGATTTTGGTAGTTTGGAGGTTTTTGGGACAGGCTGTATACAGGATGTCCGGAAAGTCAACGATAATACTGAAAGGGGTGATGGACCAACTCATAAGCATCCAGAAAAACATAATATGACCTTTGTAAAAACTCTATGGTTTTCGAGATATTGCCACTAAAAGTTCAAAATATTCAATAAGAAATCTTTTATTTTTATTTTCTTTTTTACTAAGTACGTGGAAATTTCCGTGTCTGGCTTGTGATTGCAAAGAAAAAGGTGGTGGGGAGCAGTGAAAAAAAAAAAAAAAAAAAAAAAATAATATGTTTTTCTGGAAGCTTATGAGTTGGTCTATCACCCCTTTCAGTATTATCGTTGACTTTCCGGCCACCCTGTATGCAAGAATGCAAGGTGTCCAAATAAACATAAAAGAACTGCTCAACTGCAATAAACTGGCTCTGGTAATAACATATACTTTACTTCAGGAATTCTTACTTATTAAAGTCCAAAAAAAGAAACAAAATAAATACATACCCGGTGTTTCAATAAGTAAGATCTCATTCTACCTTTGACCTCCTCCATACTTTTGAAAAATTCACAGTAGTTTTTGGATGTAAGTGATTATGTGCTTCCCTTTGTTTATTTCTCGTTGGATAAAGGGTTTCATAAATATACACTCAAGCTTGGTTTATGAATGTGTGGATTGAAAACGAATATGGTTAATCTTGAAAATTTAACACACACTAATTTATTTTTCGATATGCAAAATAACAGCTCACATTTTTAATTAAAATTTTAATTATTGTGTTTTCTATTTAGGTGATAATGAAGAAACCAACTCATTATTTATACATTGTGAACCAAAGAAAGAAGAGGCGAGGTTACTCAAGGAATCTCTGGCCAAGATTGTATCAGAAAACGGAGGATCTATTGATGAGGGGAAAGAGCAAATAAAACAACATTTAATTAGTGTTGTGGATAATATCAAGACTAAAGAACAGATGGAGGCCTTAAAAAAACTAATTGCTCCTATTGAAGCCACAATGTCAGCAGTCTTGCAGCAATCTGAGCCCTTACAAGAAAACCAGGCAGAGGCAGATGTGAAGTCAAAAACTCCAGCAAATAAGAAAATTTTGCCTCAAAGAAGATTTTATACGACAAAAAAAAGTCGTATAAACAAAAAAAAAATACTAATCAAAAAAGTATCCCAAGAAGAACGTGATAAGATAGCACTAGCACTTCTACAGTAAAGTTTTCTTTGAAAGGAGCAGCAGTTCTTTTGCTTACAAATTTTGTTAGGGAGTTCAGGTTTTTTCAACATTATACAGGGTGATTCACGTAGGTGGTCTGTTGCAAGTATTTCAGGAACGGCTTTTCCAAATGTTTTGAATTTTGGTGTGAGTTGATATGATAGTTTAATGCAACTTTCAAAAATATTTTGGTGATTGCAGCGTTGCCGGATCTATCAGTTTACCCCAGTGACTTTCTTATTTCAAATAGGACATCCTGTATATTATTTGATTTTTGAATTCTTCATGAAATTCTGAATAACTTTTATTAAAAATGTTATATGTCTTATGATGATAGTTTCTTGAATATTATTTGTCATTTTATTAAAAAAATAACCAATGTCATTGATTTTAATAATATTTCTTAATAACAGTGAGGAATTGAGGCATGCAGCAGTCCTTTCAAATATCAAAGTAGAAATAGACTCTTCCAAATATTCCAAAAATTCCACAGTGTGCGCCAAAAAAAACATTCAAATATTCGCAAATGGAATAAACTGAAACTCAATTTTTTCAAATGAAACACCCTGTATTTTATCTTTGCAATGAACTTGGCATTCCATCTTGAATAAAAAATGTTAATATTGTCCTATACCTAGCTTTGCGTCGTTAGTTTTTGAAATATTGAGAATTTCGTATCAGACGTGCCTCATCTAATGAAACTGCTTGATTTCGATCAATTTTGTGGTTGAGCGATGTTTCTGTAAATATATTCAACATTTGCATTTACTCAAGACATTTACTAAGTTTCTGTTTTACAAAAGTGTGATAAATGGAGGTTTGATTTTAAATTCGCAATATTTCAAAAATGCATGGAGATAGGTGTAGGAGAATGTCAACATTATTTAATCAAAATTGAATGCTAAGTTCATTGCAAACATAAAATACAGGGTGTTCCAATTGAAAAAAACGAGTTTCAGTCATTTCCATATGCGAAAATGTGACCGATTTTTTTGCACACCCTGTAAAATTGTTGAAATATTTGGAAGAGTCTCTGTGTACTCAATTTTTCACGCCTCAGTTCCTTATCGTTTGTTACTGAGAAATCTTATCTAAAAAAATCAATGAAATTTGTAATTTTTTAAATAAAATGACAAATATTCAAAAATCGAATAATATACAGGGTGTCTCATTTAAAATAAGAAAGTTACTATAGGAAAAACTGGTGTATCCGGCAACGCTGCAATCACCAAAATATTTTTTAAACATGCATTACCCTTGCATATCGACTCATACCAAAATTCAAAACATTTGAAAGAGCCGTTCTGGAACTACTTGTAACAGACCACCTACGCGTGAATCACCCTGTATACTATATTGTTCCCAATAAAAGCTTGGGTCAGGACTGTAAGAAATCTACTCTCCATATTTATGCCATGAATGTTATTTAATTAGTTTCTACATCTTGAAGTTCAATTTAAAGATAGATTTTTTTGGTGGAAAATTCTGATACTTTACAAAAATTGAAAATTATGTATTGTTAAGAATATATTCTTTTCCTAATATGTTTTATTCATTTTTTGCTCCATCTTTTATTCTATGTTCTGTATTTTTCTAGCGCATCCATTGATAGATTTTTTAACCTACTTCTTGGTTTACTCTCGGTTAGTTACGACCAACGCCAATACCCAAACTAATACAAAAACATAAGTATTAGGTGAATAATAATAAAATAAATTTATTTTGTATATAAAGTATACGTGGATAGGTATTTTTATTGAATACCTACATCCTACATGTACAGAGTGTTTCCGTATATTTCGTCTGCAGACTAACTCGCTTATCATGCAAGATAGATATGGACTTTGAATACAAAGTTGGTAGGTATTAACATGAACCGCCAGAAAAAAATATATTTTTGTATACCGGGTGCACGAGAAAAGTGTGGCAGACACAACTTGCATTTTTTTAAATGAAACACCCTATATATCATTTGATAATCAAATAGACATTATTTTTCTGATCTCAAAAATATACAACATGTACGCATTCCTTCCAGCCGTTTTCAAAATATTCGAGTTTTAAAGTTGGTTTTTTGGTATAGATCGTTTCCAAAAACTGAAAGTGACACATTAAAATCATTGTGACATATTTGAAAATTCAAGGTTGAAGTTATGCCTGAGTTACATTCAATTTGATTTCGAAGTGGAACTGTCAAATTTCCGCTTGGCAAACAGGAATCATATGCTACCATCCACATTGAATTTGGCGTGAGCATGACTTTGACAACCTTGGCGACTTCAACCTAAAATTTTGAACTGTCACTGTACTTCAAAAAAAAAAAAAAATCTGTAAACGTGTAACATGCTTTTTCAGGAATCAGATGTTTTCTACGTCACATGGAAACGGTCTATTGCCAAATTGTAGTATCTATGACTACAATAATTGTTTGAACATTATTTATTAATTTTTATCCTTCCAATAATCTCAAACAACGAATATAACAAGTGAATACATTATATTATTTATACATTGATATCATAAAATGCATTTAAGAAAATGTGTTGTGAATAATCGCGGGCATATTCAATAATTGCATTGCATGATATCAATTTATTAATAATAAAATGTATTCACTTGTTATATTCGTTGTTTGAGATTATTGAAAGGATAAAAATTAATAAATAATGTTCAAACAATTATTGTAGTCATAGATACTAAATTTGGCAATACCAAAAAACCAACTTTAAAACTCAAATATTTTGAAAACGGCTAGAAGGAATGCCTACATGTTGCATATTTTTGAGATCAAAAAAATAATGTCTATTTGATCATAGTATAATATATAGGGTGTTCCATTTAAAAAAATGCAAGTTGTGTCTGTCACACTTTTCTCGTGCACCCGGTATACAAAAAATAATTTTTTTCTGGCGGTTCATGTTAATTCCTACCAAGTTTGTATTCAAAGTCCCTTTCTTTCCGCATAATAAGCGAGTTAGTATGCAGATTAAATATACGGAAACATCCTGTACATGAATTAAATAATTTATACCCTTATGAAAATAATCCACAAGAAAACCAGAACCAGTTCGCAACGCATCATACTTTGACATCACCTTCAACAACAGTTGTTACGTGACAGCATAAAAGTATATTATAAAAGAAATAGACAATAGACTTTTTTGCAAAATTAAAGTAACGTATTACTCTTTATAAGTCTGGCGCGAAAATTTGAATCAAGAGAGAGAACTGTCTGAATTCTGAATTATCGCTATTGGTTCGGCTCACTTGTTAATCAATTTTCGCATCTTTTTGCCCTCGATATTTGACAAATTTTGATTTGGTTGCTTTCTCTATGGTAGACATCCACGAATTGAACTCTTCAAAAGTATTGAATGTTAATGATTTTATAATAATTTCAATATCATGGGCTTGAAGAAAATGGTCATGTAAATTATTTCTTAACGGGTTTACGTATGCACACAAAGGACACTTTTTAAATCTGTTTGAGTTCACACTAGAAACCCCACTGTCTTGTTTGATACACAATGTGGAATGTGCATCAAAGTTTTTCTTGTGAGAAAAGTTTTTTCCACATCCACATTTGAAATCATACGATTTCAATGATCTTTTCAATGGAGCTAGTTGCTCGAGTGCATTACTGTGAAATCTTTTAATGTGTCTTCTAAGATCACTGTATCTCACAAATTGTTTTTTGCAGTCACCGCACTCCATTGCACAGGATAACACAGCGTACTTTTTTGGTTTGACTTGCAGTTTTCCACGTTCTAAATTTACAATTATTTTGCTTAAACAATAACAAATCACAACACTAAGACGTCAACTTAACCCCAAATTTGCTGCTTCGCGGAGATTGGTTCGGCTCACTTGTATCCGCGCTATCCGTAGACGCAAGTCTGTAATGCCAGGATGAGACAGAAGATCCCACTGTACTGTATATATTTCGCATAAGGTTCCCATATAGAGGTAGAAGATATATGTTTTACGCAGAGAGCGACGTGTTGCTATGGAATTCTACAGTACACGGAATACGGGTCCAGGTCATGATACTATAACAAACAAGATAATAATATGATCTCGCGTAGGTTTCGCTGACGTCATTGCGTGTCCGAACCTCAAAATTCATAGGTTTCCTAGGTAACTCGTTTACCATGATACTCAAACAAACAAGATAAACTCTCGCACATCCCACTTCAGAAGTCATCACGTGACCTACCTCAAATCTAAACAATCAATGTCACGCGGGGACGTCATGCGTGAGCCAGTTCAAATTTTGACCAGCAAATGGTAACTGGGTAACGTTATGGATGTTTTAAATCCAACCTCACTTTTGGCTCGCGGTGACGACATGCGCGGTTTGGTTCTCATTTCCTCATTTCGTCCGGCAATTGATCATATTATCTTGTGTATTTTATAGTGTTTTCGATTGGGAAAACAAGGGTTGCACTGGGTTTGACCTCGGGCAAAACCAGTTATGATGAAAATTTGCTCTAGGGCAATCCCAATCGAACATACATTTTTCATCGTGTGCTATAATACTGCACGGTAAAATTCCGATTGAATTGAAATTGGGATCATTAAACTTCTTGAAAATCTAATATTATGTTGTCTCTGAGTAGCGGCGAAGTGACTCTAAAACTAAACTAATTAGAAGTCCATTTCTCATTGCCAAATGACAAAATCTTGAGACCAATCAATAGTTTTCTATTATATAGATCATAGATACTAGGAAACCTTTTTTTGAGAAATTAGGTATATTCACCAGATTTTGAATGAAATTCATTCAGTTTTGAGTAGATACTAGTTTTCCATAACTCGTCAACGCCAGTATTTCTTTTTTTCTGGCACTACTAGATTCCAACAATAATAACTAACTCGAAATCTGTTGTCCACTCACAGAATCACCTCACGCGACGTTTATATTCACCATTTTTCATGGTTTTTTTTCAATTTTGCTAATGCACTGAAACTGCACTATACCAGCACGAGCTCAAAGACCTTGTGCCGAAAAATCTGCACTGAGTGCAAAACTCATTGACCCGGTTTCCCAATCGAACATACAAATCCGCTCGATTTCTACCAATCGAACATAAATATTGCCCGAGTGTTGCACCAGTGCTGCCCGATTTTACCAATCGAAAACGCTATTAGTATCATGGGTCCAGGTTATAGAGCATCCTCCACTACTGCGTTCCGTGAACGCTTGATTTCATTAAACTTTTAATAGTTTTTTTTTTCTCACGAAAGTGCTTCATCCGCATTTTTTTCTCTATTTAGCTGTTCTATACCAATAGAGCTTTCTACTAAAAAAAATTTTTTTGCGAAATTCCGTGGGTCGTCAACTTCACCAGACCCGTGATAAAATAGCAAAAAACCGTTTTGGAAAATGTACCTTCTCTTTTTTTCTGCCCTGATTATCGAGTTGGGTGACACTATTATCGTTGATATGAAAAGTGTTAACTAGATCATGATATGAAGTAAATAGCCCTGTTTTCTGTTTTGGTTCCAAATTATAGTCTGTTCCAAAGAACTGACTACACATGCGCACCACATAGTGGGTGTTATGTGATGCGCACTTGAATATTACCATGGTAATATTGAAGTGCGCATGTGTAGATGGTTCTAGATTTCTAGAACTGTTCGGAACTGGTTTACTGGTTATAACCATAACTTGGAACCAAAACAAAGCTAATGATGCGTTGAATTAAGTAATCCAAACTAATTTTCATGTTCAATTTGCCAACGGCGTAAATGAAAAAAACGACATTGCAAAGGTCAAGCTGGCGTAAATGTTTAATCAGTAGGGACACTAGGGCACATGAATACATAATCATGTCTTGAGATAGTTAAAATGCTTTAAACTAAAAAACGTAGCCGGAATATGACTTCCTAAAATGAATTGAACGACAAAATATGTTTGTTTAAAAATGAAAAATCTAACAAGCTTACTGGGTAAATACCGAGGTAAATACATAATATTATAGTGATAATAACTTCAAAGAAAGTGATTTAATTCAACTCACAATTTCTGAAACACAGGAAGCCAATTTGAAGATAATTTTCAGGGAATCCGCCTCATCGTCTGAATCCAATCGAACCAATTTAGAAGAAGACTTCAAGCAAGTTCTACAGCAAGCTTCCAATTTCACTTCATTTTCCATTTTAAGTCTGTCTATGAAATGAAAATTTCAAATGTAAGTTAAATAAATAAGAAGTGTTTATTTATGTTTGTATTGTTGACTTTTGATAGTTTTGACACAATACTGCCAGTGCCAGTAGTGACAGGCCATCCCCATGGATTGAAGCGGATAAATGCGGAACACAACGTTGCCAAATTGCAGTGGTGTCGTCGTATCGACGTACTAACAGCTATATTTATGCACCGTACGTGAGCTTAGCCAATCTTCATTAATTTTCAAAGTTAGATTAAGCGGTGTTTTGTATGCACCAAAAAATCCGCTGCAGGGATCGTTAATCCCTGGTGAAACTTTTGACAACGTCACAAAATAACCTAGTAAAACATATCAATAACAATTTTGAAATCTATGTTGAGTGATTTGTTTTGAGTTTTGCTATTTGCTTGCAAGTTTAAATGAAAAATCAGCAACTATATGGATCAGTAACATCCGCAAGCCTGATATGACGCTTAGCAAACATTAGCCAAGGGGTTTTTCTTGTAAATTCAATATTTGGTGTAGGTATCAACTTTTATTCATGGATCATTCCTATATTTGCTTTTCCTCTTTTCTTGGGCTTAGATTTCATGATGGTGAGTGGTTATTATCAATGATCCAATAACTATAGATGAAACATAACGAAATAAACATTAGGACAACATCGAACTGTGCACTCGGGTGCAGAGTCTCTCCCACCACGTTGTTTGCCAAACTTACTCTATTAAAAGTATTACTACGCAGCAAAAAGATAAAAAGATAAAATGCATTTGAGAAAATGTGTTGTGAATAATGGCGGTCATATTCAATAATTGCACTTTATGATATCAATTTATTAATAATATAATGTATTCACTTGTTATATTCGTTGTTTTAGATTATTGGAAGGATAAATATTAATGAATTTTGTTCAAACAATCATTGTAGTCATAGATACTTAATTTGGCAATACCAAAAAACCAACTTTAAAACTCGAATATTTTGAAAACGGCTGGAAGGAATGCTGTATATTTTTGACATCAGAAAAATAATGTCAATTTGATTATAAAATAATATAAAGGGTGTTCCATATGAAAAAATGCAAGTTGTGTCTGTCACACTTTTCTCGTGCACCCGGTATACAAAAAAAATATTTTTTTCTGGCGGTTCATGTTAATACCCACCAACTTTGTATTTTAAGTCCCTATCTATCCTGCATAATAAGCGAGTTAGTCTGCAGACGAAATATACGGAAAAACCCTGTACATAAATTTGGTCAGAATGATGAGAAACTGATCGTGAAATGGGTTGACTGATAGAGTGATGCACCGCGGACTGACCGATATTTGAATAGTCCGACGATGATTGACAACAGACTGATCGTGTATTGCGTTCCACAGTTTCGCGTCAGTTATAACCATTGAGTTTTATAAGGCTTTAGAGAAGGAAACCTTCAAAAATAATGGCACCATCATCCAATTTTGGACGTATGTCTTGAGAAAAGTCAATGAATTCACTGTATCGCTATCCTTGTCGAGTTATATCTATCTGCGTCGCCGAAAACTGACCTGCTTTGGACGCGGTTGCCGATTTGGGCAAATCTTCATCAATGAAAATTCCTCTGTGTACGAAATTGATTGATAAGACATGATACAATGAAAATTAAGGAGGATTGAGTATTGTTCATTTTTCAAGAAGGTACATCAAGGTTCACTATTCTAGATTATCGCATAATCAGACACATTTACAACCATGATTTCGTGTGAATCAACTCAATGTTGAACAACGGTGATAGTGTCTAATGATGATATCATTTCATATCATAAATAATGTAAAACATTTTTGTGCTACTCAAAGCTTAATTACTAACATTCATTAAAGAATGATTTTTTGTGCATTGGATACAGGCGATACATAGTAAATATTAGTCCTAGTAGATGGCAACGCTGCCTTTAAACAGCTGGTTTCGATTTTGAAGGTAGTGCGGTGATGCCATGGGGTTTCAACTTGAAAACTTCTACTTTCGTGCTTGTGAAGTGTTGTATTGTGAGTTTATTTGTGAAAAATGGTGAGATTGTGCTTGCTGTGTCAAAAACTGGACCATTCGGATCCAGAAATCACCTTTCACAGGTAAGTTTCAAATTTGCAATGAGCATTGACTGGAGAGGGATCCAGTGGTGTAGAGTGTAGGCATCATCATATTCCATCCATTAAAATGAGGATTTTTCAATATTTGGGAAGTTTGAATTTTTGTTTTTATTCGTGGATAGGTAACAACGAAAAAATGAAACTGATTTGGAAAAAAAGCCTGAATTTTAGTGTTTTATGCAATAGGAACCGATTGTTCTCAAACAAGAAAGGATATTCATATTACTTGAATACCTATTCCATTATTTCCTCGATTATTTAATACACAGTCAAGATGAATTATTTATTGGATACTTCCTCAACTGTCTTATTTTCGTTTTTTTTTATTACAATAAGGTTGAAGTCCTCAGTAAGAATGCTTACTATTACAATTGTTATTATTATAATCACCGACGACGCCCAGTCTTTCTTCCTGTAAAAGCGAAATATAGTTTTTTCAACAATTTGCTCGAAACCAATGAATAGACTTTTATGAAGGGACATTTTTGTCAGAAACGTCAAATAAAAAAGATAAAGGGGGTCTCAATTGATATATAAAAAACCTTGTACAGGGCATAGCTAAATGGACCCCGCAATTTACTTTTTGATTTGACTTTTGGAAAAAAGTTTAAAATAAAAGTTCAATGGTTGAAAATAGATATTTACCCTGTTCCCAAGGCTCGAATAAACCTTTACATTTTAAAACGTGCCAGAAAAAATGGCAATTTTGTTTTTAAGGTAGGTATAGGATAGGTATAAAAAATGTTTAAGTTTCTGGAGAATGCGGAAAAGTGAATAGAAAATATTGGTACTTGCATAATTGAAGCAGGGTACCTACGCATTATGTATTGTTTATTTGCCCATACTTCTTTGAATGTATATCTAGCTAGACATAAATGTTTATGGGCCAAATTTATGTCTAAACATACAAAATTAAATTTATGTCTAGACATTAATTTAAAGAAGAATAGACCAATAAACAATATTGCTTACCTGCTTCAATTTGCAGGTATATCAATATTTGCGGTCTCTGTTTAGTATGACTCCGGCACCATATTTATTTGAATTTATCTCCACTCACTTTCCAGCACTGATAATCATTTTGGTATAGTTAAAAATAGTTTTTCGGCCATTTATTTATAATACTTTTCGCCTGTACATATACTTATGTATTAGAAACAAGAAAAGTAAAACGTTGCTGTTTCCTATTTTTTATATTTTTTTCTTGTTATCCAATTTTAGATTTCCAAAAAATGAAGAGCTACGAAATATTTGGTGTTCTTTGGTGGGGATTGACGAGGACCGACTTCGAATCAAACCTCCCTTTTTGTATTCGGCCCATTTTAACCCACAAGACTATCTACGTAACATTGATGGAGTCAAATATTTAAAACCGGGAAGCTTGCCAATCATGACTCACCGGATTTTTGAAAGTGAGAGGTAATACCTGATTTATTTAATTTTTGATGATATTTTATAAAATTCACTTAGAATCTGCATACTTTCTGCACCCTTATTTAAATCATAAATCTAGATAATTAATTAAATCACATTGAATCATCCGTTTTTCAGTTCTGATACGGGGTCTGATTCTTTGCATTCCGAAATCCCCCAATGTCCACCCCTAGAGGCTCCGATTAGCAAAAGGTAGAGAATATTATTCAATAATGAACAGCCAGTTGACATTTCATGTGCTTTTCAGTTCCGATTTTTTGAAAGATGAATCGTCTGAGTGTCAACCGCTAGAAGCTGCAGAACATTGTTCTCCAGGCAAAAGGTAGATATCTAATCAGTAGTAATAAAAATCTCATTCAATCAACCGTTTTCAGTTCTGATTCGTTGATCCATGAAGGGTCTAAATGTCCACCCTTAGAAAGTATGGAACAAGATCTTCCTGGTATAAGGTAGAGACAAATAATCGGAAAAAAATGATCTTAACTTTTGATTATCCCTTTTACAGCTCCGATACAGGTTCTGATAATTATGGAACCACTGAATGTCCAAATTCAGAGCCTCTGGAACGCAAGTATCCTGTCAAGAGGTATAGAGAAAAAAATATTTCATTTATATGATATAGGTACAAGATGATTAAAATAAGATAGCTCTGCGAAAATCTCTAAATCTTCAAACTATTTTCTTTCTATTATAATGGTGAATAATATGTGTTGACCATTGAGTTTTATAAGGTAAAGTCAATGGTGTTGACCTATACTTATTAATAGTTATCATTGTTCAGTTATATTACGTACGTAATTCAAAAATTGTTGAAGCAAATTGTAATGTCTCGAGATATCACAAAAAGTTTCATTTATGAAAAAGCCTCGAAAAAACTTGAGAATCATACCTACAATTTGGTTTCTGAATTGAAATTCTCAATTAGCTAATATGCTATATCATGAGCTATGCAGATTGCTTATATTCACGGTTATAATCTTTCATACAAATTATATTTATTTAATTGATCATAATATGTATCAATAGTTGATTGTATTATGAGGATCTACATAAATAATATTTTCTTCATTCTTCCTAGTCTTGCTCTAACCATAGTAGGTCAAACAATTATATTTTTACATAGGAAGAGACTGACTTACCCTGGAGATTTGGGCAGTAGCGATTTTTCGACACCCACGAAAAGGCGCAGAAATCTGAAACTCATGAAAACCAAACTGAAAACCAAAAGCAAAAAAATAAAAACTTTGCAGAGGTCAGTGAAAAGGTTGAAATTCAGAGTTACAAATCTGAAAAGTTTACTCCAATGTTTGAGGGACAAACAACTGATTACTGAGCAAGCAGAACCAGCCATTGCAGTAAGTTTGAAGTGTAGTAGTTGATCCGTAAGAGAAAACAAGTACAGTAAAATCTTTCGATAACAACCAGCTTTAGGGAGATATACATCTTGATATACATACTATGATGGTCAAAATGATGTAGTGTTGATAATAATATTGCAGGCAATTTTTAAATGAATCATTGAAATATCTATTTTTGAACGACTATTACTTATTTCAATCACTTCCCAGATTTAGCAAATAAAACAATTCATTTAAACAAGAACTATTTATTTATCATCAGGGTCAAATCTTCACAGTTTAACCCTTTGGTTCATCGATAAAAGAGGTTTTACTGTCCACTGTACTTTATCAACATTTAACTATTTCTAGAGTGACTTATTCATGGAAAGCTGATATTATACGTATACAGTGTGGCTATTTAAGTGTGCAAAATATGGGATTTTTTTTTTAATTGCAGAACCAAAATTCAAATAACATCACGCTCAAAAAACCTATCAGGCGCGATTAGAGTGATTGCAGGTCAAACATCATACACGGTGAGTCAAAAAAAATAAAAAGTTGTACAAGAGTAAAGTACCCTTATTTAACAAAATTCAGCAAAATGTTATTAAGAATAGATGTCCAGAATCAGAAGTTTTGCCTAAATACCAAAAACATAGGGCCGTAAAAAAAAATATATTTTTTTCCTGTTGAATTATAAACTCAGGCAAATTTCTATAAAATACAAAAATTGCACTATGAATAAAGGTTTTTTGATCTGTATATTACGATTACTGATGTTTACTATGTTTGATCAATTTATGAATATGTTCAAGGTGAATATTGAAAAAAAAATGGGGCAATGATAAATGATTTTCAAAAAAAAAGACGCCATAATTTTGATATTTAGGCATCACTTCTGATTCTGAACAACTTTTCTTTATTAAATTTTAAATTTTTTTAAAAAATAAGAGTTTTTTACTCTTCACAATTTCTATACTTTTTGACTCACCGTGTATGATATTTGGCTTGCAATGATTCTAATTGCACCTGATAAGTTTATCGAACATGCACCAACTTTTGAATTTTGGTTCTGCAATCCATAAAAATATGCTACTAAAATTTAAGTTAGTGTATTATTATCCATACAGAATTCGAAAATGAAATATAAGACGGGGGTTTCCATTGGAAAAAATGAAGTTGAGGGTCGTAACATGCTTCAAAAAAGTTGAATTCGAACAGTTTTCATTTGCATATCTACGTTTCTATATTCGTAGTGCACTCTGCCCAAAGAAGGCGTATATTTTGAATATGTCAGAGATTTTCAAGAATTACTTTCTTTCCGAACAATAAAAAACATGAAATTTTTCTAGAATAGTCAACTCCTTCCTTGCGCACACTGTATATACGATTTCAAATCACAATATACGTAATTTCAAGTGCTCAAGATCCAATTCTATTTTCTTTTGAACTGAAAAAAGTGGGTCAGGAATTGATTTTTACTTTTGTTGGCAGGCTTCATTATCAGGCGTTCCAAAAGATCTCTTCGAGAGACTTCTTCGAGCACCCGCTAGGCAGAAGTATAATGAGAATCTCCGATCATTTGCTCTGACCCTTTCATTTTATTCGCCAAAGGCATATGAATTTGTCAGGGACACATTCAACAATACTCTGCCAGATCTGTCAACCATTTCCAAGTGGTTTAGGACAATCGACGGTGGTCCAGGGTTCACTCAAGCATCATTGCTTGCCCTAAGACTGAGAAGCCAACAATCTTCTGGGCCACTCTTGGCCAGCTTGGTCTATGACGAGATGTCCATCAGAAAATTGGTAGAGTGGACGGGCAGAAAGTTCACGGGATATGTCGATGTGGGGACCAACCTGAATTCAGATACACTAGAAGAAGCAAGAGAAGCTCTCGTCTTTTTGGTTACCTGTGTTAATGGTGCCTGGAAAGTGCCTGTCGGGTACTTTCTAATAAATCGTCTATCTGCCATAGAGAAATCAAGTTTGATTAAAAAATGCTTGGAGTTTCTGCATGATGAAGGAAGTAGTGGCGTTACCATCACGTCAATAACCTTTGATGGTCCGCCTGTGAACTTCAGAGCAGCAGAAGTTTTAGGGGCCAATTTAACCGATCCAGAAAACCTCAAAACTGATTTTCCACATCCAGTAACAGGTGAACCTGTTTTTTTAATTCTGGACCCATGCCATATGATGAAGTTAGTGAGGAACTGCTTTGCATCTCAACATGGGATAAGGAATAGAGAGGATGAGCTAATTGAATGGAGATATATTGAGCAACTGGTGGAGCTGCAAAATAAGGAAGGACTACATGCTGCTGTGAGAGTGAGTCATAGACACTTGAATTATAAAAGGGAGATAATGAAAGTGAAGCTAGCTGCGCAGACATTGAGCAGAAGTGTCAGCGACGCTCTTTCATTTTTGCGGAAGGACTTGCAACTTCCAAAATTCCGGGATTCATCAGCTACAGCAGATTTTATTCGGAAATTCAATGATATTTTTGACATTTTGAATTCTAGGAATTATTTTGCGAAGTATTCATACAAAAGACCATTTTCTCCTAAAACTGAAGTTCTTTTTTATGACTGCTTCACTGAAATGAATTATTACATCAGAGGTTTGACTTTGAATGGCAAACCGATCCTAAACTCTGGAAGGAAAACTGGATTCTTGGGAATACTGATTTGCATCGAGAGCGTCAGCAAAATATATGAATTTTATGTTAAAGAGAAAAAATGTTTAAAGTACCTTCTGACATATAAATTATCGCAAGACCACTTGGAACTGCTATTCAGTGTTATAAGAAGTAAAGGTGGATTTAATAATAACCCGTCCGCCAGGCAGTTTGAAGCGACTTATAAGCGACTACTCGTGCAAAGTCAGCTAAGGGCATCAAAAGCAGCAAACGTTGTCGATTTAGATACAATTTCAATCCTAACTTGTGGGTCTGGTAATAATCTGGAAATTGCTGGTGGAGAAGACCTACAGAGGAGTGAAGATTCAGACGATATGGAAAGAGAAATCAAAGAACAAGTTCATGACTGCTTAACTTTGGATAAGTCACTTGGGAGCATGCTTACTTCATATGCCGATGATATTGTGGCATATATTGCAGGCTACGTAGTACGCGCTGTTGAAAAAAATTTAACATGTCAGAAATGTATAAACTTATTGGAAGCAGACCATACAGTTTCCCGTCTCCAAAAACAAAAATCATATGGCAAATTGATAAATGCTAGTAAAATGGCCTTGGAGATATGTAAGAAAGGCGAAATATATTTTCGTTGTTTTGACAAAACCGTTGGCATATTTAACAAGAACATTAAAAACCTCTTGGATATTCTAATAACTAATTCAATTGACTCGGAACTCCTTGATAAAGTGTATACTTGTTTTGGTGACCATCTTTACGACCACGGGATATTGGATAACCACGGAGTCGAACTAACAAAGTTGATTTTAAAAAAATACTTCACATTGAGGATTCACCACGAGACCAGTAAAAAAAGAGACATCTCTTTTATAGGCCGGACAAGGAGCATTAACACAAAAACAATTTTATTTAGAAACGAGTAGATTAGACCGTTGTGAGCTTTTTTATTTCTGTGTTACTATCGACATAGCCATGTGGTATTACTTTTTGTCTCAAGACTACTTTGAAAATTCATTTTTTTTTTGCTGTGCTTGCGGAAAAATAAAATTTCCATTTCCAAAACAAATGAGTACATTCTTTTATCTATCAAGTTTTTAATTGTGTGATAAAAAAAATGCAAACATGTGTGTATTATGTAGTGAATTTTTTCATTTGAAAACAATTATTGTGTTTACTGTATTGTCATGTGAATGTTTTGCCACCATAATCCTGCTTGGCTGTGTTTTTATTTTTTGTAGTTCGTTGTTTGTATATTTCTTGTGTCGTTTTGATTTGAATAACTTAACAAGAATTTAACAATTTGCCACCAAAGATCAAAGACTGTGATAACTTGAATGTATTTAAAAGACTGCTCAGGGAACATGTCATTGTATGTTAACATTTTAAACTGTGGTGTTGCTATACTGTTTATATTTTCACCTGTATTTGTTATTTTCAACATTTCTACTTTTTACATCATACTACTTTAGATTATTTGATTATTTTATGCATCTTGAGTATACTTGAATCATTATTTTATACATGCTCATAAATTATTGTATTATAATATATATTTTATACACTGTCATTTTTATAACTGATGCCAAATAAAGATATATGATTATAACAATCATTTGTTTATGTTCTTTGTTTTTTATCTTTGACCATTAGTATTTTCATAGTACTTATATTCATTTTTATTTTATTTTGCTTTACCGATAATAGTACATTTTTTTATCTAGGGCGGAAAGTAGATGATTCTGACGAGGGTATAAGGGCCCGAGCGAAGCGAGGGCAGATATTAGCTGAGTCAAGGATTAGGTCATAGGATTTCAAAAATCCTATGACCTAATTTTAGATTTTTTAGGGAATCACTCGGAATCACAAACTTAATAATATGTTTGTTTCAACGATATATAACACAACTTCAAAATTTCGCAAAAAATCTTTTTAACATCATAAAACATCAGTATAGGTAATGATAATATGTAGGTATATGAAAAACTCTCATTTTAAGGGTTAATTTTCTATTTTATAGTTTAATATTAGAAATTCAGAACAACAATTTTTTTTCTAAGACGCTAGATTTTTGTTATTGCATAACTTTTTATTCTGAACAACTTTTCTTAATGATATTTTGCTGCATTCTTTCTAAATTGTGGTACTTTGGTCTTGTACATTTTTATATTTTTTGATCTACCTAGCACCTAATAATAAGATTATTGAACGTGCACCAACTTTCGGCAATATTTTGTATTTTGGTTGTCATTTTATTCGGAACCGTAATTCATTATTGTCGGAAGAACAGCAGGAGATTTAATTTTTAATGTTATGAAAATTTCAATTTTTATTGATTCGGAAAGTCAAAAATGTGATATACTGTCATATAACAATAACGACATAGGTAACTACCCAAATTAATATTCATTTATATTTTTCATACAAAACAGTAGAAACTTGAAATGTGCCGCCGCTGTTCCAGATGAAAATCGAGTTCGGACGTACGTATTATAAGAATCACATGTTCTCATGCGGTGTTGCACGATGGGTTCGGATTCCTCGTTTTATCTCTTTCCACTCATAGTGTTGTCTCTTTCGCACTTATTGTGATGTTGGCGTCAAGACTAATACCATTTAATGAATGGGATGCCCAGTCTATAGTAGTTGAAGTCAATGGTTATAACGGTATAATTCCATGGTTACCAGCGTGATGCCATGGAATTCTAATCTTACATACCTCTTTTGAAACTGATGTCAGTTTGAATGATCGTGTAAATCGCCATTCAGTCCATCAGTTTTCCATCACTCATTGACTGACGGACTGACTAGTCCAGTCCTGGAAAAGTAGAACTCAAACGATTTTTTCAAAAATACGCGGAAGAACCTCGGTGTTCAAACTTAACATAGTTCGCCCTGCGAGGCGACACTGCGACACCAGTTAAATATGACAATAGTTGTCACAATTTATAATTTACCTGTAACATATCTACGTCAATTCATGAAATACAGTCTGCTTAAAACCAATTTAAAAACGAGTATATTTTGCCTCCTATTTACGGCACAGTAATTGAACCAGCAGCAATTACAAATCAAACATATTTGGTCCCACGAACCGGATAAATCAAGTTGATTCCAAGTGACAAGTCCTGTCGAATCCTGGTAACCAGCTAAGTTTAGGCTACCACGAAAGAGGCGCGAGGCTACGATCTGGTGATTCCCGACGCAAGCAGTTGGACGAGCAATATCAGATTGAAGTGATTGGATTGCAATTTTGACAGCAAATTTCAAAACAAAAAGCAGGTATTTCAGTTCTCCAAGTTGATCCTATTTTCCTATTTTTATCCTAGTTTTCTCCGATTAAAGCAATTTGAGGTCATTACCAATTATACCTATTGTCAAGTCTATTAAAGGTAAACCTCACTGTTCTATTTTTGACAGGTGCCAATAATATTAACAAGTCTAGGTCTTGAGTTTAGATACAGTTAACCACAAGCAATTTTGTTCAACTGACTAGTCTAGTGCATCATTCTTCATAGCTTGCAAGTTATAGCTTTTTACAATACATCCTATTTTGTATCGAAACTGAATTAGCCAAAATGCATGACACATACGATAATGTCGATACTGCATCTAGTTCAAGAGATGATTTGAAAAAATTGATCAGAAATAGAGGCAGCATCAAGCAAAAATTAACTATTTTGCAAAAGTTCGCTAATACGGTTAAATTATCTTCACCCGAAAGAGCGCCTAGTTTAAATGATGTTGAATTGAGATCAAAGAATGGTTTTGGTTTATTAAAAGAGTTCGACAAGGTGGAATCAGTGATTGAATCTGTATGTGATGAACAAGAATTACCATTTCATTACAATGAAAGGGAAGAGTTCCAAGACCGATTTTATGCTGCTTAAGATATTTTATCCCAATATATTGCTAGTGTATCCATATCCAAGTCTGTTACTATTGCCAAAGTTTACTAATATACAAAAAACTTTGCTATTGCTGAACAACAAAATGCTCAGATTAATTTTAGTACACAACCTCATACTTCAACATCCACAGTGAACGACACTTTAAGCAATATGTTACTTCCCAAACTCAAATTACCTACATTTTCTGGTAATTTTGAGGAATGGCTCAATTTCAAGGTTAACTTCACTTCAGCTATTATTTCAAATACTGGTTTGTCTGAGTTGCAGAAATTTCGATTTTTAAAAGCCTCTTTGGAAGGATTTCCTGCTGGATATATTGAAGGTTTTGAAAATGTGACTAATCCATTTGAAACAGCATGGAACATTCTATGTACCAAGTTTGCCAAAAAACACTTTCTGTTAGAAACACATTTTCAGCAATTACTCAAAATTCAACAAGTAAATAAAGAAAATTTCTTTCAATTTAGAAACATGTTAGATCAAATCACAAAAAATATGATCAACATAAAGAGTTTAGAATTGAGTGACAGAACTTTATTTGAGTTTTTGATTGTTCATTTGATTGCAAGTAAATTGGAAAAGACTAGTCTTAGGGAATGGAAAGAGATCAAATATAAATCTGATCTTCCTAGTCTTGATGACTTTGTAGACTTTATCAAAAACAAAGTTGATTTGCTGCAATCTTTGGAACAATCCTTTAGGTCGAGTCAAGTTATGCCATTTAACACAATGTCAAGAGATATGACAAGCATCCATTTGATCAGAGAAACCAGGCTCAAGTTCATTTAAGTCTAGAAAATCGTGAACGAAATTCACATCACAATTCATCTATTAAATGTAATTTTTGTAAGGAAAATCATCTGATCTATAAATGTCAAGATTTTTTGAATCTATCAGTTTCAGATAGGATTGCCAATGTTAAAAGACTCAATCTATGTCAAAACTGTCTTCGAACGGGACATAATCAAGATCAATGTAATCTAGGTCCCTGCACTATTTGCAAATCTAAAAACAAGAAACTAAAACACAATTCGTTGATTCATTTGTATAAAAATACTAGTGACACAAGTAACTTCAGCAATTCTAATACCAGCAATAACTCAGCTCTACACAATTTCAATGTATTTGTAAATCGGATGTCTGTCAAGCCACAACAGGTACTGTTGTCTACTATTTTGTGTAGAGTTAGAGATGAAGATGGGAATTTCCAACCATGTCGATTACTTTTAGATTGTGGAGCACAATCCAATCTAATAACACAAGAATTTTGCGTTAAATTAAAACTTCCATGTACTTCAACGAAACTTTCAATTATTGGGATCAATCAAGTTGTATCTGAACTCAATAAGCAATGTACCTTGTCATTGTTCTCCAATTCTTCCAATTTTAGTTGTACTGTTTCTTGTTTCGTTGTTCCATTGATCACCAATCAAATCCCTGCCTGTCAATTCAGTACTTGTAATTGGAATATCCCGGAAAACATCCAGTTGGCAGATCCAAGCTTTTCTGTTTCTGGTAGTATTGACTTATTGATAGGTGCAAATCTATTTTGGGATTTTATTCTTGAAGGAAGAATCAAACTAGGCAATCTTTTACCTTCTTTACAAAATACACACTTTGGATACATAGTTACTGGAAGTACACCATTAGATTTGGATACTTCCATTTGCAATTTTACCAAGGTACATGTACCAGAAGATGATCAATCAAAGCGTTTTTGGGAACTAGAAGAAGTTAAAGCAGCAAAAGATGACATGGAATGTGAAAAAATATTCAATGACACTACTTTTAGAAATGACCAAGGTCAATTTGTAGTTCAATTTCCCTTCAAGCATTCTCCCAAGTTACTTGGTGACAGTATGATGAGTGCCAAAAAGAGATTTTTATCCCTTGAAAAACGATTTAGAGATTTCAATTTCAAGAAACTATACTTCGACTTCATTCATGAATATGTGTCCTTGGGACATATGACTAAAGTTTCCAATGATAAAAGTACAAGTTCAGTTTCCTATTTCTTTCCGCACCATGGTATTCTGAAGGAGAATAATATCACAACAAAACTAAGAACTGTATTTGATGGTAGCTGTCCTACAACAACAGGTTGGTCTTTGAATGATCTACAATATGTTGGTCCCAAAGTCCAAAATGACATCATAGACATTTAACTTCGATTCAGAACGTATACTTACGTTGTTTCTGCTGATGTCTCAAAAATGTTTAGATGTATTTTGATGAATCCTAATCATAGACCCCTTCAGCAAATTTTATGGCGAGAGAATCCAAATGATAAGTTTTCATCTTATACATTAAATACAGTTTCCTACGGAACCACTTCCGCTCCCTATTTAGCTATTGCATGTATTCGAAAACAGGCTTCAGACTCTATTGAGCAATTTCCACAAGCATCTAAAACTATTCTCAACGATTTCTATGTCGATGACCTTTTAACTGGATCTAATGACATTCATGAACTTACAAATTTATCTAAAGAAATATACTCAATTTTGGAGTCAGGTCATTTTATCCTGAGAAAATGGATATCGAATAATCCTAAAGTTACATCCGATTCAGGCAATTGCCAAATTTCTAATTCAGTTTTAGAAATTGGCGAAAAGGAAACATGCCAAACTCTAGGCATTCAATGGTCTCCTGGTCTTGACACTTTGACTTATAATACAGAACAACTTTCAAGTCGTGATAAAAGCATTATCACAAAAAGATCTATTTTGTCTACTATTGCACAAATTTATGACCCTTTAGGTCTTTTGAGTCCTATTATTATCACGTCAAAAATTATTATTCAACAATTATGGAGTTTGAGAGTTTCCTGGGATAGTTCTATTCCCGACTATTTGGAAAAGTCATTTTTAAAGTTCAGTAACAGTCTAAATCAGCTTCAGACTTTGAATATTCCAAGGAATTGTATACCAAAGGATTTCAGTCTTACTGAACTACATTGTTTTTGCGACGCTTCTAAAGATGCGTATGCTGCCGCAGTCTATTTGAGAAGCAAACATGGTAATCATAATTTTCAATCACATATTTTATGTGCTAAAAGCAAAGTAGCACCACTCAAAACTATTACTATTCCAAAGTTAGAATTGTGTGCTGCATGCATTACTTGGAACCCAATTGATTGACTTAGTAAAAAATGCACTCTCATTAGACATCCCTATTTTTATGTGGTCTGATTCAATGGTAGCTCTATGTTGGATAAAGACAGAGCCAAGTCTATTACAAGTTTTCGTCTCCAACAGAGTCTCTAAAATTCAGTCACACACAAATATTCAAAATTGGAGATACATTAATACAAAAGAAAACCCTGCAGATATCTTGCTTCAAGAGGTGTAACAACAGAAACTCTACTTCACTCTAGTTTATGGTGGACAGGTCCGAGTTTTTTGAAAACCACTCATTCCAATTTTCCTGAACCTAATGATTTCATTCCTATTGATGAATTACCTGAGATAAGAAAGAGAATCACAGTCTTACAAACTGTGGTTGAAGAGCATGTTTTCCTTTTCAACAACTATTCTTGCCTATTGAAGTTAAGACGAGTAACAGCTTTATGTATTAGGTTTTACAACAATTTAAAACGAACCAAGTGTAGCGAACCTTTAGTTTCTGGTCCTATCAGTGCTTTCGAATTTGAAAATGCTAATATGGCTCTACTTCGTCTTTCTCAATCTGAAAGTTTCAGTCAAGAAATGTCAGTTTTAACAAAGAATACCCTATTAAACAAGAAGGACAAACTTTCAGCTCTAACCCCATTTATTGATGAAAAGGGACTAATGCGTGTAGGAGATGGCTGCATTCTGTCGAATGTTCATCCTGTCGAAAAGATCGTGTACGATCGGAGTACGATCGTCTGGGAGCGGACGTGTGACCACGATTCAAATTGTCGACTCCGGAAAAAGACGACATGTTCCGTTAGCGACGTTAGCGTGGTGGGGGAGAGCTCGAGCGTCAAAACTCAAAACAACAGCTGTTGGGCGCTGGGAGATTGCATGCTGGCGGGAGCGCAAATGCGAGCTCTGTTGCCAAGCCGTTGTTATCAAACACGTTCGGCTGTTAGTAGTAGGGTATGCTAAATAGCTAGCCGTGGATAATAATGATTATAAATTAGATTATGAAGAGAAAGAAAACACAATTAAATTATTTCTGATTGCTCCAGCACATAAACAAAATCGTTATAATACTTTGTTTTTTTTACAAGTTTCCTCTTATTGCTTTGTGGATGATCAAAGCATGATTACTACGATGTATATATTTTCAACATGTCTGAAAAAAATTAGAGTTGTGACTGATGATGGGTGTATCTTATTAAAGGAATCCAAGTAATTCAATGAGTTGATTTTGAAATACATAAGATGAAGATACCGGGTAGGGTTGCAAATACAGGTTCAAAAATGAGGTGATTTCAAAATAGGTATTTTGATAAAAAGGGTGGTTCCTTTTAATCTTTCTATACAAGGTGTGTAAAAAATAGTGTAGAAAACTCCGGGATTGATATTTTTTGTATAGTATGTATTGATAAAAATAAGAAGATAGGTTCTTATAAACATAAGTATGTCCTACAAATATTTGATTTTTATTTTTTTTAATAAATACATATACAGGGTTTTTCACTTAAAACTCCCCACGTCAATATCTCAGAAACGAATAGGAATATTTGATTTCTGTAAAAAGTAGTCAATGTATGGGGTCGAGTACCTATTTTTCACAGTTAAAAAAATTCGACGCCTACCAAGAGTAAAGCGTCGCGACGCATCGAAAATATTAATCGATTGCAGGAACTTTGAAATTACGCGCATGCAAAAGTACAAGTTATTCATAAACTTTTTTGTTATTCAGTCGAACTCATTTATTCTACTCAGTTTTGAGATATACAGTGTGTCCAAGATAAGAATGTCTATCATGGGGATCTTGAAAACCGTGAGAGATACAAGGTCGGTTAAATGGAGGCAAAGTTGCGTATTTTGATGCTTAACAAAATGCCGTTTTGAAAGCCAAGAAATTCCGACCAAGTCCGAAATTATCCGAAAAAAAACCGAAATTTTTCAAAATTGTTTTCATTTTTTTCTGACCACATTTGAAGAGATATTTTGAAATGAATGGAACTCCTTCATTGCCACTTTTTGCTCTTTACAAGATAGCGTTATTAAATTGAAGAACCGACGTTTCGTCTATGAGCAGCCATCATCAACTTTGTTTTTTTAAATACGGTCCTGGATTTTTTATTACGGAATTTTAGAGCCTCTTATGTTCCCAAACCAACAAGGTATCGCACCAATTAAAAAAGAAGGTGGTTGTTTTTAATCTTATTAAAAATGTATTTTTTGTCTCTCTCTAACACATGAGTTCTCATGGAAAAATCCATCAACATAATTTTTTTGAATAATTGCGATACATTGTTGGCTTAGGAACATAAGAGGCCCTCAAAATCCGTTATAAAAAATCCAGGACCGTATTTAAAAAAATAAAGTTGATGATGGCTGCTCATAGACGAAACGTCGGTTCTTCAATTTAATAACGCTATCTTGTAAAGGGCAAAAAGTGGCAATGAAGAAGTTCCATCCATTTCAAAATATCTCTTCAAATGTGGTCAGAAAAAAATGAAAACAATTTTGAAAAATTTCGGTTTTTTTCGGATAATTTCGGACTTAGTCGGAATTTCTTGGCTTTCAAAACGGCACTTTGTTAAGCATCAAAATACGCAACTTTGCCTCCATTTAACCGACCTTGTATCTCTCACGGTTTTCAAGATCCCCATGATAGACATCCTTATCTTGGACACACTGTATATCTCAAAACTGAGTAGAATAAATGAGTTCGACTGAATAACAAAAAAGTTTATGAATAACTTGTAATTTTGCATGCGCGTAATTTCAAAGTTCCTGCAATCGATTAATATATTCGATGCGTCGCGACGCTTTACTCTTGGTAGGCGTCGAATTTTTTTAACTGTGAAAAATAAGTACTCGACCCCATACATTGACTACTTTTCACAGAAATCAAATATTCCTATTCGTTTCCGAGATATTGACGTGGGGAGTTTTAAGTGAAAAACCCTGTATACATTATTTTTTATGTAAAAGTCAATGAATATTAGCAAAGATGGTAATTTCATTGAAAGGGGGTAGTTTTTCCAAGGGTTTTATTACTTTCATTAGTCTCCGGAGTTAGTTTTGTACAGTATTTTTTCACACCCTGAATGAGTTTAAATTACATAAAGGAAAAGGTAGAGTGTGTATAGTCGTTGGAGGGCGGTTCTGTGTTAAGTGACTTCATTGTTTTTAGTGGTAGTGTCGGAATGACTACACTCTATCACAACCAAAAGTCACCAAAAGTAAAACAAACTACACGTGATAAGACATAGAGAAACGATTGAGCCTTTAGCACATGTTATGGTTTATCCCACGTGACCTTTCATTCGTTTCCTTTGTCTGATCACGTGAAGTTTTGTCTACATCGGGGACCACTGAGTTATAATTATGGAGGACTATAACTAGGAGACGAATCGACATAGGACTACTAATACATATATCTAATAATAACTATATGGAAAAAAATTGTACACGCTTGATGTCAGGATGAGATAGAAGATCCCGTTATTCTGTATATTTTTCGCATAAGTCTATCCTTTTCTATCACCTGGGGACAGTCCTCCATAGTTATAATCCATAAATCAATAGTCACTTGTGAGGTATGGATTATAACACACTAGTGGGTTATTTTTGACACTTCCCACATAGCCAAATAACATTACAATGATGTCAATCTAATGTCATGCCCAAAAACTTCCATTTGGGAAATGACGTTATACTGATGACATCAGAAAAACGATTAATCTGTATAGCAGATGACATTAGTTTTCAAAACGTTATTGTATATGATGTTTCTGATATATCTTTATAATAATAAATAATCATGACCTATTTTCAACTTGATTGCAACATAATATGCTTATAAAAACGTCAGTAATGACGATATTAGGTGAATAAATGTTTTTTGAATTTTGAATTTGAATATTTTTATTTGCATATATCTGACGATTTTTTGTCTCGGAAGTAACTTGACGATTACCTGTTTCCTGTTTCTAATATTGTAACAATCAAAATTTATGTATTGATCCGACAATAGTTCCAAAGCTCATAGCCAAAAGAGATAGGTATACCAATATAAATAAAGGGGTACCTACTGATCAATGTGAAAAAACAAAATCACCGAACTCAGTTATAGATTTCTGATATTATATGGTATCAAGTTGGAAAATATGATTAGCGACTCGAGCGATGTGAGGGATTCAAAAATGAAAAACTGCATTACAAAACAAACTATACAGGGTGTTTCAGAATAACATGCTAATAATAAAGGGGGTGATTCTTGGGCTCATTTTAAGAAAAAAAATTCATATGAACGTATATGTCCTAAACGCCTTAACTTTTGAGATACAGGGTGTCAAAGTTTTAAAAAATAGATACTTTTTTTACAATAACTTTGTCATTACTGTAGATATCTTTATGAAATTTGAGTCATGTATTTTAGGCATTAATACTCATTCTTTGATGCACCAACAATTTAATTATTCAAACCAGTGCCGTCCATGCGGGTTTTGGTTTGCATATTTTTTGGGAAAAAAGTTAAGGCGTTTAGGACATACGTTCATATGAATTTTTTTTCTTAAAATGAGCCCAAGAATCACCCCCTTTATTATTAGCATGTTATTCTGAAACACCCTGTATTGTAGCAAGTTTCGCTATAGAGCACACTTGTCCAGTTTTGATTTATTTATTCAAGCCACTAAAGCACAATCACAACCACAAATATCTATGTTCTTCACAATCAGAGCTTATTTATGTTTCGCGATCAAAATCTGAGCTGCTTAACTAAAATGACGGATCTCATTATATACCCTCGCCAGGATTGAAAGAACATTCCCGTGATTCGTAGAACAGCGCAGAACGTTCGACGCCATCTAGCCTCGCTAGAATTTACCTGAAGCCAATCGATTCCAAACGATTCTACACTTAAACGTTCGTCGCCTTCACCATGCACTGAACAATGTTTCGTCACAATATTTCTTTATTCAAAACACA
Organism: Orchestes rusci; assembly: GCA_958502075.1. Lineage (NCBI taxonomy): Eukaryota > Metazoa > Arthropoda > Insecta > Coleoptera > Curculionidae > Orchestes > Orchestes rusci. The sequence continues at coordinate 7,499,104 of OY293313.1, read as the reverse complement.
AAAATAGAATACATAATATAGACTATATCGGGCCGAAGTAGAGCATGCAACAGCCTAATATTAGATAAAAGCTCTGATTCTGCATGACTTATGAAAGAAGTCATGGTGCATTCAAAAACTTCAATCCATTTGTGTTTTTGTAAAAAAATTGTTTAGCGTCCTTTTATCACGTCTATAAAAAGTTAAAAATGGGTTTGGTTAATCTCCATCGAACGAAGAAAACGGTTAATGTGACATGCGCAAAACTCAAGAATACACTTCACGTTAGAAATATTATTGTGCATACAATAAAAAGCGGGTATACGAATCACTATTTGGTTTTGGTAGCTTCAAGTGTACATTCTGGAAATATAACTAAAATTTTCATGTCGTGAATTTTTGTTTCATTTCAACTATGTCAAAACAGTTTTGTACCTGAAAAGACAAAATCCAAACAAATTATCAATCAATTTTTGAATTTTTTGCTGCTTCGCCCTGAGATTCGTAGTTTTTGTATTGCATAATAAGAACCAATTTTTATGCGATTCTCATCATGTGACGAGACCTCTCAACATATTTTTAAAATAGATAGACGCGCATAAAATGAATGTTCCTTGCCCATGTGGGCAAGAAACATCCATCTCTCATAATCAGTCACCCCCCAACCATTTTCATTCCCATTGGGTTATGTTATTTTTCCCGAAAGTAGTGAATTCTCTTGTGCTCTCAGTTGCAATTATAATATGATGAAGCCTAAGAAATGTTATTGAGCAATCCACCCTAAAAACTTTCAATGCAATTTAGTGGCGTTTTGGTAAACGACGGTGGTGGTGGACGATGTTCGAAGCTCAGTAGTCAGATTAGCAATTTTTTGACAATTACATCAAATCACTCTCAAAACATCCCAGTAAAAATTTTGCAACAAACAGAAGTGTATTTTTTTTTTTAATTTGATTGATTGATATGATTTACAAGATTTTTTTGGGTATTTCGCCACACATCAAATAACAATCAAACTAGTGTTTATTACAGTGACTCGATAAACTATCGAGTCACTGTAGTGTTTATAAACCCGATCTTCTATATTACCTGACAAAATTATAGTAAATAATAAAACCTATCAATATCAAACGTTTCGGAAACGAATCTGCTTCCGTCGTCAGTGAAACCTAAAAAAAAGAATAATAAAATCCAAATTCAAGTTCGTTTTTGTGTGATTTTTCAGTAAAATTGTTTTTTTGTGTTGATGACACAAAATGTCACTTTTACTGACAAATTTGTGTCATAAACACAAAAAAAACCATTATACTGAAAAATCACACAAAAACGAACTTGAATTTGAATTAATTATTCTTTTTTTAGGTTTCACCTCGGGTTTCACTGACGACGGAAGCAGATTTGTTTCCGAAACGTTCGATATTGATAGGTTTTATTATTTACTAATAGATTTTTTTTCAGGTAATATAGAAGGTCTGGTTTATAAACACTAGTTTGATTGTTGTTTGATAGGGTGTGGCGAAATACCCAGAAAAATCTTGTAAATCATGGATGCGCCACGAAACTACAGAGCATATCTGATTGATATGAGTACACCAAAGCCTAATCTACAGACTGCATTGAAAACACACTACTTATTACCATTTTATATGATATGTCTTATTATAATATCTTAAAATTATCACGTTTTATGGTACCTAAATAAATTAACACGTGAAATTGGAAAGGTCTTTCTGAGATTGATTGCAGTAATTGCTCAGTCCTGCTCACTTTTCGTGAGTTTTCAATCATGGAAAACACGAACTGAAACACTCGGGACTAGAGGACTCTGAAATAAATATATACCTAGATGTTTTGTTATATTTTTTGCCAGATGTGCACATTCATGTTAAGGGGGACGATATTATACCTAAATTTGCAATTTCCTTTACATAAAAAGCAAAATCGCCTAGTACGTATATACCTACAAAATTTTCTGTAACTTGGGATCATTAGGTATATATTTTTTTCCTAGGTGATGGAACCAATACAAAATTATATACCTAGTATTGCACGTCGCTTTATTTGCACGTCTAAAAAGAATCACAACTCACAACATGGAAAATAATCCACAAATCCAATGCCACAAAACAAAATATTCGTGTGATCTACTCCATCCATCCATTTACATATCACCGGGCATTCGACTTGTCCCCTCCATTCTCCATTCGACAAAATCCCCATTCGACAATATACCCCAGACCCCCAGAGCATATTGTCGAAACTTCCGAACCCGAACGAACGACCGTTCGTCGACAGTCGACAGGATGGACATTCGACAGAATGGACATTCGACAGGATGAACATTCGACAGAATGGACATTCGACAGGATGAACATTCGACAGTTTGAGGCGGTCCCGCGTGGAGAAGGACGCTTGAAACAAACCTATTTATCACTAAGTTAATCTTTGACCATAAACATAGGTACCTTTTACATCCAGGTCCTCAGTTACTTTTAGCCTCTATAAGGCAGTTTTATTGGCCTATAAGAGGAAGCAATTTAGCTAAGAAAACTACACGAAATTGTCAAACATGTTTCAGATTTCGTCCTACTCCCGGCAAATCTCCAATGTCTAGTCTACCAGACAGTCGTATCAAAACTGAGTTTCCATTTCAAATAACCGGTATTGATTACGCTGGCCCATTCTTTATTTTGAACAAACCGGGTAGGGGAGCAAGAGTAACAAAATGTTACTTAGCAGTTTTTATCTGTTTTTGCACAAAAGCTGTGCATCTTGACGTAATAACCAATTTGAGTACTGAAAGCTTCATAGCATGTTTGAAACGATTTACCTCTCGGAGAGGTCTTCCTGCTATGATTTGGTCGTTCAATGGAAGTACCTTTGTTGGAGCTAGTAACGATTTGAAAGAGTTGGGTCAATTTTTGAGCACCAATATAGATTCAATCACTGAAACTACGGGCCAAGCCGGTATTCAATGGCAGTTTATACCACCATACACGCCAAACTTTGGCGGTTTATGGGAGGCTGCTGTGAAGGCTGCAAAGCATCATTTAAAAAGAGCTCTCATTAACAAAAATGTCACTTTTGAAGAATTTAATACATTGACTATTATAATAATGTTCTTTATTTAGCTAAAAAAGCTACAAAATATCACAAATAATAGTTTATAGTAAAATGAATAAAACAATGTTATACAGTATATAAATATTAAAATAATTTGCTAGTAATAACTATGAAGTAAATGTACAATAGAAAATAAAAAATGAATTAAAAGTTTTGGACGACATATGCCTTCAATAAACACTTAAATTTATCAAATTTTTCACAATTTTTGAGATCAGCAGGTAGTTGATTAAATTCACTCAGACCTCTGCACAATATTGAATTGAATATTAAATTCGAATTACACCTTATGTTTAAAATAAAATCATCACAATGTCGAGTGTTGTAATTATGGACATCTCTAAAACATTTGGTCTTTTCACAAATGTAATCAGGCAACATTCTTCTTTTAATTCTAAATATAAATACAAACACATTATATACAATTTTTTGTTTTACAGACAGCATGTTCAATACATTTAACATAGATTGTACAGGTGTATAACGATTACATCTTAAAATTACTCGCATTGCTCGATTTTGAATTTTCTGAAATTCATCAATTTTATAATTTGGCAATTTATACAATAATGTCGAGCAGAATTGCAAGTGTGGAGCAGCAATTGTATTATAAAGTAGCATCTTAGTGTACATGGACAAATGTTTTCCTATTCTGCTAATGTATCCAACCTTTTTCGAGAACTTTCTCATTACATAATTTGCATGGGAAACAAAAGACAAATTAGGATCAATAATGATACCTAGATACTTAATATCTGTTTCATAGAGAATCCGATCATTATTTACACATATATTTATATTCTCCATATCAATGTGACTAAGCCTCGATCTTTTACCATAAAGGCAGAATTTAGATTTACTTGTATTAAGGCACAAATTGTTTATACATAGCCAATCAAATAAAAGGGACAACTCTTGATTCATGATGGTTACTAGTTCGTGAATATCGTTACCAGCCACATATAACATGGTATCATCGGCGAACAAGACTACTTTACATGTTTTTACAACTTTCACAATGTCATTTATGTACAGTATAAACAATAACGGACCCAATACTGTTCCCTGCGGCACTCCATACTCCACCAACCTACAGTCAGAGGAACTATTTTTGAATTTAACTTTTTGAGTCCGATCGGTTAGGTAAGATTGGAACCATCCTAATACTGTTGCTTGTAACCCCAATTTTTCTAACTTATACAATAAAATATCACGATCAATAGTCTCGAATGCTCGCCCAAAGTCCAGAAATACTGCCAGAACACAATTATCACAGTCTATCGATTTTTTAAATTCATCACGAATATTTATTACGACAGACTCACAAGAATGACGCTCACGAAACCCAGACTGATTAGGAACTATGATTTTGTTACTATCACAATGCTTCAAAAGTTGTTTTTTCACAGCTAATTCCAAGACCTTTTCAGGCAGAGGGAGAGTGTTGATAGGCCTGAACTCCGTATGGATTTTTGTATTGGTAACCTTTGGAACTGGTATAACAGTAGCCATTTTCCAATTTTGTGGAAATACTCCAGTAGATAGAGACGTATTGATTATGTCCAAAAGCCGGTCACCAACCACACAACAAGCATCCCAAAGCACCTGTTTAGAAATCCCGCTGTCGCATCCTCCAACATTTTTTTGGTTTTTGATGAGATCCTTCATTTCTTTCATGGATATTTTTTCAAATTTCGCAAAGACGTTATAATCAACGGTACTATCTTCGATTGCGTTAGATCTCAGCAAATTGGGAATAGCATTTCGAATATCAGAAATGCTCTGTATAAAATAAAAATTGAATTCATTCGAAATTTGTACTTCATCACTAATATATCTGGTCTCGAACATGATGCCGTCATGAATCGCTGAATGTTTACCTGGAAGTAAGGTTTTCAGATTTTTCCATAACTCATGTGGGTTATGCCTATTTCCATCAATGACGTCATGAAAATATTTTTCTTTAGAGTTTCTGATTTCCCTCACGACATCATTGCGTCTCCTCTTGAATAGAGCCCAACTTTCTTCGTTCTTGTTGAAAATGGCTTGTTTATACAAAGCATCCCTCTCGGTCATCATCTGCCTTATATCGTGAGTAATCCATTTGTTGTTTCTATTTCGCCGAAGTCGGACCTCCACCGTAGGACACATATTATCCATAATCTCCATCAAATCACTTGTCAATGTGTTCGCCAAAAAGTTGACATCAGAGCAGTTACTGTTCCAAGGTCTTTCTATCAGGTACTCATGCAGTTTTTCCTTATTATAATTTTTCCAAGATCTTTGGTAGGTTGTAATATCACAGTTGATTTCAGTCTTTGACTCCAGTATCACAGATAAAATTGAGTGGTCACTTACTTTAGGTGTAAGATGTACTTTATGAGATGCCCTTTTGTTGTTCGTTATAATGTAGTCTATAATGGTTTCACTTCTAGAAGTTATCCTAGTGGGGGTATCTACAATTTGGTGGAATCCATTTGTATAGACTGCACTTAAGATTTTCTTGCCATAGAAGGATTTCTTTCCCAAATCAAAATTGAAATCTCCCATGATGTAAATCAACCCTTCAAATTCACTTATTTCATCCAAAAATTGGGAAAAGTAATCTACGAACTTGGCATCATTTGTTTGAGGCGCGTGATATAAGACAGTACACAAATACTTGACGTTAGACAGTGTAAAAGTAAAGGACAAAAACCACAGATAATTGTCTACATATTTTACAGCTTGAACTTTATACTTGATATCCCTGTGAATCAACGCAATAACACCTCCAGTCCTTCTATTCGTCGTAACACACTGTTCAAAATTATATCCATCAACAAGAAGTTCATGTAAATCAACATCAGCACAAACATGTGTTTCGGATAAGAGTAAAATCTTTGGTTTCCAGTCATTAATTAATAAGGTGATATTGTCTTTGTTGTTAAGATACCCTTGGCAATTAAAGTAAACTAGACTAGAATTGAGAACACTATCACAGTCTAATTGCTATTTTATAAATTTGTTTTTCTGTACCTTTTCAATTTTCTTATACGTATCACACTTGGCTACATCCCACACTACATGGTCAGTCTGCAGGTTCAGCCCATATTTTTTATTGGATGCCACACAATTTGCACATTTAATAACGTCACTAACACAGTCTTTTAGATCATGATCACCATTACATTTACTGCACACCTTGTTTTCTTTACAGTCTTTTTTCATATGTCCATATTTACAACAATTAAAGCATCTTATGATACCATATTCATTAAAAACTCTATATCTATTCCAGCCCAAATACATTTTCTCCGCTGTTATCAACGAGTTATAAGTGTTGGAGTCAATTTCGAAAATGATATTAAACTTTTTATTGACAACATTCGTTTTACGCACCATCTTCATTTTGAAATTGATATTCTTTCGGTCAAGGTCATTTTGATTGGCCACTTTCTCGACAATATCCTCTTCGGAAACACCATTCTCGCACTGATCCACTCCCACGACCTTGATCCTATGTTCACGAGTTTTGGGTATATCAACTTCATAATCTTTTCCCAATGTATCTTGAATTGCTGACTGGACGGTGCATATTTCTTTTTCAGTTCCACAGCTCAGTATTAGGCGTCCATCTTTTGTTGTGCGTCCCATAGTTATTCCGATTCCCAGCCTTCCCGGATCAACCTTGTCCTGTAGATCTTTCTTAATTTTAGTAACATCTTTTTGTTCTCCCTTCTGTTTCACCAATAGTACTTTACTGTTGTTGGGTTGTTTAGCAACAGCAGATGCATACGACGGTACTTGCACAGTAGATGAAGCAGTATTGGATATTTTTATTTGTTTTATTTCCATAAGTTCCAAATTAATATTTTTGTTCGCCTCTGTTAATTGATCCACTTTTCCATTTAGCGCATCAATTTTTGTGTTCAACTCACTAATAGTTTTTAACAAGTCTCTCAAGGTTTCTTTCATGGTTTCAAAAACATTTTGGTCCAAATCATCATCAACTCTGCTCCTTTTTCTTAATCTACCAACAGTGTTATCACCTCCACCCTTATTTGTTTGCGCATCCATACAATTACTGCATCTCCACGTACGTTTCAAATGAAAGCCTCGGGTTTCAACACTTTCGCAACTTGCATGATAATAATTTTTACAAAAGTTGCACTGTATAATGCCCTTGACACCTTCAAAAACAATTTTGCATTTAAAACAATTCGACCCATTTGTTCCATCCGGATCATCCACTACACTCTCTATCTCCATCGCATCGAACTCGTTTGATGCTGCCGCCTCGAACACTACTTTTGTTGATAGTTTTTGTCACCTATTGTTCACAGACTATTTCTATTTTTCCGGTAAACTGTTGCATATGAGTGCTCAATGTTTATTTAGATCGATTACTCGCGCCAACTACTACAACTATGCAAAAAATCTCGAATTTATGATTACTATATTCCGTATAAAACTCAATAAAATCTCGGAGCTCGTATCAATTGTAGTTGGTGCTGGAACTGTTCGGAACTCTATTCAGGTTGAGTGTATACTAAATTCAAGACCTTTATTTGCAATGTCAAATGATCCAAACGATTTACTACCCATTACTCCTTCTCATTTTCTCATTGGCCGTTCTTCTAACTTTATCCCTGAATTCAACCTGCAAGACGTCATATCATTTAAACTGTCAAGGTTGCAACACATCCAAAAACTCAATCAACAAATATGGCCACAATTCACTAAGCAGTACATTTCCCAATTGCACACGCAATACAAATGGAAGGAACTTCCTACAAGCTTGCCAGAAGGCTCGTTGGTGCTGATTCGGAATGATACTCAACCACCCTACAAATGGCCCCTTGTTAAGCTTTTGCCTGGTAAAGACGGCATCTCCAGAGCTGCAGAAGTCCGAACTCAAAAAGGAACAATGATCAGGTCTATACGTCACTTGTGCAGACTACCCATGCAAGAAGATACTGAAAACTAGACTTTTGTGCAGAGATGGAGATCGTGCAGTGAATTTATGAAGGTCCCCTTCAAAGGGGGGAATATGTTCAAACTTAACATAGTTCGCCCTGCGAGGCGACACTGCGACACCAGTTAAATATGACAATAGTTGTCACAATTTATAATTTACCTGTAACATATCGACGTCAATTCATGAAATACAGTCCGCTCAAAACCAATTCAAAACCAATATATTTTGCCTCCTATTCACGGCACAGTGATTGAACCAGCAGCAATTACAAATCAAACACCTCGGATATACTCTAAAAATTTGAACAAAATCGCTCGAGGCATTATTTCGGATCCACAGACAAAATCATCGAAATTTTCCCAAAATTGTACGCTCTTTGTTTGTCTTTATCAAGACGTTTGCGGACACGTCGTTCCTCTACAGAAAAGATCATAATTATTATCTTACTATCTTACTATACTGTGACGAAACATGCGTTCAGTGGTGTTGGTGAATGCGCCAGGACCACATTGTGTAGAATCGATTTGTACCTTCTGGTACATTCTAGCGAAACCAGAGGGCGGAGCAGACTTCTACTATATTCTACAGAGTTCTATACAATGCGGCGTTATTCGGGAAGTTTCAGCGAGAAGGGTATAGGGTGGATGTGCCAGTTCTCGACCAATTAGCGGATATTATGTCTGAATAGTAACATTGCAGCTTCTCGAGATCATTTGTTCCTACCTGATCAGTTAATATTTAAAAATTGAATTTTCATTCACTTTATAATTGTGTATTTCTTGAATTTGCAATATAGTAAAACATTGGAAAATGTCATTTTGCCTAGATCTCGACCAGTCATGGCCTAGCCTCGATCAGACATGGCCCGGTTTTCGTCCGGGTGGTCGAAAAATAGCCTATCGCTCGACTATCGACTAAGTTATGTGAGAAGTGGGTGTTGTATACGGTCTAACAAGGTTTATTAATTTATTAAAAAAAAATATACACTTAGGTTTGTACCTTCGCATCAAAAATATTCCTCAGATTTATTTGATAAATATGCTAGGAAACCTGGAACGAATTAAATGAATCGCTAAACGGTGTGCCGAGCGGTGTGCTTAAAACCTGATAATCGAAGGAACAAATTCTTTGGTGAACGAAACTTTAGACACTCAAAAACCCGCTAAAAACTAAAAGAAAAACATAATAATTCTTTGGTAGACAAAAACTTTTGAATGGCGTTGTGAACTATTAAAAAAAACATACAACTTTAAACTAGAGGAACAGTTTCAGGTACACTTGTAACAAAGGTAATTTTTTGCCGATGCTTCTGCATAGGACATTCTATAAAATTTCAGTACATCTCATGTGAAACCACCCTGGACAGTTATCGCAACCAATTTTTTCTCATCGTCTTCTCCGACATCACTGATGAGTTCTTCATCACAAACATCATATTACAGATTGTCATATCTTTTTGGCGATAATGGTTGTCTCGGCTGTTCCTGTTGTCTACTTTGTTTTTGGTTTTTCTTTTGAAATTTCTCGTTTTTCTTTTGGGATTTTTCCGCTTCCGTATTTTCTTTGGCTGTCTTCCTTTCCTATCTTTTCTTTTCAATTGCTGCCAATTCCTTCTTTTTTATCTTCATTTTTTTTGTAATAGTGTATTCATTGACCTGGGGAAAGGAAAAAGAAAAAATGTCCAGGACACATTTTTTCTTTTTGATTTTTTGCAGATTTTTGTAGGTGCGCTGGGTAGATAAGGTGCCTTTTAAAGGAAGAACTTGACGAAGACACATTTTCTTGTTTATCTTGGTCTGCTTCTTTTATTGTGATATTTGCTAATTCTTGTTTTTTATGCTGGGATAGTTGGGTGTTCGGTTAAATGTCTTGGTCTCTATTTTCAAGTTTGGCACTTTCAGTCTTTTTATTATTCCCATTTTCAAAGACAGTCTTTGTTTTATTCTATTGTTTTTTTTTTCTATATCAGGGCCATTGTTTGCCTATGAAAAATAAAATTTTTGGAGATGTCACATACATAACGTATAATAAATACCTACCTAATATTTCTATAGGTGGGTATACTTATGTTTAAAATTTAATTATTGATATATTATTTAAATGAGATTTTTTTTTAGATTTGTTAGGTTTCAGATTTACAGAAATACAGTAAAATTTCATATAAAATATCAATGAAATGAATGGTCGAATATTAGGTCTGTTTCTCGACCCCCAGATTTGAGCTACATTCATGACAATTTTGTATGGAAACCAAGATAGTAACTCCCGGTCGAGATCTGGACACTATTATTGAGCCAATAAATACTAAATGATGAGGAAGTGAGAGACAAACCTATACTGTTTCAAATTTTAATGACAAAGAAAAAAAGATTAGCTGTCATTTGCCCAGTTCTCGACCGTTCGGTCGAGAAAGGGATTTGCAGCGCTGGATTTAGGCACAGGCTGGGTAGGCTGAAGCCTACGGCGGCAAATTTTCAGGGGCGGCAAATTTTCACGGGCGCCAAATTATAAGCAAAAAATATAGAAATATATTATATGTAAATAAAATCAAAACTGAAAAATTATGTATAATGATAAAAAAAAATGGATAATTTAATAGAAAACACAAAATACATAAAAATATAGCTCGTCACTTAAGAAGTGCTTCCATTTGCCATTCGCCCATTCCTAGCCCGTTTTACATTTTGCCCATTCCTACTATTCATAGAGCAACGACGCCGACACGCAGCGATCCCAAATGTTTTGAATAGCTGGGTTAAAGGCCAATTTTGACAATGACAAGATCAAAAAAACAGCTTAGCTTTTACAAGACAATTACCCTCATGACGTAAATGAAAATATAGAAGATGAACTATACTTTGTTCATGGCTTTCCTGCGGTTACGTCATACTTTTCCGTCTCTCTCTTACACATTGAAAAAAAGATCACGTACGTCTAGACGAGGGTCTTTCTGATCAATTTGACAAATATCACATGTGGAGCGATCAATCTTCGACATACTGCCAAACGTCAAATACTGTGACGTGACCGCAGGAAAGCCATGAACAGCCTGTATCACATTTTATTCAACATTGTTCCTCAACTGACAATGACTTTGGAAACAATATTACAGATTTTTTTAAATGGTTTACAAAAATGAATTTGAAAAACGTAAACCCAAATATTGATATTATTATCCGACTATGTCTCACTCTACCAGTAACTAATTGTTCTGCAGAACGCAGTTTTTCTGTATTGAGTAGGATTCTTAATTAATTAAGATCCACTACGACGCAGGAACGGTTGGAGTCTATGGCAATTTTAAATATAGAGTCAGACCTGACTATATCTTTGAATTACGACGAAATAATAAATAACTTCGCCGAACATAAAGCTAGGAAGAAACCTCTGGTTTAAGTTCAATTTTTTGTTTTGTTCTAAGAGTCTCCATACTTTTTGTTAGTTTATTTATTTTAGTGTTTACTGTATTGTCTATTAAAAACTAATTTGTAGCATTGTAGCATTTAAAAGAAGATAAGCGTGTTTTATTTTAAAAATGTTTCCGTTTAGAGTTTAGACGAAGATTTTCAATATAATAAACATATTATATTTTTTTATACCTATGTGCCTATTTTTTTTTGTCATCGCCAAAATGACCTGTAATTTTTTAGAAAGGGCGGCAGTTTTTTTCAGCCTATGGGCGGAAAACCTCTAAATCCGGCCCTGGGGATTTGCGGTTTTTTTTCTGGCCCAGATCTCGACCACTCACTTTTTTAGCAAAAATAATAAAATAGATCATTCAAATAATTTTTCTCAAGTATAAAAATGTGTGATTCAAGTGTTAAACACAAGATCAATAAAGTATATATTAGCAAAGTCGCTACTTACTTGCTATTTTCTAAAGCGCCGCGAACTAGCACTTTTGTACAAAATGGCGTTCTTTTGACTGAGCACATAAACGGCTGAAGTTTGAATTGCACTGGTCGAGTGCGTGCGCATAAGTATTTTTATCCGGCTACATGAGAATGGAGGAGCAAATTATACAGAAAAGGAAGGATACACCAGATTTGGCAAAATAGATAGTGTTTATCTATTTCATGCAAAATTAACCCTAAGTGGTCGAGAACCGGTACCGGTCGAGGAACCGGCACATTCACCCTATAATGAGGTCCGCCATTTGAAGAGGATAGTTATCGATTAGCCGCGAATTATAATCGTTACAACATAAATATACGCTGCGATTGTGAACATAAATATTTGTGGTTGTGTCAGTGACTTTAAATAAATTAATTAAAACTGGACAAGTGTTTTCTATAGCGAAACTCGTTACAATACCTACTCTAAACACTATGATAAAATGAGTACCTATTTCAGACTCACCCTGTATATGGGCCGAGTTCCACATATTTCTGAGGTCGAAATAAGTCGATTCAAAACAAACTTATCTTATTTCGAAATTGTTCCGTCTCCTGATACGTGTGGTGATGAAGTTAAAAAAGGAAAATCGAATCTTTCAAATTGTGTGAACATTATTTAACAAATTGGTTCAAAAATTGGTACCCAAAGGTTTCTTCAGGATGCGAAACCTGAACATGGACATCTATTCATTGTGGTGGTTAGAGGTTAGAGGGCGCTGCACATTAGCACATTGCACTTCTTGGTTGGTTAAAAATGGCCATAGCTTTTTACCAGTGTAGCTTTTATTATTTTTTTACAAGTTTTATATTAGCTCCACTTGTATGTTTGTAAATTTATACCGGATTCTTGTAAATCGATTTTCACCCACTTCAAATGCCCAGGTTGATTCGAACTCTGATGCGTACTTGTCAAGGACCGATGACAATACGATAATTTCAATAAAAAAAAACAGCTAAAAACTAGAGAATAAGAGAATACGGGGAAAAACCAAATTTTTGTTGAATCTTTGACGCCCTCTGTAGACTGAACGAAGCAATTTTGGATATACAGGGTGGCGCATTAGTGTGTGGAAGTCCATTTTCTCCCTTATCAAAAGAGATAGGAAAACATGTTCAAGACAAAACTCATAGGGTTCCAGCAGGCTCACAATTTAAAAATATTACTGTGTATACAGAGTGTTCTAGGAAACCGTGGCATCAACAAATACACTTTTTTTAAATAGCAACCCCAACTTTTGATCAGAGATTTGTATTCAGCGTTATATTCAACGTATGATACAGTGGTCTTATTTGCCAGAACGTGCAGTGTTGTCAGGCTATCGAGGATTTACTAAAATTTAGGGAAAAAACACTATGTTGGTAAATTAACTACAAAAACTAAAGATTTGAAATTGAATCTTGCAAATATGCGTAATTTTCAATGTAAGAGTCAAAGTAATTGATTTTTAAAGAAAGAATCGCTTTAATTTATATAGGGTGTTTTCTACAGCAGGCCCAACTTAGTGAATTTAGAGACGAAGAAACTAATTTCTTTCAAATGGAACACTCTGTGTGCTGTTATCTAGTCTTGTTAAGCTCTCAAAACCCTGCAAATTTGCCATGAGAACATATGTCGTAAAATGTATCGTTATCTTGCAATCTTTGATTATGTCAAAATAGTACCCCTTAATATGGGTTTCGAGATGACAAATTCGAACGTGTTAATGGAACGTTGCTATGGCAGAAGAATCCGTTTCACTCACCATGACAACCAGCATCACCAAGTATTAATATTTTGAGTGAATCTCGTCAAAATTCATGTTTTAGTTAGTTGCTGCATAGTGCATATTACCTAAATTCAAAATAACATTTCAACATTTCGCAAAAATGACCTCTTTTGTTTTCAGTCATTGTTCTGTTAGAGAATTTCAACACGTGAGCTGAATACCCACCGAATGACGTTTCGTCACGTAACCTGTACCGATAATGAACCAGAAATCCCAATTAGGTACTATTTTGACAAAATCAAAGATTGCGAGATAACGACACATTTTATGACGTGTATTGTAATGGCAAAGTTGCAGGGTTTTGAGTGCTTAACAAAACCAGATAACAGCACACAGGGTGTTCCATTTGAAGAAATTGAGTTTCTTCGTCGCTAAATTCGCTAAGTTGGGCCTACTGTAGAAAACACCCCACATAAATTAGAGCGATTCTTTTTTCAAAAATCAATTACTTTGACTCTTACATTGAAAAATACGTATATTTGCAAGATTCAATTTCAAATCTTTTGTTTATGTAGCTAATTTACCAACATAATGTTTTTTCCCTAAATTTTAGTAAATCCTCGATAGCCTGACAACACTGCACGTTCTGGCAAATAAAACCACTGTATCATACGTAGAATATTACGTTGAATCCAAATCTCTAATCAAAAGTTGGGGTTGCTGTTAAAAAAAAATATTTTTTGATGTCACGATTTACTAGAACACTCTGTATTAACAGTAATATTTTTAAATTGTGACCCTGCTGGAACCCTATAAGTTTTGTCTTGAAATTTTTTTCCTATCTCTTTTGACAAGGAAGAAGATGGACTTCCACACACTTATGCGCCACCCTGTAGGTAAGTTTGCCTAGATCGCCTTAGTTTTGGTTAAGGAATTTGTGGCTTAGCGTTGCCTACAGCCATTTCGGGTACACCCTGTATATTCTTTTAAGAAACCTAATCTTAGAATTCTTCGAATCTACAAGAACTTTTTGAAAAATTGATACTGTGTGGGACTGCTTATAAAATATTGAATGATTTGTTATTATGATTGGAATATTATTGACGAAATTATCAAACTCCAATATTTTTCGTCGCTGTGAAAGTACACGGCGCGCGGCGTGCATTGATTATAAATTTGTTAATCCTTCGTTGAAAACACTTGTAAAAAAAAATCCACAATATAAGGACTATTTTTAATGTAGGTATTAAATTTATCTTCCTATCTGCAATGAGTCTTAAGAGGTTTATCAAACAAAAACTATCAATTATTATGGTCGCGTTCTGTGGTTTGATAAGCACCCTTGTTATACATATTTTGGTTATTGATAAACAGGAGCTTATCAATGTGAGAGTAAAATTTGGGGAAGTCTGTGAATAAATTATGGTCATGAAGATCCGTTGAATTTTCCAAAAAATAACTTATTGTCGTAAAATATCATTCTTCGAAAAAGTTTTGTAATTTTCTAATCACGGTTCCGAATCGTTTTTGAGTGATGTCGTTTAATTATTTTTTCATTTTTTCAAGATATTTTGAAATTCATTTATTTTTGAAAATAAATTATTGGAATGCCAAAGAAGTTCAATAAGGTTTTTGTGAAAAGAAACATTCATTTTTGTCAAAGCTAATCTTTATAGGTTCTATAAGAACAAAATATAATAAACAGTGGGTCTCATTTTGATTGGCAATGGCGACAATTCGGTAGGTATTTGATAAAAAATAGACCGATTAAAAAAAAAACTGATTCATAAAACTCGAAAAGCTCCGTCTTTTTATAAGAACAATGACATATTATACCTATGTTAATTTTTCCAAAAACTTGAAAAGTTATAAGCGAAGTTATAAGGCATTCTTTAAATGTGAAAATCGATGACGTGTTTGAATTTGGCGTATCCAAAAATAAAATGAAACAATAGAAATAGAAAGTCAGTAGTTATTTTTCTAACCACCCTTATGAATTCCAGCGGCATTTTTGCAAACAATATTTAGCGTTTCCCTTGGTATGACACGAACTACACAGGGTGTCCCAAAAAGAATGGGACATGGAGGTAACGGCAGATTCCTCAGAAAAAAATATCGCGATCGACCCCAACTTGTCTTTACCGAAAGTTAAAGAAAAAAGGTGTCAGTTATATTTTAATGTTTGATTTTTTTGAATAACCTATTTTAAAATAATCAAGTTATTTTGATGAAATCTGGTACATAGGGGTGGTTCGACATGCAAAATTGGATGCTTGCCTTGGTATGACTCTTACTCGGAGGAGAAGCCACTTACACACCTTTTCACCCATTCAAATAGTCATAACTTTTTTGTACGCACTCGTTCATTTTATCTTCATCCATGCAATTTGGTTAAAATTGGCATATTTTGATAATGAACATAGGTGGCTGGTGGATTTGAAAACACTGTTGTCATGGTACTCATGGTAGTTTTGACAAGTGTCTCAATGTTCAATAGCCTAGTTTACACCGATAACTCGTTTAGTTCGGTCCAATAGGACCTAGTGGGTGGGGATAGTACGGTAGGACCAATGCTTGCTTCTCGCCCGTTTACACCGTCTTGCAACGCGTGAACTAAATGAGTACGCGCGCAATTCGTCAAAAGTCAAAAACAAGTCGAAACTATTTATCAACACAACGTAAGTACGCTAAGATTGCCTTAGAAATAGAACCAACAAAATCACAGCACATCAACAGACAACATAACCTCATAATTTTGATTGAGATCGCACCAAATCCGGACCAAATTTAGTTCGGTACACCTGCTGGCGAATACCGAACCAAGAGCGGACCAGCCTAGTCCGCAGCTGTTTACACCGTTCGAACTGGGTTGGTTCTGATATAGTTCGAATTTAGTGCTTGGTCCGCGGACCAAGTTTTTGGTGTAAACTAGGCTAATGTTTCTTGTGAAAAAGAAAATTGAAAAAAACATCCTTGAAAAATATAAAATAAAATTCATATTTTTATATCAAGAGACGTTGAACATTGAAACCACTGTCAACCATTACCTTGATAACGCCTTTTTTAACGCGCCCCCTCTTATGTTAATATGACGACAAAATACATTTTTTAGTTTGAAAAAAATGAACGAGCGCCTACAAGGTAGTTATGGCTATTTGACTGAGTAAAAAGATGTGTAAGTGGCGCCCTCTACAAGTGAGAGCCATACCAAGGCCAGATTTGAATGAATGAATGAATTCCAGCGAAGTTTTTGCAAACAATTTTTAGCATTTCCCTTGGTATGACGCGAGCTACACAGGGTGTCCCAAAAAGAATGGGACATGGTGGTAACGGCAGATTCCTTAGAAAAAAATATCGCGATAGACCCCAACTTGTCTTTCCCGAAAGTTGAAGAAAAAAGGTGTCAGTTTTTTTTTTAATTTTTGATTTTTTTGCATAACTTATTTTAAAATAATCAAGTTATGTTGATGAAACCTGATACATATAGGAGTGGTGTGACATGCAAAATTGGATGCTTGCCTTGGAAAGACTCTTACTCGTAGGAGCTCCTACACTTTCACACCTTTTCACCCATTCAAATAGTCATAACTTTTTTGAACGCACTCGTACATTTTATCTTCATCCATGCAATTTGGTTTAAATTAGCATATTTTCAAAATAAACATAGGTGGCTTTGAAAACACCGTTGTCATGGTACTCATGGTAGTTTTGACAAGTGTCTCAATGTTCAATGTTTCTTGTGAAAAAGAAAATTGAAAAAAAAATAAATAAAAACATTCATGAAAAATATAAAATGAAATTCATATTTGAAGAAATCAGAAATTAAAATTTGATTTTGACACCCTGTGTCTTTCTTGAAATCTACTTTCGGACAAGACAAGTTGGGGTCTATCGCAAAATTTTCTTGTGAAGAATCTATATGCCTCATTCTTTTTGGAACACCCTGTAGACTCGATAAGTGTTTTGCTACTCTAACTTAACCCAGCGCCATCGTTCAAAAATTAAGGTCAAAAATCATAACCAGATGTATTGTGTTATTTTTAATGAGAAAATTAGGATAATTAGAACCAAAATATCAATGAATGAACTTACTCGAGTACACATTCATGTAGTTTTTTCGTATCTTTAGACGGTGATTTTGTTACTTTAGCTCATACAAACTGTGTTTAAATATAATTCCAATCAAATATTCTGCTTTCTTTTTGAATCGTTTTTGTATACAAGGTGTTACAAATTCGAGAGTATGTATGGGGATCTCGTAAACCTTAAGAGATACAAGGTGGGTTGAATTGAGCCAAAATTGTGCAATTTCTATCTCAAAAAAATGCCGCTTAGAAACTTGGGACATTCCGAAGACTTCCGGAGATATCCGACAATAACCAATTTTTTCGAAGTCCTTTTTTATTTTGTCCTGAACTTATTTGAAGAGATAATTGAAAACGAATGATATATTTTAGTGGCCACTTTTTCTATTCTTCAAGATGTCATAGTCGAAATTGAGGTCCGATGTTTCGAGGTCTCGCAACCATCCTCAACTTCTTTTTTTCAAATGCCAACCCAACTTTTTAAATTCATTTCTGATAATTCTGCTTCCAAAAAATATTGATATGTCATACTTGCAATTCATTTGAAACAATGCAGAAAGTTATTGATATACGGGTGTTATCAAAAGAAAAATTTTTGTTCCTTTCAGAACGCGTTGAGCGGATCGTAGTCATGGTAACAATGATAACTTTTGACTTGAATATAGGAGCACAGCTAAAGTTTATTTTAGCTGTGATAGGAGCTTCTATGGACAGTCCTCCATAAGAGCTCCAAGGCTTCAAGTTATGAAACAAAAAAAAATCAAAATAGAAGAAAATTTAAACGAAAATAATGCGAAGAATGTTACTATTTTCAAGTAGCAAAGACTTATATAAAAATGAATTGAAAAAACTGATGTCGTATTTTAAAAAAAAAGTTGATAATGGTTGCGAGAATTCGAAACGTCTTATTTCAATTTCAACCATGCTATCTTGAAGAGCAGAAAAAGTGGTTATGAAAATGTGTCATTCCTTTGCAATTATCTCTTCAAATAAATTCAGGACAACATAAAAAGGATTCCAAAAAAATCGGTTATTGTCGGATATCTCCGGAAGTCTTTGGAATTCTTCAAGTTTCAAAGGGGCATTCTTTGAGATTGAAATTCTACATATCTCCTACATTCAGCCGACCTTGTATCTCTCACAGTTTACGAGATCCTCATGCATACACTCGAACTTGTAACACCATTTTTAAGCTGGAGAAATAATAATCATTCATGAATCTTAACTGGTAGTTAAAAAAAAATTGGTACTTTGATGCTACTTCATACATTAAACATTTTTCATTTGGTCAAAATCAAAAACGCTATCCGTTTCTAAATTTTAAAAATGCCTTACTCTTACCTGATAACTTTTCGCGTTTTTTGGGGCTCTTCTATCACCCAATCATAAAAAGTCAGGGAAATGACATACTATGTAAATTTTTTATTTTTCTAAAGAGCTGAGAGAACAGCTTCCTGCTCGTCCAGTTTTATTCTGATTCTAATGCATAAGAACCTCTGTTGGTAATAGCAATATCAACATTAGATTTGTTTTATTTGATATTCCACCAATGAGTAATAGAATAAAAATAGCACGGAAGTCCCAAGCTGACATTATTTACCATTATAAAAATTGCAATAACCATCAATGAAAAATGAAAAATCCACTTTTTCATTTTTGATTTGGAAGAAGAATAAAGTATGACAAAATTTGTCCAAAACTCATGAATTCTTCAAGGTCCAAATACGCAATTTTGAAGAAAAAATTGGAAAAAAATGTCCACTGTGCCAAAAGGCCAACAGAACCCTGTGGAACCACGTTTGCAAAAAAATTAAGTAGGTCACCTCATCTTATACGTGTGCCAAATTTCAAGTTGATATCTTTTTTTCTGAAACTTTTACACGACTAAAATATTTGACCTTTTTACAACTTGAATAAAAAAAATGTTTTCCTCTTAACAGCAAACTATTCCCGAAACTCTTTGTCATAAAATAACGAAACTTTACACACCCACTAAAACTTTTCATGTAATGGGTGATACAAAAGAATGAAGATGTTTAACGTTTTGGCTAGGAGCCATTGAAATAGGAGAGCAGCGGAGACTACAATTTTTCGAGTTTGAATAACAAAATATGATGGGAATTTGAAAATTTCTTAGTAAAAGTGGTAGTAAAAAGGGCATTCTCGATAGGCATTGGTCCTTTTTAAATGAATCAAGTAAGCTTGGAGGATCAAGATAAGGATGGAAAACAGCGTGAATCAGTACCCATGTTCCAGGAAATTCTCGTTATTATTCAACATTCATATTTTGTCAAGGCACATGAAAAAGTACTTTAGCATTTCAGATATAATCATCAGCTGAAAAATATTTGTAAAATCTCGAAAAATTATTCCCAAATTGCATTCTCCCATACCGCAATAAACAGCGATAAGAATTTTACCCGAAAAACAAGACATGGGAATTTCAAATGCGGTTGATGAATGATTAAATGCAATCAATATATAAAGGCCCAAGAAATGCAGTTTTGAAGCATATTCGTTCGAAGCTCACTTCGTGTAATAGCTAAGTGCGACATTCCGGAAACGATTACATACAAAGCAGTTAAGATGGCCAACAAGAACAATCTTCTTTTACTCTTCGACCGTCCCCAAGAACCTGTGTTCATGCCAAAGGGGGAACAAAAGAAAGCCTTTGCTGTGCCCCCAGAGTATTTGGTAAGTCAGACGATTATAAATCATTTATTGAAATATTTAACTATTTTTCGAAAATCGCTCTTTACATTTTAGGGGCTAAGATTATACTGCTCACTCTCTTTCATGCAGAAGTCTTTACATTATTTATTTACAGAGCGATAAATACAGACCGATAGCCACCCAAGTGGTGAGCCGTTTTGGCGAAGACACCAATGAGACAATTAACGTTAATCGTATCTCTATTCCACCACTGGGCGAAGTTCTGGAACTTCCTAGAGATGCCAATTTCTCCCTCTTTCTTCCTAAACATCGCAAGATAGCTGGCAGACTGATTGATATATTCTTAGGTAATGTTTTTCTCAAAATTCAACAGTTACAATAATGTATCTTCAGGGGTGCGTAGCGTTGATGATCTTTTGGCAACAGCAGTCTATGCCAGAGATCGCGTGAACCCTTACTTATTCAACTATGCACTTTCTGTGGCATTGCTTCATAGACCTGATACTCAAGACCTTGATATCCCATCCATCATTCACTCATTTCCTGACAAATATCTGGACAGCAAAACATTCGGCAGGGCTAGGGAAGAGGCTACAGTGGTGCCCGAAGGCTCTAGGGTGAGTGTTTCCTCTGGATAACTCCACTTAACTGTTTTTCCAAAGATGCCCATAGAAATCCCCAAAGACTTCACCGCATCAGACCTGGAAGAAGAACATCGTTTAGCTTACTTCAGAGAAGACCTTGGTCTCAACTTGCACCACTGGCATTGGCACTTGGTGTATCCGTTCGAGGCTGCACAATCCGTTGTTGATAAGAACAGAAGGGGGGAACTGTTCTACTACATGCACCAACAAGTAGTGGCAAGATACAACTTTGAACGTCTCTGCAATGGTTTGCAACGTGTCAAACGATTGCTCAACTGGGACGAACCTATCGCGGAAGCTTATTTCCCCAAGCTGGACAGTTTGGTTGCTAGTCGTGCTTGGCCAGCTAGAGTTACCAACCAGAAACTTCAAAATCTCAAACGAGAAGTGGATGGGATTGTGTTAGATGTGGATGACATGAAAAGATGGAGGGATAGAATCTTTGAAGCTATTCATTCTGGATCTGTTAGAGGCGTATGTATTCAAATCGAATTAATTTAGGGAAAATATGTTAAAATACTTTTTCCAGGCCAATGGACAAAACATCCCATTGACGGAAAATGAAGGCATTGACATTCTAGGAAATATAGTCGAGTCCAGCATCTTGTCACCTAATCGGCAATACTACGGGGACTTGCATAATACTGGACACATTTTGTTGTCATACATCCATGACCCTGACCACCGTCACTTGGTAAAGCCTAGTTTACACTCACTCACCAATCATCTCAAACTAATTTCTTAGGAGTCTTTTGGCGTTATTGGTGACTCCGCCACAGCAATGAGGGACCCAGTTTTCTACCGTTGGCATGCATTTATCGATGATCTTTTCCAAGAGTTCAAGTCCGCCTTGCCCCGATACACCGAAAATCAGGTTAATATACTGTAGCTACAGTTCATTGGATCAGCATAAGCTAAAATGCGTTTTCAGCTCAACAACCCCGGAGTCACAGTGCAAAGCGTCAAAGTCGATGTTCAAGGTGGACAACAGAATGTCCTACAGACTTTCTGGCAACAGTCCGACGTCGACATGTCTAGAGGCATGGACTTTTCTCCTCGTGGTTCTGTTTTTGTCAGGTAGTTGACTCTCATTTCTAGTACACTTGCGTGGTTACACGTTTCCTCTAGGTTCACCCACATGCAGCATAGACCATTCACTTACAATATCCAGGTGAATAGCAATCAAGCTCGCGAGGGAACTTGTCGTATCTTCATGGCTCCCAAATTTGACGAAAGAGGCAACCCATGGTTGCTTCGAGACCAGAGACTTATGTTTATTGAATTGGACAAATTCAAAGTTAACTGTGAGTAGATCATTTCTCAGCTTTGGATAGATAGAAACTAAACTTTGGACAGTGAAACAAGGATCGAACACGATCGTCCGCCGATCAGCTGACTCATCCGTAACAATTCCGTTTGAGAGGACCTACAGGGACTTGGACACATCACGTCCTCAAACAGGTGACGAACTTGCTCAGTTCAACTTCTGTGGTTGTGGTTGGCCAGACAACCTTCTCATCCCCAAGGGAACTGCCGAAGGAATTGCCTGTCAACTATTCGTCATGATCTCCAACATCAATGAGGATAGAGTAAGAAATTCAATCAAGCAATAAATTTACTACAGTTCTAAATATCCAGATAAACCAAGATGCATCTGGCAAGTGCAACGATGCCGACTCTTATTGTGGAATCAAGGACAAATTGTATCCAGACCGTAGATCTATGGGTTATCCATTTGACAGGGTGCCTAGGAATGGAGTTGACACTTTGCAGCAGTTCTTGACACCCAACATGAGAGTGCAAGAATTGACCATTCAGTTCCAAAACAGGACCTTCAAGCCACGCTCTTTGGAAAATCAGAACTGATATGTTTTTACTATGTTAAATTGAAACTACTGCGTTCATCATTGGGTTATATCATGAAAACTGATTTGAATAAAAAATAAACTTATCAATATAAAAAATGTTTCATTTGAAATTTGAAAGCATAAGAAGTTATTCTCGACTTAAAGAAAAACTTGAGTTGATCAAGTCCCCGTCGCTGTAGAATTCTATACTTTCCGCATTTATGAGTGAATCTTTGCGTATGCAATGATCGCAATGATGTTACTAAGAGGAAACCCTCCTGCTTAACAAATTTTGAATAATTTAATCTCAGAGACATAAGCACAAACCGAGGCACAAACTTTGAGATGGCATGATCGATTCAGGCTTTCAAAATTGACTCTTATAATTTGATCTGTTTTTCATTTCCCTTTTTGAATCATCAACACAGGATTTTGTTTGTATATAGTGTGACATACTATGCCCGGAAAGTCAACAATAATACTGAAAGGGGTGATGGACCAAATCATAAGCATCCAGAAAAACATAATATGACCCTAGTGAAAACTTTATGGTTTTCGAGAAATTGCCACTAAAAAAAATCTTATTCTACAGAGGAATAATCTATTTTTATTTTCTTTTTTACTAAGTCCGTGGAAATATTCGTGACTGGCTTGTAATTGCGAAGGAAAACGTGGTGGGGAGCAGTCAAAAAATAAATAAATTATATTATGTTTTTCTTGAAGCTTATGAGTTGGTCTATCACCCCTTTCAGTATTATCGTTGATTTTCCGGACACCCTGTATACCGTTTGTCGCTATAGAAATCATATTTTGGTTTAAACTTATCTATTCGCAGTCACTATTCATGTACACCCAATTAACACTAATTTGTCTTCATAGAAATCTACAAGAAAAAACAAAACATTAAATTTACGACCTAATACACGACCATGATACTAAAACAAACAAGATAAGCTCACGCGCAGGTTACGCTGACGTCAATAGGAGACCCAGGTTTGTTTGTTTTAGTATCATGATACACGACCAACTATATAAACCAACTTAACGCGGCCCTTTTCATCCACTCCACTCCATATATTCTCCAAGCCACTGCTTATCACCCGAAAAGTCGACGTGCTTCGAGAAATCCTTGGAATGATCGGTGTTTCGTTCGGAGGTGTTTCGTCAGATTGACTTTTCCTTAGATTAGTTTCTCCCGAAATATGATGAACTGTGAAAATAGCAGTCCACAGAACACTGATGGTTCGTCCTCTGGGAGAGATAGCAGCACACGAGAATGTCAGTGCCACTACCCTTGAAGATATCAATTCCAAATTCCAACAAGCTTCACACCAGTCTCCAGTCCACTTGATCGTTGGTCATTTTCGGGATCGCCAAAAGCGTCAGGTTCTCCGACAACATCAAGTTTCTGAGCTAATTGAGGGTTCTCCAGACATCACTGTAGGTGGTCAGATGTTGTGGAAGCTTCTTTGTCACAAGTTAGTGTAGCAACCCAATTTTCTGATGACAATTTTATGTGCTTTCTGATCATTCTTCTCTACCTTGATAATCATTTTTGACAGTGGTCAAAGTGATATTTGAAAGCTAAATTCCTTTTGATGGTATTTTGAGTGCAGAAGATCGAGTTTTATGCTGCCAATGTGTTTTCTAATGATGAGCCAAATACCTATTTTACTGATATGGTGAGTGGTCTCACAGAGTTACCTTACTTAATTTAATATTACGCGTTTTTAACTAATTAAGAGAAATCCTATTGTGTTTTCTATTCTGCAGCCACTTTTGGCGAATTATGGTGAGAAATATCTTACCAGCGGTCTAAAGAGTTTGATTCTTAAGCTATCAAGAATTAGGTTGAAAAGATCTGCCGCCGCCCCTTTTTCCGACTGATGGAGGAGGATTGACATTGACTCACCATCAGTAGTCTAAAGAGTTTGACACTTGTTAAATGATGATCTGCTACAGCTCATTGTTCACATAGCGTAGTTTAACTACATTGGTATGAAATATAATCATACTTGTGGTATGGGAGTTTGGTCTTTTTTGAATAAAGTGATCTCGAGTTATGAGTAGTTAAATATCATTCATAGGGCTATATCGACTTGCCACGGCTCTTCTTTGAAGGCTTGCGTTAGAGACTTAACATATAACGCGTAGGTTATGAGTTGATATTAAAATCAATTAAAGAAGTAAGCTAATTGTGCCAAGTTATATGGTTGTCCTGCAGCCTAGGGACGCCTTGGGGGACGCCCCCATATTGTTGTCAATTTTTTGGATTATGTGTAGAATGATTGATCAAATATAATATAATGGAATGTCTGTATTTCACTTGCATTGTATTCGGAGGTTGATTATTGCATTTATCCCTGGCATTGTACAGTAGTATAGATTTTACAATTGGTGTATTTCTCTTATTTTGATTTCAGTTTAACCCATATTAAAAAAAATTCTTAAACGTGACAAATACCTCAAAGTATGTTAACATCAATAAGGAAGGTGACTCAGCCTACTTTTTAATTCCAGGTGCGTTTGTTCTGGCCAAGAGTGAAGCTGAGCTCGGTGAACCAAACAATTATTTATTTGTTATTGTTACAAATAAATCCTGACAATTGTTGAAAGTGAAGTTTATTCAACACAAGGTAGTTTGAGATTCCGATTCCGTTTTAGATGGTGATGAATCTATAGAGCTAGCGTGTTACTTGGAGATTTGAAGTTTTTGGGGATCCTGTTTTTATCTTCTAGGGGTTATTACAGCGTGTACAGAAAGTTTGAAAAATCATTAGTTTACCAGCGAAATCAATTTTTTCTTAATAGATTACCCTATATTTGAATGTATTTTCGTATTCCTCGTCACGTAAGCATAATTACTTCAGCATACCATATAGGTACTTGAATTCAACCGTTTTCGAAATATTCGCATTTGAAACGTTCGATTATTCACACAACGCCAAAGATGCATTCATTGGTATCAACTCAGGGTGGTTCGGAGTTGGGAGGAGCCCGTGCAACTATCAGAATTATTCTCCCGATTCATTTCGGATACCTCTCCCAATTTTTCGATTTGAAAAAGATCTTTAAAAAAATGTTTGATGCAAACATTTCAAATGCGAATATTTCAGAAACAGTTGAATTTACACATATGGTATATTATATGAATTATGAATAAAATGTCATGATAAATCGAAAGATACATCCAAATATAGAGTGATTTTTTCAGTACCTACATGACCATACCTTGAAATTCTATGTGACACTTGAAACAAAAAAGTTATGAACGGGCGACATTATGGTGGATCACCCTATACCTTAATCCTCGCCTTAATCTTGAAAGTGAACATTGAAATATCGGCCCTGATGGATTTGCCTTCCGGCTCATCACAAAATATTCCTGATGAATGAAGTGTGAAGTCCTTCAACAGCCTCTACATCTTGTTTCACTCTTGATTTCCAGAAAAATCCTCTTCTGACTGTTTTGTGTGAATTTATTATATTGGCTTCAAAAGGATCACGTCGGTATTGCGAAATGTTTAAAAGTTCAGTCAATTTGAAGTGAATAGGGCTGTTTTTCTCGTAGATGGCGTAAGGCGCATGCGTTCTAATCAGGGCAAGTGACAAGCAGTGTCGCGTTCACGAGCGTGCTTCTATCCTTGTCTAGCTGAGATTTTTAAAGAGGGCATTCACGGCACATGGACGCAGATCATGATACTACGACAAACAAGATATGCTCACTAGCCGAACGAGTTTTGAACTGAACTGCGCATCAAGCTATCCGGTGACCCAATTGGATAAAATAGCATTGGAAAGCATGGCTTATATTGCGATTTTGTTGAATTATGATGATTATAGTTGGTTATTTACCCCAAAATGAATAATATGTATTTAGTTGGCTATCTATCTATCCAAAATTGATAATATAATCTACGCAAATCCCACCAGATTGATTAAATAGTATTTAAAAAATTTCATATTTTCAATTTTGCCGTTACATTGAAAAAACATTTTTCTCAGTTGGTTTTCGACGTTAGAAAAGGTGTTTGAGGTGAAACTTTTTTATGTGCGGTGGGAGTGGAATTTCAAGGTCACGACACACTTGGTTCTTTGTGGTTTTGTGTGGTTTTTTGTGATTCTATGTTCTTCTCTTCCTTCTTTTGTGGTTTTATGTGTTTCTTTGAGAATCTATGTGGTTCTTTGTGATTTTATGTGGCTCCATGCATGTGGTTATTTTTTGGTTTAATTTGGTTTTTGTTGTACTATGTGGCTTCTTGTGGTTCTATGTGGTTCCATGTGGTTTTGTGGTTCTAAGAGGCTTTTTGCTATTCTATGTGGTTCTAAGAGGTTTTGGCATGTGGTTTCTATGGTTTTTTGTTTTTCTACATGGTTCCATGTGGTTTTTGTGGTTCCATGTGGTTCTTGTGGTTCTATGTGTTTTTTTGTGGTTCGATGGGGTTTTTCTGGTTCGTTGAGTTTTTTTTGTGTTTCTATGTGGTTCTATGTGTTTTTTTGTGGTTTCATGTGGTTTTTGTGGTTCCATGTGGTTTTGAGTGGTTCTATGTTTTTGTGCTTTTTCAGGTTCGTTGTGTTTTGTTTTTGTGTTTTCATGTAGTTCTTGTGGTTCTATGTGTTTTTTTGGGGTTCCATGTGGTTCTTGTGGTTCTATGTGTTTTTTTGTGGTTCCATGTGGTTTTCAGTGGTTCTATATGTGTTTCTATATGTGTTTTTTTGTGGTTCCATGTGGTTCTTGTGGTTCTATGTGTTTTTTTGTGGTTCCATGTGGTTTTCAGTGGTTCTATATGTGTTTCTATATGTGGTTTTTGTGGTTACATGCGGTTTTTCTGGTTCTATGTGGTTCTTTGTGGTTTTGAGAGATTTTTTGTTATTCTTTGTGGTTCCATGTAGATTTTCTGGTTCTTTGTGGTTCCTTGTGGCTTTTTGTTTTTCTACATGATTCGATGTGGTTTTTGTGGTTATGAGAGATTTTTTTGTTATTCTATGTGGTTCCATGTGGTTTTTGTGATTGTATGTGCTTTTTTTATTCTAATTTGATCTTGCTATTCAAGGTTAGCGGGTTTCTCTTTAGATATATCGGATATGCGATGCGCACATAGTGCTCACAAGTTTTTTTTATAAGAGTACCTATAATTATTTTGGAAAAATAATGTTCTCTAAATAATGCAGTCTTTGTCCTTTTGATAACACTTCTGTATCCATATCTTGCGAATGTACTTGGATGTTGGAAACCGAAAGAAATGGTATTTACACGGACGGTTTTCTTTATTTTTCTTATTGCTGCTTCTGGCAGAACATCACGGCACAGTACACCATCATCAAAATATGCGAAATTCACGCAATAATAAGATATTATATCACACAAATATCACAACAACAATATTTACATTGCAAACTGACAGAAGCTTGACAACATAACCTCACAAAGGTCACCCGACAAGATGCGCGTGAGCTTATCTGTTTGTCGTAGTATCATGGACGCAGATGACTTGATACAAATACGTGCATTCATCAGCGCGTAACCAATAACGTCCATTTAAGGTCATTTTTTGATCACGTACAACATGTGTGTGCATACAAACGTACGTCGTACTTGTATTCCGTCAGAACCTGAATACAAGAACGTGCGTTCATAAGTGTGCGTTGAAACATCCATGTCGTGAAAAAGTACAGTCAGGTAGGAGTTCTGCAGTGATTGGGTCAATTTTGTGCGACCGTGTGCAATCATGTCTTCAAACATTCCTCACCATCTGTGCTTAAAATATTTCCACGTGCATCAACGTTCTTGGTTGCGCGTTGATGTGTTGATACATCTACGTCCGTGTATGCCCCGCTTTATGTGATAGAATTTTTGAAAATAGGAATTGACTTTTTGGTTTAAATGGTAATGTCAAAATCAATACGTAGGCATAGTATATAATAAACAACAAGTAGCGACAGCTCCATATATCTGTGGTCAAATTTCGTTCTGTCTCAATGACAGAAATTCGCCTCATTTATACCCTGATAACATTTTGGAATGTCAAACTGTTTTCTAAATCAAGACTTTGAAACTTCGCATAAATCTTTAGACATACTGCATAGTGGGTAATCGTATTGTATAACTTGATTGATAATTCACCTATGTATCAGTATCATTAAAGTCATGAAATCGGCTACAGTATGGTTTTATTTTACATTTCATAAGGTAAGCAGTGCATAAATGAGGCGAATTTCTGTCATTGAGACAGACGAAATTCGACCACCTTTAGGTATATGGAGCTTTCGCTACTTGTTGTTTATTATACTATGACGTAGGTATGTCAAAATTACCATGATAACGCCGTTTAAAAAGATTCCTATGTTTATTTTCAAATTTTTCCATTTATACCACATGGCATGCATGGATTACATCAAATTCAAATATCTTGAAAAAAGTAACTCCTAGCCACTTCTACAAAGTATATAGCTTTCTTATGTAAATATGATAAAAAAATCGATTTTTCAATTTAAAAAAAATGTACGGGTGCGTAAAAAAAAGTAATGACTATTTGAATGAGTGAAAAAGTGTGTAAGTAGCGCCCCCTCGAACAACCCCCATATACCAAATTTCATCAATATAACTTGATTATTTCGAAAGTTATTCAATTTAATCTAAAACTATAATTCAACTTTGACACCTTGTATCTCTCTTGATATCAACTTTCGGGATCGCAATAATTTTGTGTGAGTCTGCTGTTACCGAGGCTGTTACCGTATGTCCCATTCTTCCTCGGGCACCCTGTATAAAATATATTCCTTTCATAATCTCTACAAGTGACTTATCTTTCATTACCTTAATTCAATAGATTGTAGCGATACAAAATCTTATGTAAATATATAATAATAATTGATCAATTGTATACATTTCAAAAACGTCTACTCTAACTTTTAAATCACTGAATTAGGCAGACCAAGTGAACCCATCTAATCGTTCGGCTACTTGCACAAAAAATAGCGGTCAGATTCCTAATTGAAAAAAAAGTAAAAGTGACATTTTGTGCCATAAACACATAAAAGCCAATTTTACTGCGAGATCACACAAAAACGAACAATATTTTTTGAATTTGAATTAATTATTCCTTTTTTAGGTTCCACTGATGACGGAGGCAGATTCGCCTCCTAAACGTTTGTTATTGATAGGTTTCATTGATCACTAATAGACTTTTTTTCAGGTTATTTCGACGATCCGGTATATAAACAATAGTTTGATTGTTTTTTAATAGGGTGTGGCGAAATCACCCAAAAAAAAAACTGGTATACCTAATTGAAGTTGAAAACTGCTTTTACAAAGTAGTTGTTTATACGTATATGCACACCATTGTTGTAGATATTTGAATAAAATATTCAAAATACGAACCTGAACATCCTGGTATCGCTCAAAATCGCGAGTAGTCGAAATAATCAGCAGAAGCCGCCACGTCGCTGCTAGTAAAAATAATCCGGCTATATTTCAGCAACGGCTTGATTTTTGTCAATTTTTTTTAACGATCTTTTAGCTAAAGGATGCTGAAATGTCTATAAATATTTTTCAAAAAGACGATTCCCGACATTAATAGAAGAATCGGCCCTAAATCGTCAAATTACTTTCGATTTGTAATATTAAGTCGATTAATTTCGAATACAATATGCTATTCAAATGCAGAAGGCCATGCCATCGTGGCGAAAACAACTGTCGAATAGGAAGAAGATGTTCATTTCCGTGGCCAGCCAGTTGTTTTTGGGTGATAAATGCAAAAAAAAACAATACCTACTTATATGAAAAATAGATTTGACGGGACCCAAAATAAGTTAAAATTCGAAAATAGCTTCCCAAATGACATGTAATCATCAGGGGGCTATATTCAAAAGTGAATAAAACTAGAAAATAATGTGAAAGTGTTTTGAGGACACTATTTTTCGTGATTTTTGTAGTAAAGTCCATCATATAAAATTTGTATCAAATTGTATCGAGTATTTAAATTAGCTATTTACCTAACAAGTGTGGAAAATAAATTTTTCTGCACGAGTCTGCCGTTCACCGAACGACGCGAAGCGGAGTTCGATGAAGCAGCCGAGTACAGAAAAAAGATTTTCCACAAGTGTTAGGTACAATAGTTTTTCTACAGACGTGCGGCAATAAATGCAAAGTCCAAAAAACAAATAAATAATAATAATAATGTCGGAATGTCAGATAGTTGATTTACACGTTGCCAAGCCAATAGAACACACTCGGATCAGGGCTTCAAGCAGCTTTTTGTTTATGTGCTATGCTATTGAAGTATGCGTGCCGAAAACTGAAGTTTGCGTGCCGAAAAATGTTTTTCCTACAGCCGTGCGGAGAAATGAATTTTCCGCACCGATATCCGTGTGAAAAATCAGATTTCCCGCACCAGTACGGAGATGTCAAAATTAACAATATCATAAGCAAACAGCAACCAGGTTTCCAGGTTACTATGGTCGCTTAGTTACACATTTCGACACTATTATTATTTGTCATATAATTTGGTTTAATAAAAACTTTTGAATTACGAATTATATCCTTATTTCCGCACGTCTGTAGAAAAACTATTGTACCTAACACTTGCGGAAAATGTTTTTCCGCCCTCGGCTGCTTCACCGAATTCCGCTACGCGTCGTTCGGTGAACGGCAGACTTGTGCGGAAAAACTAATTTTCCGCACTTGTTAGGGTGAATAGCTATTTCCTACAGCCGTATTTTTCCGCACCGATATCCGTATGAAAAATCAGATTTCCCGAACCAGTGCGGAAAAATTTTTCCGCACGGATATGTCAAAATTAACAATATCATTAGCAAACAGCAACCAGGTTTCCAGGTTACTATGGTCGCTTAGCTAAACATTTCGACATTTATTATTATTTGTCATATAATTTGGTTTAATAAAAAAAAAATCCGCGCGACATTTCCGTGCGGAAAAATTTTTCCGCACGGATATGTCAAAATAAACAATATCATAAGCAAACAGCAACCAGGTTTCCAGGTAACTATGGTCGCTTAGTTACACATTTCGACATTCATTATTATTTATTTGTCATTAGTTGCATCAGAAACTTTTAAATTACGAATTATATCCTTATTTCCGCATGTCTGTAGAAAAACTATTATACCTAACACTTGCGGAAAATGTTTTTCCGCCCTTGGCTGCTTCACCGAACTCCGCTACGCGTCGGTCGGTGAACGGCAGACTCGTGCGGAAAAACTAATTTTCCGCACTTCTTAGGTAAATAGCTATTTCGGCACGGATATTGGTTCGGAAAATTGATTTTTCCGCACGGCTGTAGAAAAAGTTATTTAAGAAAAACCGATTTTCAGCGGCGTTCTTTGGAGATCCATATCCTCGTATTGAGGTTCTCTAGAAAAAAAAATAGAAATCTATCATCTTATTTTTTCATGTTCTACCTGAATCCAATGCCCACACCTTTCCGGATCGGGTTTATATAGGGTGTACCACAAATGATTTTTCTAAAGTTTACCAACTTTTTCACGCTTGCATTTTATAAAAGTAGATTAGTAGGCTTGAATGTTATAAAGACACTTCAACTACCTGAATGAGAATACAAAAAAATATATTTTATTTTGATGAAATAATAAATAAAAATAGTTAATCGAATTTATCACTGTCAAATCAATCGCCATCGAATAATCGTTTCTCGAATAACAAACTGATTGCATTAATGCTGAATCGATTTCAAGTTGAATTTATTCTCATTCTTGGAGTGCCAAAAAATATTCTCAGTTACATATTGCCGCAACTAAAGAGGCTGATCTTGAATGAAACGTGGGTTGATTTGGATACGAACGGTTGGTAGTTACTCAAATCAATCCACTTTTCAGTAATTTCTTTTTTATTAAACGGTAATCATGTCAAACTCATGTTCAATATCTTTTACATAAAATGCAGGTATGGTGATCATATATACCAAAATTATCAAATTCTATCAAATTGTACAAAATGAGCAGGTTTATATCTTATATCTGGATTATTTCAAAGTTTTTTTGCAAATCTATTAAAATCTTGGTGATCGTTTATTTTGACAATGTTTTAGTCGCTTGGTCTGATGAGCTGTATAATAAATAAATAGCAAATGTTTTTAATAAGAAAGTATCAATTCAATCAACTGATATTTTGGTAGACAAACCCCAAAATTCAGACCGCATTTCACAACAACGATAAGAAATTTTATTCGTCTAGAAAAACAGGATGGGAACTAGAAATGCGGTTTATTTAAACAAGTATCGTGAATATAAAAGTTGAGTCGTTGGACTTTTGAGGCATATTACCTAAAAGTACCTCCAAGGTGATAGCATAATATAAAGTAGTATTGTGACTGTTTTGAATTCTTTATATTTTTCTCAATCTTGAAAAAAATCAAGATGTCCGACAAGAAAAATATCCTTTTGCTTTTTGACCGCCCTCAAGAACCTGTGTTCATGCCAAAGGGGGATCAGAAAAAAGTTTTCAATGTCCCACCAGAGTTTTTGGTAAGTAGTAATTTTTGTGCCGTGAAGACCAATAATTATCATATCTGATGATCTCGCATGGCGTATAATGTACAGAGTTCTCAACAAAGGGTCATTCATCAGAACCACAATAATGTTGTTAAGCGAGAAAATTGATGTTTCAGTTTTATAAATACAATTTTTTTTCTTATTCGATGCTCGACTGTTTTTCTGATAAGTTTCCCTTATTCCTCACCAAAATAAATTTGTATTTACGGTTTTGCCATATCTTTTAAAATCAGAAAATGACAAGGGTATTCACTGTTCGTTGAACAACCCTCTGTACATCACAGATAACATAATAATATCTCTCATAATTGGGACCGAGAATACAAATATCCTATTTTCTTTCGCAGAATGACAAATACAGGCCTATTGCCACTCAAGTAGTAAGTCGTTTTGGCGAAGAAGCTAATGAGTCCATTAACGTAAACCATATCTCTATTCCACCACTTGGCGAAATTTTAGAGCTTCCCAGAGACACCAACTTCTCCCTCTTCATCCCCAAACATCGAAAAATGGCTGGAAGAATGATTGATATCTTCTTGGGTAGAACACATTTTACAAAACACATCCAGTTTGAAAAAACTATCAAATTTTAGGAGTACGAAGCATCGATGACCTTATGGCTGTGGCTGTCTATGCCAGAGAACGTATCAACCCATATTTATTCAATTACACACTTTCTGTAGCTTTGCTCCATAGACCTGATACTCAAGACCTAGATATTCCATCCATCATTCACTCATTTCCGGACAAATATCTGGACAGCAAGACTTTCACTAAGGCGAGGGAGGAAGCTAGAGTTGTCCCCGAAGGATCAAGAGTAAGTGATTCAAATAAGATGCAGGGTCCGCTCACCTTCGATTTTCTAGATGCCTATAGAGATACCCAAGGACTTCACCGCCTCAGACCTTGAAGAAGAACATCGTTTAGCATATTTCAGAGAGGACATTGGTCTCAACTTACACCACTGGCATTGGCACTTGGTGTACCCATTCGAAGCTGCACGAACCGTAGTGGATAAAAATAGAAGAGGAGAATTGTTCTACTACATGCACCAGCAAGTAGTGTCAAGATACAACTTTGAACGTCTCTGCAATGGTCTGCAACGAGTTGAAAGATTGCTGGACTTGGACTCTCCCATCAAAGAAGCCTACTTCCCCAAGCTAGATAGTTTGGTGGCGAGTCGTTCATGGCCAGCTAGAGTCACCAATCAGAAACTTCAAAATCTCAAGAGAGAAGTAGATGGACTTCTTTTGGACGTAGATGACGTAAAGAGGTGGAGAGATAGGATATATGAAGCTATTCATTCTGGATTTGCTAGAGGGGTACGTATTTAAATAACAGGTTTTCATAATACATATTTTATGCCAACTATTAATTGCAGGCCAACGGTCAAAACATCCCACTCACTGAGTATGAAGGCATTGATGTTTTGGGAAATATGGTAGAATCCAGTATTTTGTCTCCTAACCGGCAATATTATGGTGATTTGCACAATTCAGGACACATGTTGCTGTCATACATCCATGATCCTGATCAACGTCATTTGGTAAGGTTTATTTTTATATCTCTTCTCTGATGAAGTACTCACAACAATTCGTAAGGAATCATTCGGAGTTATGGGAGATACTGCCACTGCGATGAGAGACCCAGTTTTCTACCGTTGGCATGGATTTATTGATGACCTGTTCCAAGAGTTTAAGGCCACCTTACCCCGATACACCGAAAATCAGGTACTCACCATGATTTTAAAGTATAGAATCTTACATCTGAATTAATTATTCAGCTCAACAACCCGGGAGTTTCTGTACAAAGTATCAAAGTTGACGTCCAAGGTGGTCAACCCAATGTTTTACAAACATTCTGGCAACAGTCCGATGTCGACTTGTCCAGAGGCATGGACTTTTCACCTCGAGGGTCCGTTTTCGTGAGGTAGGTTCCAGGATTAAATTCCGAATTTCACAGAGATAACTTGAAATCTTTGGTAGATTCACACATCTGCAGCACAGACCATTCACCTACAACATTCAAGTAAACAGCAATGAAGCACGTCAAGGTACTTGTCGTATCTTCTTGGCTCCCAAATTTGACGAAAGGGGCAACCCATGGTTGCTAAGAGACCAGAGACTTATGTTTATTGAATTGGACAAATTCAAAGTTAACTGTAAGTAGATTTTTTTTATAGCTCTGAATATCTTATTAAAATCCAAACTACAGTGAAACAGGGATCGAACACAATCGTTCGTCGGTCAGCTGACTCATCTGTAACTATTCCGTTTGAGAGGACCTACAGGGACTTGGACACGTCACGTCCTCAAGCTGGTGAAGAGCTTGCTCAGTTCAACTTCTGTGGTTGTGGTTGGCCAGACAATCTTTTGATTCCCAAAGGAACTGTCGAAGGAATGGCTTGCCAATTATTTGTGATGATCTCTAATATCAACGATGACAGAGTAGTACTTTCGAAATACTTCTAAGTATTTGTTCTCCAATTTTCATCTCCTTTAGATAAACCAAGATGCATCTGGCAAGTGCAACGATGCCGATTCCTATTGTGGCATCAAGGACAAATTGTATCCAGACCGTAGATCAATGGGTTATCCATTTGACAGGGTGCCTAGGAATGGAGTTGACAACTTGCAGCAGTTCTTGACGTCTAACATGAGGGTGGAAGACGTGACTATCCAGTTCCAGAATCGAACATTTAAGCCCCGGGCTTTGGAAAATTAGTTGTCAAATATTTTAGACATTTTGATATCATTGTGGACGAATTTGGATTGTGTTTGGGAAAATTGTTCTTATAAAAATTATATTACTTAATACAAATTGAATCTATTGGCTTATATAGATACCACTGATCAATATTTTTGAAATAAAAAAGTTTTCAATGAAATCTTGGGTCTTTACAATCTTCGTCAGCAAATTCATCCCCTAAAAACAACTTGCAGATAAAAAGCACTTCCATTACCTTTCGCAGTTTTCAAAGGGCATAAAAATGGAGCAGCCTGGCACCAAATCAATAAGGGTGATGTTTCACACTTCCAGACCATCTCGCAAATGGAACATATCCATTGTTTATAAAATATACAGGGTGTTACAAATTCGATGGGATAGCATTGCTAATTCCTAAACCATAAGAGATACAGCGTCGGTTAAATGGAGGCAAAGTTGCGCATTTTGGCACTCAATAATATGCCGCTGAGAAACTTTGAAAATTCCGAAGACTTCCGGAGATATCCGGAAAAAATCAATTTTTTCAAAATTCTTTTTTATTTCCTCCTGAGTTAGTTTGAAGGAATTATTGAAAACGAGTGGCACATTTTCATGGCCACTTTTCCTCCTCTTGAAGGTAGGGTGGTCGGAATTTATATCCGACGTTTCGATTTTCCGCAACCATCATCAACTTAATTTTTTCAAACACAAACCCAACTTTTTTTATGCATTTTTGGATAGCTCCTGACTTCCTGAACATCATGATGTGTCACACTTGTCATTCCAAAATATGCAGAATTATAATCCGAGATTTTTCAAAATCAAACCTCTTGATCTCTTTGTAATGCAATGCGCGTATCGTAGTCATGGTAACAATAACAACTTGTCACACCTGTGGATAGTTTTGGAGCTTGAATAATAAAACTCCAGCTTAAAAACAGTTTCTCGACTAGTTTTTGATCATCAAATGAACAATATGCATGTTAAAGCAAGATTTCTGTATTCAACGAGCGTTCGAAAACATGAATATTTTTCATATTGTAAGGGTACAAACATAGTGGAGTTAAATACAGGGTTTTTCACCTAAAACTCCGCAGGCCAATATCTTGGAAATGAATAGAAATATTTGATCTAGTCAATGTATGGGGTCAAGTTGTTATTTTTCACAGTTGAAAAAATTCGACGTCTACCAAGAGTGAAGCGTCGCGACGCGTCGAACATATCAATCGATTGCAGGTACTTTCAAATTACGCGCATGCAAAAGTGCGTATTATCTATAAACTTTTTTGTTGTTTAGTCGAACTCATTTATCTTAACACAAAAAGCGATAACGGATGATTTATAGAAGAAAGCTATTGTTAATTTCTGTGAAAAGAGGTCAATGTATTGGATCAAGTTGATATTTTTCAAACTTTAAAAAATTCGACGCCTATACTTAGAGCTAAGCGTCGCGACGCCGACGTTTCGAAAATATAAATCGATTGCAAGGACTTTGAAACTACGCGCAAACGAAAGTACATGTTATTTATAAACTTTTTTGTCATTTACTCGAACCCATTTATCTGCCACATTACTGAGTTACGAGTTTATAGTGAACATTCCTTGTTAGACAAAAAATGCGATTACCGATGATTTTCACAAGAATGCTAGTCGCAATAGTTGCGGTAAGAAGTGTTCAGTGTATGGCGTCAGTTACGCATGATGAAATAATACCGGAATAGTGCAACTCGCCTCTCCCCTCGCCTGAAACTAGCTATGTGATGTGATCAACACCGGTATGTTTTAATAGCGGCGATTATCGAGAGCGTGGGGATGAACTACTTCACTAACCCGAAGAAACAGCTCATTTTTTGTTTGGAAATGATCTTCATACTGACAAATGGAATATTACAAATTCGTTCCACCATCATTTCTTGGAAACGGTTTTAAGAAATTCCGATTACTTTGGGAGATATCGGGAAAAATCCCAAATTTGGTAAAGTGGGTGGTTTTTTTGTTTTGACAGGTTTTTTATGGAAATATTTCAAAATAAATGTCACAGAAGTCGAAAAAAAAATATGTTCATAATTTGCCGCTAATTATCCGCTGATAAGTTGTGCTTGTTTCTATTTTGCCGTAAATATATTCGACAAGAACTTTGCATTTCATAAGTTTTGTCACTATAAGTTATACCGAGACTTCAAAAAATAAGGTCAAACATTATAAAAAATAGCGATAATATTTTGAATAGTAATATATCGATATGATTACAGTCCATTCAATCTTGAGTTACGCCTGATGTGAACAGAAGCACGCGGCGGCTTCCCAGGGTCGGATTCTACTTTATTTTGTCTCAAATAATTGAGTTGAATCAACTCATGTGAGTTTGTTTAAGATTGTCCTCTCCAAAAATTCTTTTATGCATTTTTCTTATTGAATTTTTGGAATGAACAATATTGGGTAAACTCACCCTTATTTTTAATGCACAATAAGATAAAATTATAAAAATTAGGGGTTTCCATTTGAAAAAATTGATTTTTGGCCGTTTTCTGGATTTAATTTTTGATCTTAGTTTTGGCCCACCCTGTAATAATAGTTTTCATATTGCTGTGAAAAATCTATTAAAGTAGGTCCTTTTCAACAAGAAATTCAATACAAATTAAATAATGAAGGTTTTCTTATAGGTGAAATTCACATTTAAATAGGAGCCTTCAAACGTCATTTTTGACATAAAAACTAAAATATTTCAAAAACGCTTAAACGTAGGTATAGGACATGATACATGAAATCTGCCTAGAATTTTACGTAGAATCCAAAAATGTGATAATATATAGGGTGTTCCATTTGAAACAAGCGAAATGGCACCTACTTCCGGTATAACCGGAAGTCGCGCAACGTAGCTATTATTTCATTTGAAGAGAGCATCATTTTAAACCTCACCATACAAATTTGGACGGTCACCGTGAGACACCCTGTATATTCACGAAAAAATTGACACAAGCACAACTATATAGCTAATCCGTAAATTTTAGAATATAGAAGAATATAGAAGTATAGACCGGAACAAACAGCATGACTTATCGCGCAGGAATGCGGCTCTCCGGTAAACATGTAGTAAATTCCGGATTGACTGCAGTGGGCTGGAGTCCCGAATGGATGGGACAATTATCGTTTTCGCTACAATATACTCACTATCTCTTTGAAGGACATCAAGAATCAAGAAGGACAAATGATTGTATAGAACATAGGACTCAAATACATCACTCAAAATAAAACATATAGATAATATAAGTAGGTATGTTTGAGCCGAAGTTTAAGTTCTTGAAAATGATTCATCTAACCGGAATATGTTGAGCAATGGTTGAAAAATTAAATGTTATGTGAAGATTAGGACATTCCTTTCCACACACTTCGTGATAAGGATCTTCATCCTGGAAATGAACTTGGCAAATTGGGAACCTCTAATTCGGACTTTCAATGGTAAAAACAAATTCAAACACCTCGTCTTGACAGAAAATGTACACACCATAATGGATAGGCACTACCTTACCCTCGATTGTCAATCGGGATGTTTTTTTACCATTGACTTTAATTTTTATTGTGTCTCGCGAGATTTTTGGTGCATACCCTATCTTACCTTATAGTGAACATGACCATTTTGCGCAAAAAATAATTAGAACTTTTAATTCAAGCGATTGTCTCGACCATCAAATCTAGCTTCGAATAGATTTAGTACCTACCGACCTAAATAGAAAACCGTATATTATGCAACAGTTACAGCTTGTTCAAGGCTTTTCTGCGGTCACGTCACAGTATTTGACGTTTGGTAGTATGTCGTAGATTCATCGCTCCACATGTGATATTTGTCAAATTGATCCGAAAGACCGTCGTCCAGACGTACGTGATATTTTTTTCAATGTGTAAGAGAGAGACGGAAAATTATGACGTAACCGCAAGAAAGCCGTGAACAGACTATACCTATCCCATGGTCCGATGGGTGGACGGTTGAGGAATCATAGTCCCGCTGATAGCCCAAAAGGAGTCGAAAGGCGGAAATTTGAAAACCACTTGTCAAGCAAATGTCACAAAATTTGAAGATAAACAATGTTCAGATTTCATCAGAATTTCCTGACATTTGATTGAAAAATGGTTTTCAAAATTACGGTTTTCTGCCCCTTTTGGGCCATCCGCGGATCATGATTCCACAACCGCCCAGCCAGCAGACCATATCTAGGGTACTTTATAAAACATAGCTTTCTTCTCGTGAAAGTTTCGTGCTCAAGGAAATGATTCTAGATTTTGTTTTTTTCCCAACTTGAGACCCCCTGGCAACCCTCTTCGCCGCTTCCTAGCCAGCGGACGCCCCTCAAGAGATAGGAACAATAATCTCACCATACTGGAGCTTATACATTTTATGGCGTTTAAATGTCTAACCCCCATATTATGCGCCGTAGAAATTTAATCCGGATAAAGACTTCATCGCGATTATTTTCCATTGAGTGATATGGAAGTTAATCGCGATAAAGACTTCATCCGGATAAGATTTCTACGGTGCATATGGGGGTAAGCTTCTCTACAACATCAAATATAGTCCGTTTCACGAGGGTTTGTACTCACGTAATTGATTGTCTCTTCTTTTCTAACTCATGGAGAGGTTTAAAAACAGACTGAAACAGAATTAATGACGTAATAAACATCGGTCGTTACTAGAATCCAAAATGGCCGCCGAGCAACAGCTGATTTCTATCATCTCTGAATAATAATAACCTAAAA
This sequence comes from Orchestes rusci, assembly GCA_958502075.1. Taxonomy (NCBI): domain Eukaryota; kingdom Metazoa; phylum Arthropoda; class Insecta; order Coleoptera; family Curculionidae; genus Orchestes; species Orchestes rusci. Next base: position 7,458,203 of record OY293313.1, on the reverse strand, counting down.
TTTGGTTATGTGATCAAGTAATTAATCAAAACAATGTTGTTGTCAAAACACAAGTCAGTTAACTTCTCCAATGTCACAGTTTTGTTGTATAAAATGTCTCGTCGGTATTCAGAATGTGAACAAAATACGATAAAAAAGCTTGTGGTCTACTTTACAAAGGATGGAGATGCTGAAAAACCTTTTTTACCACTTGAGGCAGTTTTGGAGGTGAGTTATTTCATAAAACTAGTTCTTTGTACCTATTCATTTCCTATTCCATCTCCTGAACTTTTGTAGAGAGTATCTGATACCCTTTGAATTGAAATTACAACTCTTAAAAGATCAGATCTCATGGAATCAGAATTGATGAGGACTTCAAGGCATCCACGTCAATTGCAGTCCAGAGATCAGAAAGATAGATGGATTATTGGAGCAGTCATGCGTTGTTGAGAAAAGAAAAAAAGGGCTAGTATTGTTATTGAATGAATATTTTGGGCAGGCAGAATTTGACATTATTTTAGTTTATATTCAGTTCGTGTTCATGATTTCAGTCTCCTCATCTATGTTCCGCTGGTACTTGTTTGTAATAAAATTACGTTTATTATTTTCTTCTCCTATAGTAAGGAATGTGACTTATTTATCACCTTATGATTGGGCAGGAAGTGATGTCTTGCAGTTGATAACTGATCTGAAAAATGTTTCCATTTTTCACTCCCCCTCAAATGGCAGTTATTTCATGAGTTAGGTATAAAAAAATTATTGATAATTTATCATTTTTTCATAACTTAAAATAACGGCTATTAAGGCGGTTTGCAAATTACAAGGAAAATCCTTTACTCCGCATTTTCAAAAAACACAATACTCTGATGCTTTGTTCTTTTTGATACTATCATAAAACTTGGAAAAATACATACACTCTGTAGAATCAAAATATACACTCACGGTCGGATAAACAGCACATGCCTAAAATTTGATAGAACTTTGATATTATAATACATTATAATATGATAATCGTTCATTAGGCTAATAAGCTTTACAAAGTCATCCTGCTTCAGTTATCAAAAAATTATTGGTGCATTAAAATGGTTCAAACAATCTGTCATTTGATCGGCCATGGCGATTTTATTCAAAATATTGTTTAGGTCTCTTTGTTCACGTTACAAAAAAAATGTGTAAGTTCTGGAAAAATTGGTTAGCACCATCCGAAAGGGAAAATTTGTGTACCCTATGAAAATCGAAAAGAATCGCTGGTTTAGTGAACTGACAAATGGATTCAAGTTCTTTAATGCACCATTACATCTTTGATAACTGTTGCAGGATCAAAGTGTTATCAAGTTTTAGGCTGTTAATCTACTTTTGGCCACCAAACTGATGTATTAAATTTCGTTTACCTAATAATTCATAAAAAAAAATGCTGACTAGCTGATTTCTCGTGGGTTGATGTTCATCCAGTGATGAGGGGACGTCTACTGATAAGATTAAAACTCGATTATTGTGGGTTTTTGCGATAATGGTGCTTTCTTAGTTTTTTATTCAAACGTGTCTATATAGCAACGATTGCTTATTAGTATACTAAGATCAGCTCCTCAGCAATTTTTTTGTTCAATAATGATATTTCTACTGGACGAATGTATGGATGAATGTATTTTTTCACTCTCTCGAGCTTGCAATCCTTCCATGTGAGGATTTTTCAAAAACTACATATCTTGGAATTTTATTCTACATGATTTTCTTAATGCACAAACAGAAGCGAACTGGAATAGCGTTGAGTCTTATGGTAGAGTCACAAGCAGTGCACGCGGTAACCTGCCTAGTCTAACGATCGCTCGCATCCCCGGATGGCGGATATACACGCGACTACGCTACCAATGGATGACCAGCCTGAATCCAAAATCTAAATGGAAAACAAATCTGAACGTGTTCTGGAGAGCGTTTTGGAACATACTTGTTCGGCTTCAATACAAAATTTGAACGCTCTTGAAACTATATGAATTAGCTACGACATACGTTTTTTTTTCAAGTAATGACGTCATCTATGACGTGAGTATGAACCCTCGTGAAACGGACTGTACTTAAGAAATCAGAAATCTCCTCTGAATGGACTCTATTGCGTTGTTGTGACAGTCATAAATTGGGTGCCAGATCAGAGAACCATACTCGAGCCGGGAAGCGTATTGGCATTCCTTACTACGCTACAGAGCATACATGAGCTGTATCGCAGTAAAGTATGGCTGGACTGGGCGCACAATTTGTTCGGCCATTGTTTACTACGATACAGACCAAATGCGCTGCATGGAAGAAATAGGTACATTTATGGTGGGAATGGATTTGTTCACTCAATAATTCATAATTATTATCGTTCACTAAGTACGATATACAGGGTGTTTCATTATTATTGCGAAAAAAATCAGGGTGAGTTTCACCACCTAAAAATAATAAGAAAACTTCATATAAAGGTGTGTCCGGAAATGCTTCGTTACAGAGCTACAGGGTGTTGAAGTTTTATTTTTATTTTTGTTTTTTCTAAATAATATTTGAACCAATGTCTATATTTCCATAAAAATCGGTATTTGAGGGTTTCTTTATATGCGGAATTCGAATTTTATCTCAGTTTGGCTCTAAGTTGTAGAGGGCGCCACCTACACTCATTTGTCCTGACATGTACAGCCATAACTTTTTTGGACGTAACCGTATGACATATTTGAGTGAAAAACATATTTCTCCTTTATTTTTATGCAAAAAAGGCATACTTGTTAGAAGTCGCTACGTGGAACCATTTTCGAGATATTTGGATTTGAAATAATTGATACATGGGATTTTGAAATTATGGCGAAGGTAACCTGCTAGAAGTTATAACATATTACGCATTAATGCTTCATATTTTCAGTGAAAAAGATAAAAGTCGACTTGTGTGTGATGTTATCAACAACTTTCATGCATTTTTTATTTAAACAAAAACAAATAAAAAAACTGAAAAAAAAAATTAAATAATAACTTTAACACCCTGTAGCTCTGTAACGAAGCGTTTCCGGACACATCTTTAAATGAAATTTTCTTTTTATTTTTAAGTGAGGAAACTTATCCTGTATTTTTGGCACTATCAATGAAACACAATGCTCGGCCATAATTTCATAATCATATGTATTCATTATTTCAAATCTAAATATCTCGAAAATGGTGGCACGTAGCGACTTCTATCAAGTATGCCTTTTTTGCATAAAAATTAAGGAGAAATATGTTTTTTCACTCAAATATGTCATACGATTACGTCCAAAAAAGTTATGGCTGTATATGTCAGGACAAATGAGTGTAGGTGGCGCCCTCTACAAGTTAGAGCCAAACTGAGATAAAATTCGAATTCCGCATAAAAAGATACCCCTCAAATACCGATTTTTATGGAAATATAGACATTGGTTCAAATATTATTTAGAAAAAACAAAAATAAAAATAAAACTTCAACACCCTGTAGCTCTGTAACGAAGCATTTCCGGACACACCTTTATATGAAGTTTTCTTATTATTTTTAAATGGGGAAACTCACCCTGAATTTTTTCGCAATATTAATGAAACACCCTGTATAAAGAAAATTGATTACATACATATGTATATAAAAATTATCTATGTATTATAAAGGTGAATCTAGAAAAATCCCACTATATCCTATTCATGAGACGATGTGTGCGTCTGACTGAACAAAGTTTCAACAACAATAATCTGCGTCTTCACAGGATGTTACTCAATGAGAGGCCGTAATTCCAAAGACGCAGAAGCAAATTCAAGTAGAATAGCAGAAAAGGTCTTATAGGTCAACATTGGTTAACATATTGTCATTATGTCATTGTGTCTTGAATATAAATATTCTGGTTTTCGAGATACAGGTTAAGAAAAAAATCTGATTTATGATTAGTAAATCGAGTCAACTTTGCTCGTTGTTATATTTGTTGTTTTAAACATAATGGTTTTGACTCTCCTTGACACCCTATGATTTTTCATGTGGTCAAAAAGTAGACTTTCAACCCATTGTATCTTGAAAACCAGACAATTAAGGACACATATTTATCTTGAAATTGGTTCAGGAACGCGTCTTTGTAACTTTGGCTCATCATTGAATAAAACCCTGTATAGGCTTATTGGAAGCACACCATAACATGCGGATTCAATTTAATAGCGTCGAATTAAAATACCTACTTACATAATCATTATGCGTAAAAATAAAACTATCCTATACTAACCATTACCAAAGAATATTCTACTACGACAGTTGAATATTCTTTGTCAGTACAATTTATTTTTACGGCATACAGGGATAGTTTGAATTGGTCTTATAAAGTTGACTTTATCCTCATTCGTTAAATTTTCATGTGACGGAAAAGTAACGTGGAAGAGCTGTAAATTTTGGTAAACAATAATAATCCAATAAGATTTTAGCGGGAAAGCTGTTTTTTTTTTCAGAATTTGTCAGCAACTGCCTACTGAGTGTAAAATTAGCAAAATCGAAAATTTTCCCGTTGCGGTTTTTGAGCAAAAAGGTTGGTCTTTTGAAATGTGCCAGAACAAAATAATAATAATTAGACGTGGATTGTACAAGTTGTTCACGTATATTTTGGCCAATAGCAATCTTCGTTAATATTAACCATAGGGAGTGGTTCAAATTAGCAAAATGTAGAACTTTTTCTAAATTATCAGAAAAAGCAATAATTGAGCAACAGAAGTCGAAATAAAAATCAAGCTTCTTCATTTTTTTAATGGGACACCCTGTATTTCATCCCTTAGTTCGATAGAGATAGAGGATTTTTTCTTGATTTCAAATGTAAAAGTGTTGGGGGTGTTATCTCTGAGGGTTATAAAGATATTAACGTTTTTCCATACAAGGAATAATGATAATAAATTGGACAGAAGGTGTTAATTGGTAGAGACCAGCCAACTTTTCCATGTATAGAGAACTGAACTAACTATTTGAAATCAGGAAAAAATTCTCAATCGCACTAGGGGATAAAATACAGGCCGCTGAATCCGGAAATAATTAAATTAAAAAAAAAACAGGTAAAGTCATGAAGAGTTTTCTCATGTACAATTTGAGTATAATTATTATGCTCTAGCACAATTCAAAAGGACCACCCCTATTGCACAAAAACCGCAGGAGGGAAATCTCCGATTTTGCTAATTTTACGATTTATTTCTAAACCTGTATCTCGAGAACCAGAATATTTATATTCAAGACACAATGACAATATGTTTACCTATAAGACCTTTTCTACTTGAATCCTTGGTTCAGGAATGCGTCTTTGGAACTACGGCCTATCATTGAGTAGCACCCTGTGTACTCAAATTAAAAAAGGTGAAACTTTGTTCAGTTCAAATTTGCGAAATTGAAAATGGCTCCGTGAAGCCATTTCACACATCGTCACATATAATAATAGTGGGATATTTCTAGATTCACCTTTATAAAAAAATATTTTTATATGTATGTAATTAATTTCCATTATATATCGTAGTGAACGATAATAATTAATGGATTGAGTGAACAAATCCATCCCTACCAAACTTTTCTTCCATACAGTGCATTTGGTCTGTATCGTAGTAAACAATGGCTGAACAAATTGTGCGCCCAGCCCAGCCATACTTTACTGCGATACAGCTCATCTATGCTCTGTAGCGTAGTAAGGAATGCCAATACGCAGCCGGGAACGGACAAATGCATTGTAGAGAAGTCTTATGGTTCCAATGTCAGTAAAGTACCGGCAGTTCCGTATGACAAAACCTAAGAGTTTAGTTGAGTTCAAAATCTGCTTTTCGAAATGAGGAATGAAGGAGAACTCTTCATCAAAAACAACTCCCAAATCCGTGATTTCGGCTCTTCTTTCGATAGGTGAATCCTCGATTCAGTAGGTACTGATGCATAAGGGAATTTTTCAGTCGGTTGTATGATACTACAAAACACTTAGGTACGTTAAGATCTAGACGGTTTTGCATACACCAGTTATTGACAATGTCAATGTTACACTGAAGAAATTAGCAATCCGTGATTGGATCGATCCTGTTAAATAATTTCAGGTTATCACCTCTCGCATTGAATCATGGCAATCAGGTCATTAAACAACAGTGGCCCCAGGTTTGAACCCTGCGGTACTCCAGACGTTGGGATGAATGTGAGTGAACGGTGGCCATCGACATCGACAAACTGTTTCCTCTTTAAATAAATAAGACTGCAGAACAGCTAGGAGGTCATCAGCCAAAGTCGCTCTGCAGCTTACGAATAAAAATACTGTGGTCGATTTGGTCAAAGGTTTTCTGGAAATCTCTGTACCAACATCCACTTGGCCTCTATTGTTCAAAACATCACAGGTAAATTGCGAGAAGCATGCTAAATTGAAGGAGCAAAATACTAATCGACGTGTCCAAGTATATTTTCGAAAAAGAAACTGTCTGATTTATTCCAAGTTCGAGATTAACCTTGTATAATAATTGTAACTATGTCAACTTGGTGGCTATACTGACCACAGTGTCAAGGATGTAGGTTTGTGCATAATATTTTTTTATTGAAATTCCAAATAGTTCACAAACAAAAAATGAAACCATATTATGATTTTTCATCTCTCCCTGGTAAACTACCAGATATCAAGTTTTGTTCAAATATCTTCAGATAGGTGGAATGTACAGAATGGTTCCTGTGAGTGTATCATGCTTCCGGGAAATGATGAGGGACGTCGAAATATGTATTGATTTTGACAAAGCACCACTATGGCTCGGAAATGCCTCTTACGTAAGATACAGGGTGTATCACATCTACGCCACTGGTTGAAACTAAAGCCTCATCTTTTTAAGTCTGAGGTGTTTCTGTTACATAGACGCCTATAATAAATTTTTGTAACGATATCTTCAACTGTTGAAGAATATCTTTAATTCTCCAAAAACCTAAACACCCTGTACCTTCCTAGAGCTTCGCGAGACCACAAGACTAGTCTTGGTCTTGTCTTGGTCTTGGTGACAAGATCGAGACCAAGACCAATACCAAGACCTGAAAATCTTCTCAAGACCAAGACCAAGACTTGCCGTTCGAGACCAAGACCAAGGCCATGACTCTACCTCGAGAGTATCGTCTTGGTCTTGGTCTTGAAAAGAAAAATCGAAGTATTATCATTTTTTCAAAAATATATTTTTGGAATTTTCCAATTTACAGTAGTAGGTATATAGACCAGTGCATGCTACCAGATCACTGAAACGAATATCCGTAAATTTGATCGCAATATTTCAGTAGATTCCGTGAAAAATTAGAAGCTTCAAGTTCACCATCTGAATGTGTATTCTTCTACATCACAAAAACATGATCATAATAATCCATCTAATCAAACAATTGCGATGTTCAAAAAAAATTATTGAACTCTGTAACAAGTTATAAATAAACGTAACAAAATGCTTAAACCATCAAGTACCTAATGTACCTACATTCCTACGTGAAAGTTAATAATGTGTTAGGTACTGAATATTGAAAATATTCTTTATTCTTGTATATTCTGAATATATTTTTGGTGAAAAGCAGATAAAATGTTTTGTTCATTAGTTTGAAGATACATTCTCCTCAAGGAATTGAAAAAGAAAGAGGGTGAAGTAGCAGAAACATAAAAAAATACACATTATTTTTCTCTCAAGATTCAAGTGTTTTTTATATCAAGTATTTTTTATTGTCGTCACTTCATTTTGTTTTTTGCGTCATTTAGATTGTTTTAAAAAGTTGTTTTGTTCAAAAAATTAAGTATATAATCTGAACAAATCGATACTTCGATTTGCAATAGCTAGTTCGGATTATCGGGGTTGTACTGTATAGACAAACCGTGCTAAAATCGGTTTATCGGAAGACAAGGCAGCGTTGCCAGTTGCACAGACCCCGCATCTCACACAAACTAATCTAAATCTACTTTATTGTGAATAGGCGAATGAAATGCAAAATGAGCTATGTGACGCTTTTCGAAAACCTTTGTTTGGCATGGGTGCCTAGATAAGTTCTTATGGTTGAAAAAGTAAGTAGAAAAGTAGATTCCGTATAATTTGGACCAAAAGGCAATAAAATATGCAAACCATTCACAATGAAGAAACACGCTCTAAAAATGCAAAAGACGTACGTTTTTTATGTCACATGCTATAAAGTTGAATGAAAAGAGACAATCTGCTATTTCGAGCAGCTTGTTGAAATCGTACCACCATCGCAGGTAATAATAAATAATGGATGTCTCTTTTTGTGACAAAAAGATCGTATGCCTTTCGCATTTTTGAAACATTTTTTTTTTTTCATTAGCAATTGTTTGCATATTCATAGCCTATCAGACCAAACTATACAAAAGGAATTTATTTTTTTCTTCGGTTCAGAACTGCGATTTTAATGAAACATTCACGGATTGACGTTTTATGAAAAAAAAAATTGTCATGCTGTATGTTATGAGCATTTTGAAAATTCGGTAAATTTTTTTTTCAAGGCCATCAAGACCAAGACCAAAACTGAGCGAGTCTTGTCTTGGTCTTGAGATATCGAGACTAAGACCAAGACCAAGACCACATTTATTTTTCGAGACCAAGACCAAGACAGGCTTGGTCTTGGTCTAGGTCTTGCGAAACCCTATACCTTGCGTGAGAGTCATTTCCGACCTATATGGGCCATATCAAAGTTGATATTTCGACGTCCCTTATAATTCCCCGAAAGCATGACACACTTACATGAATCACCCTGTATACTTCAAAAAAAACAAAAACCAAATTAAAATTTCAAAGCCCTGTATTTCTTAAACAACGTAGATTCACGTCTCATGTTTCAGCGTTTATGTCGAAAAATATGCTTTCTGAGTTTTAATCGGTGACGTACCATCCTGAGGTTAGGGGTAAAGATAATCTAATTTTTTTATGATAGCTGAAAGTTTTTTTCGTAAAAAAGTATACTTACTCTTAGCTCAATATTTTAGAAACCGCTCAAACTGAAATATTATTGAAACTTGGTACATGCATAAAGTTTTGACGCCAAATTGGATTCCGAGCACAAAATTTTGAAATTTTTATCACAGGTGTATCATACTGAAGTGGTTAGTTTGGGTTAGTTTGGGTTAGTAGCTCACTCAGGAATCATTTTTCGACATATTGTTTATAGGAACTTTCAAATCACGATTTTTTTCCATTCTGTCTGTGAAAGTTAGTAGCAGATGGAAATCCTTATAATTATTATAATTGATTTTCCACAAAAAATATTCATAGAAAGTTCTGCATCAGATTAGTTATCAATAATTGGCCAACTCAGTGATATACAGGAATAATAATAAAAAATAATAGAAAGAATCGATTGAAGCTGGCTGAGAATGTTGACAACAAATGAAAAATTCCGTTACTATTAACAAAAAAATACTTTTCTGCATAACATAATACTCAAACAATAAACAAGAATCATAATTGCAATATATTTAAAATTTTTCAAATTAATATTTTCTTTATTTTCAATCCATGATACAGGGTGTCCCTGAAATGACTGTACAACGCTTAACCACAAATTTCTTGACCAAAAATAAGGCGATCTAGGCATACTTACCTATATCCAAAATTGCTTCGTTAAGTCTACAGAGGTCGTCAAAGATTCAAAAAAATGTTGTTTTTGCCTACATTTTTCAAAAACGTTCAAATCGATTTTACCTAATCTTAGACAATGAAATTACGTTTTTTGTTTTTATAGCAAATGGTTGTAATTGATCGGAAGTGTTATAAAAGTGACTTCACATGTTGTTATTACTTTTGTTTTTTTTGTAATTGACTTTTTGATAATTCAGATGCTTTTATCTAATACTTGAATGTATTGGGCAGTTCTTCTCTCTCTCGAGAAATTTCGATAGGATAAGTGGTTGTCCCAGAAAAAAAATATTTTCAATTAGGTACACAGATATTTTATTACTGATTTATTTTTTTCTAGCATAACTACTTATCACAGCAGATTTTTTCAAGTGAGGAAAAAACTTTCTTACACACTGGGTTATCAGATGAAAACATCTGAATTATCATAAAGTCAATTCCATAAAAAATCAAAAGAAATAGCTGCATATGACGTCACTGATTTTTATGGAATTGACTTTCTGATGATTCAGATGTTTTCATCTAATAACCCAGCTTGTAAGAAAGTTTTTTACTCTCTTGAAAAAATATGCTGGGATAAGTAGTTATGCTAGTAAAAAATAAATCAATAGTAAAATATCTGTGAAGCAAGTTGAAAAATTTTTTTTTTGGCACAACCACTCATCTTGGCAAAATTTTCCAAGAGAGAGAAAAACTTCCCAATACATTGAGCTTTTAGATAAAAATATCTGAATTATCGAGAAGTCAATGCCAAAAAAAATCAGAAGAAATAACTACATAATATGACGTCACCCTTATAACATTTCCGGTTAATTTCAACTGGTCGCTATGGAAACAATAAACGTAATTTCATGGTCCAAGACAAGGTACCAAAAATTATCAAAATTGATTTGCACGTTTTTGAGAAATGTAGAAAAAAACAATTTTTGAATCTTTGACGCCCTCTGAAGACTTGACGAAGCAATTTTGGATATACAGTCTGTTCATGGCTTTCCTGCGGTTACGTCATACTTTTCCGTCTCTCTCTTACACATTGAAAAAAAAATCACGTACGTCTGGACGAGGGTCTTTCGGATCAATTTCACAAATGTCACATGTGGAGCGATCAATCTACGACACACTGCCGAACGTCAAATACTGTGACGTGACCGCAAGAAAGCCATGAACAGACTGTAGGTAAGTTTGCCTAGATCTCCTTATTTTTGGTTTTTAATTCTCGACCGTAATCCATATTCTTGTCTTCATTTATTGACAACTTTTTCAGACACACTGTTTTAATGACATTGTTATTAATGATTGCTTTCTACATTATCTATTGTATACAAGAATGCTACACGTTGATGTAGATGATGAAGATCCTGTAGCCAATTTTGAAGAATATCAAATCTAGAGTAAGAATCAACCAAGAAATATACACATACGTCAACAAGACGAAGTCTTCGTCTATCTCAGGCTACGCATGAGGTCCTCATATACAACCAAACTACAACAAAAATTGTGACTGTAAAACGTCATCAAACATGAACAGAAAATGAGGGACGAATTATAATCAGCAAATAAAACTTTTGAAAAAAAATGAAAACAATAAGAAACACGTCCACTGATTCATCAAATCTGGTGGATAAGTATTGGAAAAATATAAATTATTTAACGAATGTTTATGGAGAGATAAAGTATCAACCCGGCCAAAGATATTTTGGTAGAAACCCCAAATTTAAGACCGCAAACTTAACAACAGCGATAGATACCCACGACAAAAATATTGTAATGGTGGGAACTAGAAAATAGAAATGCGGTTAATTTTATCAAAAAGTTCGCCTATAAAATCTGGAACCTCACAATATCGAAGCATATTACCTAGAAGTTTGAAGCACTCTCTAGCTACTAACTAACATCCGCGTTCTTTCTACTTTTCTTTTATTTGCTCCTTAAAGAAAACGAAAATGTCCGACAAGAAAAATATCCTTTTGCTTTTTGACCGCCCTCAAGAGCCTGCGTTCATGCCAAAGGGTGATCAAAAGAAAGTGTTCAATGTACCTCCAGATTATTTGGTAAGTGCTTTATGGTGATTTTGCATCTTGTGCACTTTTTCATGTTTATACAGATGTTTTTGGTTATGATTTTCATATTTTTTCCAAGAATGATAAATACAAGCCTATTGCCGCTCAAGTGGTAAGTCGTTTTGGCGAAGTATCTAATGAGTCAATTGACGTGAACCGTATCTCTATTCCACCACTGGGAGAAGTTCTGGAACTTCCCAGAGACTCCAACTTCTCTCTCTTTATTCCTAAACATCGTAGAATCGCTGGTAGAATGATTGACATCTTTTTGGGTAAACCATTTCTGAAGACACCAAGCCTCTTTGTGAAACTTACAAAATTTTAGGCTTGCGCAGCGTTGATGACCTCTTGGCTGTGGCAGTTTATGCCAGAGAACGTATCAACCCGTATTTATTCAACTACGCACTTTCCGTTGCTTTGCTCCACAGACCTGATACTCAAGACCTTGATATTCCATCCATCATCCACTCATTTCCTGACAAATATTTGGATAGCAAAACATTCAATAAGGCGAGGGAGGAAGCTACTGTTGTGCCTGAAGGATCAAGAGTAAGTGATTCAAATAAGACGCATTGTCCGCTTACCTCCGATTTTCTAGATGCCTATAGAAATACCCAAAGACTTCACCGCCTCAGACCTGGAAGAAGAACATCGTTTAGCATATTTCAGAGAGGACATTGGTACCAACTTACACCACTGGCATTGGCACTTGGTGTACCCATCCGAAGCTGCTCGATCCGTTGTTGATAAAAATAGAAGAGGAGAATTGTTCTACTTCATGCACCAGCAAGTTTTGTCAAGATACAACTTTGAACGTCTCTGCAATGGCCTGCAACGAGTTCAAAGATTGCTGGACTGGAACTCTCCTATTAAAGAAGCCTACTTCCCAAAGCTAGATAGTTTGGTGGCGAGTCGTTCATGGCCAGCTAGAGTAACTAATCAGAAACTTCAAAATATCAAGAGAGAAGTGGACGGCCTTGTCTTGGACATAGATGACATGAAGAGATGGAGAGATAGGATATATGAAGCTATTCATTCTGGATTTGTTATAGGCGTATGTATCCAGATGCCAGATTTTCAAAATAAATATTTCATACCAACTATTACAGGCCAATGGTGAAAACATCCCACTGACGGAGAATGAAGGCATTGACGTTCTGGGAAATATTGTGGAATCCAGTTTATTGTCTCCTAACCAGCAGTATTATGGTGACTTGCACAACACAGGACACATCTTGCTGTCATACATTCACGATCCTGATCACCGTCATTTGGTGAGGTTCATTTAGTTATCTGAGAACATTTTGGAATTAATTTCCTTCAGGAATAATTCGGAGTTATGGGGGATACTGCCACCGCCATGAGAGACCCAGTTTTCTACCGTTGGCATGGATTTATTGATGACCTGTTCCAAGAGTTCAAGGCTACCTTACCTCGATATACTGAAAATCAGGTATTAATCATAGTTTTAAGTACTTATCGGATTCTCATGAATCACCCGGATATATTATTTAGCTCAACAACCCCGGGGTGACTGTACGAAGTATCAAAGTTGACGTCCAAAGCGGTCAACCCAACGTTTTACAAACATTCTGGCAACAGTCCGATGTCGATTTATCCAGAGGTATGGATTTTTCACCTCGTGGGTCCGTCTTTGTCAGGTAAATTTCGGGATCTATTTATAATAATCAGAAAGATATCTTGAAATCTCTGGTAGATTCACACATCTTCAGCATAGACCTTTCACCTACAACATTGAAGTGAACAGCAACCAAGCACGTGAAGGTACCTGTCGTATCTTCATGGCTCCCAAATTTGACGAAAGGGGCAACCCATGGTTGCTCAGAGATCAGAGACTTATGTTCATTGAATTGGATAAATTCAAAGTTAACTGTAAGGTGACCATTTAAAGGTTAGGACTTTTTACTGAGAGCTGAACTTTTTACAGTGAAACAAGGAGCGAATACAATCGTTCGCCGATCAGCTGATTCGTCCGTAACTATTCCGTTTGAGAGAACCTACAGGGACTTGGACACTTCACGTCCTCAAGGTGGTGACGAACTTGCTCAGTTCAATTTCTGTGGTTGTGGTTGGCCCGACAACCTTTTGATTCCCAAAGGAACTGTCGAGGGAATGGCTTGTCAACTATTCGTAATGATCTCCAACATCAACGATGACAGGGTAATACTTTCAACATACTATCAAATATTGCTCTGCAAATGCAATTTATTCTAGATAAACCAAGATGCATCCGGCAAGTGCAACGATGCTGAATCCTTCTGCGGAATAAAGGATAAATTATATCCAGACCGCAGATCTATGGGTTATCCATTTGACAGGGTGCCTAGGAATGGAGTTGAAACATTGCACCAGTTCTTGACGCCCAATATGCGGGTGCAGGACTTGACCATCCAGTTCCAGAACCAAACATACAAGCCGCGAGCTTTGGAAAATTAACCAGATATTTTGGACATTTCATAACTTCGTGGACGAACTTGGATTGTGTTTGGAAAAATTGTTATTATGAAAATTACTCAATATACTATGTGCCACTGATAATTTTTTTTTTTTGATAAAAATGTTTTTAATGAAATCTTGGGTCTTAATTAACTTCGTCAACAAATTCATCCCCTAAAAACAACTTTTAGATGAACAGCACTTCCATTACCTTTCCATGTTTTCAGAGGGCATAAGATCGGAGCAGCCTGGAACCAAATCAATAGTCTTTAGATCAAGCTTGCAACTGATCTTTCACACCTTCACACCATCTTGCAAATGCATGGGAGCTGGATTAATTGAAATTGGCGTCAACTTCGTCTCGAGGGGGAAAGGGGAGTCGAGTGATACCTTATTTTGAAGGCCCTTTGACCCTGATTACAACTGCCAAATTTCAAATCTCTGCTGTCATTCCTGTTGATATGACAGCTTGTCAAAAATTTGTTTTCATTTTTTTTGAGTTGATAAATGAACAACCGCAAGAGTTAACCTTCCCCAACTAAAAGGTTATGTGTTGAGGGACAAGAGATCTTCAAAATGAGCTATTACTCAATCCTTTTGACAAGGATTTATTTCACTCATCTGTGATACAAATGTGGAAATTGTCCGTTGAATGTCGCGACAATACGGTAAAGTCTTGTTATGGACATATTTTGTATTGGCAAGCTGTTATTTATTTTGTTTCTGAAAAATGAAGAAAACTGTATGAAAATCAAAAAACTCTTGAAGTTGCATATTCGGTAGTTATATTTAAATCTTAAAGATGCATAGAGATAAAAAGTCCACGAACCACCCCTTAACCGTGATCCTACATATGAAAAAAAATTGTCATCAACATAGATCTGAAAACCATTCTTTTTGGTTTCTCATCGTAAAGTAGAGCGCTTATGGGGTTCTAACCTACAACCACAGTTACAACGTTGCAGCAATTTGTACATTTTTCAAATACGATTAGCGTTGTTGAGAAAGTAAACCTACCTTTTTTCATTGGAAAAGGTAAAAGAATAATATTTATTCACAACAAATCTCAGAAGTTTGCTATCAAAAGTTAGGACAAATTAGGTATACTATTATAATAGTAGACGAAATCCAATAAACTAACCGCGCCTACGCGAAAATTAACAGCAGATTATTTCTTATCCCAAAAAAACACCAGTTAGATACCAAATTTTGGGCAAAAACTTTATTTAAAAAAATCAAAAATTTAATTTCAGACTCAATACCCTTTGTATGTATGAAACTAGTCTTATTATAAAATGATGAAACAAAGCATTTTTATTTCAAACACCCTCGCCATTGAATCAAGAGTCAATCATTTAACTAATGCATGGATGCAAAAATGGCCCGTGACAGATGAAAAAAAAGGATTTTCAGACCTTTGTTCATCTGAAAAAAAACAAATTTTCTTTTGTGAAATTATTTTTTTCATTGTTCAATCGTGAACTCCATGTATTGATCGACAGCGTCACGACAAAAGGGCGTAAGCGCCAAAATGGTGAAAAAATAGATTTTTATGACAATACAAAATAAAATAAAATAATGTTTGTTGTGCAATCATACAATAATACAATTACACAAAACGTACTGTTCCACATTATCAAACAGATTCTAGAATCTATATTACATACTTGTTATAAAAGAACCAAACAGGCAAGCAGGCAACAAAAGAGAAGACATTTTTCAGGGTCCTTATCAAGTGAGGTTCCAAATTTCGAAAAAAATCAATATCTCAGTTATATCTGAACTCAGAAACATCAAATTTGGTCCACGACAGTAATTGGAGTTTAATCGAGGTGTTCTAAAGAGGGCATAAGGAAGGTGCACCATTATAATAACTCGTTGGCGGACTTGAAAAATCACATTTTTCAGTTCGAAATTACCAACGCGAGTTTAGAATGATAAATCCGTTTTATTGATCAGTATTTAACTGTTCCATTCTTTTGGAATTTCTCCAAAACACTTTCCCGGATCTACTTGACAAGGTTTTACTACAATTTGGACTAGAACATCAGTTAATGCACAATGGAGCATCGCCTACTTTTAAAAAATAATCACGATAATAATGTTAGAGACTTTTGAGAGCATCAGTATCCAAAATAGGTGAATTAGAGCAAGAAATTGTTCACAAATCCGGCCTCCATGATTACGAAGTACCTCAAATGGGACTCCTTTCTTCAGTTACTGTAAAAAAAATTGGGGTGTTCCACTGTTCCACAGTTTCCACGTCAGTTGCTTATCAAGCCGAATTGTGGAATCGGATTACGGATAAATGCACACTCATTAGAAACAACTAACATTTTGGTAATCATTTTGAACAATTAATGTAGCTTATTCTCAGTGCTAACTGTATGTTATTTCTATTGTTCAAATTGTTACTTTTTCTATTAAATGATTTTTATTTCAACTTTTCACCTAATTGTAGAGACTACATAAAATTTCGTAGCCAACTTTTAAATTTTCAACGATTTTTGATATGACAGTTACAATACGTCCCATCATTAATTTGGATTTTTGCTCAGAACGGCAGATTTTGTTGAAAAATAACAAGAGCAAAAAAAGTTTTCGAACTAAATGCCTCATAAAATGAAATAATAAATTCTCAAGTACGCCAACGGCTTAAGAAGTTCTGTCTTATTTTATGAGTGCATCGGACGTACCTTAACCCGTTAGAGGTTCTCGATAGAACTCCAATCACAATCACAATCGATTATTGCTCCTGGTACACTCACAACGTGTACCGGATTTGGTGTTTTTAAGTTGAGGAATAACTGAGATATTGCATTTTTTCGGAATTTGAAACCTCACTTGCAAGGCGTATAAATTCTTAGGGGTGCAGCTTGACATATAGATAAGTTTCGTTAAATCATAATTTTGGGTTCACCTACATGCTCCTGCTCTGTGTCGGGACACCCTGTATAATTATTTGGGACACTAGGTATATTTTATCCTCAATTCGTAGATGTAGATGCCCTTTTACAAAGTCTAAATCAACCATTATCATAAGTCATTTTCTTCAGTCCGTAGCTACGTTTCCTTGAAAAAAAAAATTGGGAGGGAAAGGTAGCGTTCTAAAGCCGCCCTGCCCGGGAACAAGATTGATTCGATTTGTATATGGAGAACTACTATACATAGGAAAAATTTTAAAATTTGAAATTCATATGAGGACAATCAAGCTGAAATATTTTCAAGATTTTGGCACTTCCGATTATACAGAAAGTAGGCGTTGATTTGCTTATTTTAAAAAGGACACCATATTATTCTCGATATTATTTCATTTTTGGATTGGATGTAAAAATCTAGGCTGATTTGATGTCATGTCCTTGTCCTATAACTAAGAAGTATAAACATTTTTGAAATATTCAAGTGCAAAAATGATTTCTTTCAAAACGAAAATGTTTATCATAAGAAAGCGTTTCTATTTTTTTTTTTCCAATTTCAATACCTTAGTACGGGCGTGGTCAAAAAACGAGATTAAAAATTAAATTGAGAAAACTACCAAAAATGATGGTAAGTGTGTATATTATGATTGTCTGGTCGCGGTCGGTAACGAACCAGTTCCAAACTAATTTGGAATTAGCATGCGCAGTTGATAAAATATCATGAATTGCACATATTTTTCGCATTATTCAATTATTCATTGATACGGGGTGGTCAAAAAAACCGTAGACTAAAAATGAAATTGAGAAAACTGAAAAAAATATATTTTTTTTAAATGGGAACTCACAATTTTTTTAATTTCATCCTATTTAGCATTGAGAATGAAAGGTCAGTTAGTATAATGGGGTGTGTCCACTCTGAAGTCGCCCACCCTGTATAAGGTATCGATGATTTTTTGTTCAAAACACACATTCTGGGATTTTATGAACATCTTATTAATTAGAACGTGCAGAAAGACTCAATGAGCCGTATAAGTATTAAATTAACAAATTAACAAAAATAAATAACCAAAACCGTAACATTTTTTTTTGGAAATGTGAACAGGGAGGTTTTTGGTCATTCTGATTAAGATTCCGTTGTCAGTTTTTTTTTAAAAATCCCCTAATACGATTTTCTGAAATTTGACCCACTTTGAACCCCCATAATCACCAATAAGTACGTCCCTGAAACAGATTTGGTATAATGTTCAAAAAGTGTTTGACGAGACCTAACAAACAAACAAAAATGAAAATCGGTTAATAAACAAAAATGTTACAGGGGTGGGACACTTCAGAGTGGACACCCTGTATGTAGGTATTGGCTATTCCAAAAATTAAAAAAAAAAAATAAAAGAATTTTTGGAATGGACACTCTCATACAAACCTTCTTTCATCTTCAATGCTGAATTAGTCGAAATGATAAAATTTGGGTTTCCATTTGAAAAAAATGGTTTTTGGCAATTTTCTCAATGTCATGTTTAATCTTGTTTTTTACCACCCCGTATTGATAGACATTGAAATATTGTGAAACATCTGTTAAAAAGGATTCCTTTCAACAATAAGGAATTCAACACAATTTGATTTACAAAAAAAATTATCATAAGAAAAAACATTTAAAAGACGTCATTTTTGCGTTTGTAGCCTGCTCGATGTAGGTATAGATATTCTGCTAGGAACCCCAAATTTAAGACCACATACTGAACGATAGCGAATATCCATCCAGGACAAAAATAATCTAATGGTGGGAATTAGAAAATAGGTTAAGAAAATGTGGTTAATTTTATCGAATATTTTGCATATAAGATTTGGAACCTTACACTATCGGAGCATATTACCTTGAAGCACCACTCTAGGTTATATCATATCCGTGTTCTTTTGACAGATTTTTACTTTATAATTTTTTCTCCATAAAAAAAATCGAAAATGTCCGGTAAGAAAATTATCCGTTCGCTTTTTGACCGCCCTCAAGATTCTGTGTCCATGCCAAAGAGTGATCAAAAGAAAGTGTTCAATGAACCTCCAGATGATTTGGTAAGTGTTTTATAGTAAGTAGCTGTTTGTGCACTTCTTCATGTTTCTACAGATCTATTAGTCATAATTTTTAATAACATTTTCTTTCCAAGAATGATAAATACAAGCCTATTGCTACTCAAGTAAAAAGTCATTCTGGTGCTGAATGTAATGAGTCAATTGACGTAAACCGTATCTCCATACCACCACTGGGAGAAGTTCTGGAACTTCCCGAAGACTTCAACTTCTCCCTCTTCATCCCTGAACACCGTAGAATCGCTAGTAGAATGATAGACATCTTTTTGGGTAAACCATTTCTGAAGGCTCCTAGCCACTTTGTGAGACCAACAAAATTTTAGGCTTACGAAGCGTCGATGACCTTATAGAGGTAGCGCTTGATGCCAGAGAACGTATCAACCCACATTTATTCAACTACGCACTTTCTGTTGTTCTGCTCCATAGACCTGATACTCAGGACCTTGATAATCCCTTTATCATCCACTCATTTCCCAACAAATATTTGGACAGCAAAACTTTCAATAAGGAGAGGAAAGAAGCTACAGTTGTCCACGAAGGATCAAGAGTGAGTCAAATGAGAAGCATTGTGCACTCAACTATTGTTTATAGATGCCTACAGGCATACCTAAAGACTTCACTGCCTCAGACCTGGAAGAAGCAGAGCATCGCTTGGCATACTTCAGAGAGGACATTGACCTCAGCTTACAACACTGGCATTGGCACTTGTTGTACCCAGCCGAAGCTGCAACAACGGACGTTGATAAAAATAGAAGAGGAGAATTGTTCTACTACATGCACCAGCAAGTTTGGTCAAGATACAACTTTGAACGGCTAAGCAATGGCCTGCAACGAGTTCAAAGTCTGTTGGTCTGGGAGTTTCCGATCCCAAAGCTTGATAGTTTGGTGACGAGTCGTCCATGGCCAGCAATAGTAACTAATCAGGAACTTCAAAATCTCAAGAGAAAAGTGGATCGCCTTGTCTTGGACGTAGATGACATGAAGAGATGGAGAGATAAGATATATGAGGCTAATCATTCTGGATTTCCTAGAGGGGTATGTGTAACTTGATGATATGTTTTCATAATAAATATTTCATGCTAACGATTGCAGGCCAACAGTCAAAAACGGAAGGAAAATGAAGGCATTGACGTTCTGGGAATTATGGTGCAATCCAGTAGCTTGACCCGCAATATTATGGTGACAATTCAGGAGACATGTTGCTGTCAAACATCCATGATCCTGATCAACGACATTTGGTAGGGTTTATTTTTATTTCTCTTGTCTGACCACACTTGCTATGAAAGTTCAAAATTTTCACAGACAAAAAATAAAACCATATTATGACTTCTCTTCCCGTAAAAAACACCATCAGGCACCATAGGGTCTGGTACATATCAGGACCCCACGAATTTGCACTTTATTTTGTATACAATAGATAAAGAATAGGTTATAAAGGAGATTTGATAAAAAAATTTATGGAATATGAGGTTTTGAAAAAAATACGACACTTCAAAAGTCCAGAAATATGACTTTTCAATGCAAAAACCTTTTTAAACGATATTTGAGAGAACATCCACCGGCTACGCTGGGCAGGAGCGTACCTACCTTTTTACTCGGGCAGGAGCAGCTATATGAGCAGGAGCGTTTTTTTTCCATAAATTTGTTTGCACAAACGTACAAGATTTCACGATATCTTTCAAATAAATTCATTAGAAGTGCGAAATTCGAGGGGTCCTAAAGTGTACCAGAGCCGGCACCATATTTTGTTCAAACAGCTGAAGTTATTATTGAATACTTAAAAAAAATCGAAAATAAAAAACAAATTTCAACGCCCTGTATCATAGAAACAATGACAACAAAACTTCATATAATAATGGTTCCATAATGTAGAGGAAGATGTGTTACACCGTCATTGCATTAATAGTACATGTTGTATCAAGGGCGGAAAGTAGATGATTTTGACAAGGGTATAAGTAGCAGCACGAGCGAAGCGAGGGCAGATATTAGCCGAGTCAAAATCATCTTTCGTCCGTGATGCAAACAGTGCTTTTTGTAAAACCAGTTTGTAATCATTTGAATAATTATGAAAATCAAAAATGAATAGTCGATCCGATACACTCACGGACTTAAATATAAAAGATACACTATACACTGCACTAATGCACTACACTGCTGACAAGTGACAAGTCAGACAACTGACGAGTGACAACTGTCAATCATGGTATTCATGGTACAATAGGTGTGTTCCTGTATTCTTTTGTGGTGCGCATTCATTGTCACCGAGATTGTCACGTGATAAGTTCCTTTTAGTATGCTAGACTGTCATGTGGTTATTAGATTCAGAGGCGTTGGGATCTAAGGAACCGTTGCTAAGCGACCTACTTTTGCTCCTGAAGGGCGCGAAAGTACTTTTAGGCCCGGCTGCCAAAATTAGCGACTTTCCGCCTGCTTTGCATGCATTGAAAAGTGGACTTTACGTGTAGGTTGTACAAAAAGTTGATTTAGAGAAAGATACAATGATTTCAGACGCGCGAACGATAACGAGATATTTTTGAACGCAATGATGAGGTTTTTCACCAAAAAATAAGAGCAGAGTTGGATTCTACACCTTCAAATGTACCAATTGGGACTGTGTAGTTTATTTTCGTCATAAAATGCAATGACGGTGTTTTTTTTCCTGAAATGGAGACCGTATCCTATTATTTAAGATTTGGGTGTTTTATTTAGGTACTTCATGAAACAATTTTTTTTTTCCTAAAAAGTTAATTAAAATTATGTATTGAGAGTAATACAAAATAAAGTAAAAGTAATACAGAATATATGGACGCACGAAGTCAATAAAACACCCAAATCATAAATGATAGAATACTGTTGTTATTTCTCTATCAATAATTCAATATGATTCTCCATTTTTACGCGGGCAAATTCGAAGCGAGTGAGAATACACTACTACTTGTCAATGTTGATTGCTGCTGCGGCCTGAACGTGATCTTGCCCAACCACGTTCAAGATATCCGAGTTTGTAAATGTGTAAGAGAGAGACGGAAAAGTATAACGTAACCGCAGAATATCATCGAACAAACAGTACACATATTTAAATTTTTTCGGCCGATCAGGCTTTTTGTCAAGTTGTCATTGAAACTAGCTGGACGTTTTTTTTTTAAAACGATTCATTTTTTCGATGTGAATGGAGAGTATCTTTTTTAGTCTTAGTTAACTGACGAAACTAAATCGAAAATTGCAACTCGAAAAAAAAGGCGTACAGAGTGTTCACGTATATTTTGGCCAATAGCTATCTCCGTTAATAATAACCCTACAGAATGGTTCAAATGGGCAAAGTTGTAGTATTTTTTTCTGAATTATTAGAATTTGTTATCAGAAAAAACAATTGAGCATCAGAAGTCAAAAAAATTGAGGCTACCTATCTTTTTTTAAACGGGACACCCTATATATAATCCCTTAGTTCGATAGAGAATTCTTTCCTGATTTCAAATATATAAGGGTTGAGGGGGTTATCTCCAACGGTTATAAAGATATTAACAATACTCTATATAAGAAATAATGATAATAAATTGGACAGATGGTGTTGATTAGTAAAGACCAGCCAACTATTCCATAGAATATAGAATATTCTAGAAGGTATTATTCTTGTTCAAACTAACCGTCTTTGAAATATCTCCCAATGCTCCTGGGACACCCTGCTATACAAAAATGCTAAACTTTATTTGCGAATCCAATGAAAATCATGTAGCCAATAAAGGGCATGATTGTCTAGAAACTACATATACACACTACTTCTCCACTCTCAAAATAGTATAGTTGAAAGAGTGAATAAAGATCTAGACGTTTTCCGACTCTAAATGAGTGTCATTATTCAATGAATGATATTCTGGCCAATAATATTTCACCATTACACTTTAACTATTACTCACCATCCGAAAAATAGGGGAAAATATATGAAAAAAAAAAATACAATGTACAATCATTAATAACGAATGCCCATAAAAGGATCAAGTATCAATCCATAGATATTTTGGTAGAAACCCCAAATTTAAGGCATGTGATCGTATAATGAACAACATCGATAGCAAATAGGTTATCATATTATAGGACTGCAGGCCTCTTCCTTCCATACGGGTAACATGGATCAGCAGCCACCTGACTCTTTGAGCCTTAAAGTATCTCACTATGTCTGACTTTCCATAAAGATCCTGCAGCTCCTTCTCCGACATCCCCTTTTCTAATTTTTGACCTCCCAGAATCCTACGTAGAATTTCTCTCTCCCATATTTGCAACTGTGCTATACAATCTAAGCTTCGCCCCCTTGATACATCTTTCGACTTAAGCAGGTTATGGAGTGCCCCAGCTGTTTGGCTAGCCATGGCCTGTCGATTTCTGGTGTTTCATCACACTCGTTAGTCAGCATCATGCCCAGGTGATTGAAAACCTTCACATTCCCAAAACTGTACATGCCATATTCCTTGTTGTGAGAAGTGCATTTTGCAATGACTCATCATTTCCGCTTTGATCCATACTTAATTTTTCTCCTGTTCAATATCAATTCGTATTTGCTTGTCTCCCATTCGAGTTTATTGAAAGCACTTTCCAGTTCTTTGAGTGACCTAGCTAACAGAGCTATGTCGTCGGCATATGCAACTATCTGATGCTTGTTATGATATATCAGACCTTTGGAGAATAAACTCGCCTCACAATAGCTCCCAGTACAATATTGAATAGTTCTGTGGAAAGTTGGTCTCCTCCTTCGCACTAAACCATCCGAAAGGTTAGCTTCTACCAAGACTTTGATGAATACTAGTCTGTCAAGAAAGTTCCGGGAATTGGACAATGAAACACAAAATGTTTATTGTTCATCCAAATTCACTTCATGGTCTTCTTTGAGGGCCCCTTCCGAAATGATACACATTTTTCAACGATCGATACAATCATCAAGACATTGATGATGAATCAACGTTTTGTTTTTAAACCGTCTTTAGTTCTCAGAGCGAATTCTCTTTTATGTCCTTTATCGGCTGAAAACGGGTGCCTCGAAGTGGTTATTTCAGTCTTGGAGAGAAAAAGTCGTCTGGAGCTATGTCAGGTGAATATGGTGAATGTTCGATAGTATTTGTTGATTTTTTGGTAAAAAATGTGTTCACAATGATAGCCTTGTGAGATGGTGCGTTATTGTTGTGCAGAATCCAAAAGTTTTCTTCACACAAATCTGGAAATTCTACGAATTTGCTTTCTCAAACGCCGCTTAACTCTTTGTGAGATTTAGAAACTTCAGCAGATAGGATTTTCAGGCACCTTTTCCTTCACTTTATCGATGTTGACTTCACTTGAAGATATTGTTGGCCGACCAGAGATGGGCAGATTTTCCACCACATCTCGGCCGCTTTTGAATGCACTGTGTCACTCATATCCACGTGTTTTTGATATTGTCGATTTACCGTAAGCCTTCTCTTTTCAGTCTTTTCAAGGATTTGCTAGATAAAATTCCATCAGGGCAATGCGAAATTTGAGACAAATTTTGTATTCAATGATTTTATCTACTTGAGACTACCTGACAATATCGAGCACTGTAAACAAACTAAATGACAGATGGCGCTCAAAATCCGCGTCAATATAGAGGACAGTTGTGCCAAATGGCAAAAAAAATTGACAATTCTTTTATACGGGCGTCTATTTCAAATAAATTCCCAGTTTTTTCTTGACAGAATGTACATGGATAAGCAAATAGGTACCTTTGACAAAAAATAATCTACTGGTAGGAATTATAAGATAGAAATTTGTATGCGGTTGCATGATTTTATCCAAGATTTCGCCTATAAAAAAGCACACTCTAGGTGCATGGTAACATACTATCCGTGCTCTTTTGGCAGATTTTCACCATTGATTTTTTTTCCTTAAAGAAATCGAAAACGTGCGATAAGAAGAATATCCTTTTGCTTTTTGACCACCCTCAAGAACCTGTGTTCATGCCAAAGGGTGATCAAAAGAAAGTGTTCAATGTACCTCCAGACTATTTGGTAAGTGATTTAAAATAACTTTGCATCTTGTGCACCTTTTCATGTTTATACAGATTTGTAATAAGATTTCCTTTCCAAGAATGATAAATACAAGCATATTGCTACTCAAGTAATAAGTCGTTATGGCGAAGAATCTAATAAGTCAATTGACGTGAACCGTATCTCTATTCCACCACTGGGAAAAGTTTTGGAACTTTCCAGAGACTCCAACTTTTCTCTATTTATCCCTAAACATCGAAGAACCACCTAGTCACATTGCGAAACTTATAAAATCTTAGGCTTACGCAGCGTCGATGACCTCCTGGCCGTGGCAGTTTATGCCAGAGAACAATCAACCCGTATTTATTCAACTACGCACTTTCGGTTGCTCTGCTCCACAGACCTGATATACAAGACCTTCATATTCCATCCATCATCCACTAATTTCCCGACAAATATTTGGACCGCAAACTTGCAATAAGGCGAGGGAGCAATCTACTGTTGTCCCCAAAGAATCAAGAGTAAGTGATTCAAATAAGACGCATTGTCCGCTTACCTCCGATTTTTTAGATGCCTAGAAATACCCAAAGACTTCACCGCCTCAGACCTGGAAGAAGAACATCGTTTAGCATATTTCAGAAAGGACATTGGTACCAACTTACACCACTGGCATTGGCACTTGGTGTACCCATCCGAAGCTGCTCGATCCGTTGTTGATAAAAATAGAAGAGGAGAATTGTTCTACTTCATGCACCAGCAAGTTTTGTCAAGATACAACTTTGAACGTCTCTGCAATGGCCTGTAACGGGTTCAAAGATTGCTGGATTGGGACTCTCCCATCAAAGAAGCCTACTTCCCCAGGATAGATAGTTTGGTGTCGAGTCGTTCATGGCCAGCCAGGGTAAATGATCAAAAACTTCAAAATCTCAAGAGGGAAGTAGATGGACTTGTCTTGGACGTAGATGACATGAAGAGATGGAGAGATAGGATTTATGAGGCTATTCATTCTGGATTCGTTAAAGGCGTATGTATCTAGATACCACTTTTCCAAAATAAATATTTTATGCGAACCGTGCAGGCCAACGGTCGAAACATCCCACTAACGGAGAATGAAGGCATTGACGTTTTGGCAAATATTGTGGAATCCAGTATATTATCTCCTAACCAACGATATTATGGTGACTTGCACAACACAGGACACATATTGCTGTCATACATTCACGATCCTGATCACCGACATTTGGTAGAATTTCAAGGCGACCTTACCTGGATATACCGAAAATCAGGTATCTACCATACTTTTGAGTATCAGATTCTCATGAATCACCTTAATTTATCATTTAGCTCAACAACCCCGGTGTGACTGTGCAAAGTATCAAAGTTGACGTCCAAAGCGGTCGACCCAACGTTTTAGAAACATTCTGGCAACAGTCCGATGTCGATTTATCCTGAGGTATGGATTTTTTACCTCGTGGGTCCGTCTTCGTGAGGTAAATTTCGGAATTTATTTATAATACTCAGAAAGCTATCTTGAAATCTTTGGTAGATTCACACATCTGCAGCACAGATCATTCACCTACAACATTGAAGTTAACAGCAACCAAGCACGTGAAGGTACCTGTCGTATCTTCATGGCTCCCAAATTCAGAGATCAGAGACTTATGTTCATTGAATTGAATAAATTCAAAGTAAACTGTAAGTTGGCGATTAAAAGGTAAGGACTTTTTATTGAGAGCTGAACTTTAAACAGTGAAACCAGGAGCTAACACAATCGTTCGCCGATCAGCTGATTCATCCGTAACTATTCCGTTTGAGAGAACCTACAGAGACTTGGACACTTCACGTCCTCAAAGTGGTGACAAACTTGCTCAATTTAACTTCTGTGGTTGTGGTTGGCCCGATAACCTTTTAATTCCCAAAGGAACTGTCGAAGGAATGTCTTGTCAACTATTCGTAATGATCTCAAACATCAACGATGACAGGGTAATACTTCCAACATATCTTTAAATATTGTTCTACAGAATCCATCTCCAGATAAACCAAGATTCATCCGGCAAGTGCAACGATGCTGAATCCTTCTGCGGAATCAAGGACAAATTATATCCAGACCGCAGATCTATGGGTTATCCATTTGACAGGGTGCCCAGGAATGGAGTTGGCACTTTGCAACAGTTCTTGACGTCCAATATGCGGGTGCAGGACTTGACCATCCAGTTCCAGAACCAGATTCTCAAGCCACGCGCTCTAGAAAACCAACTTTCTGTGTGAATATTGTTAATAAAAATCACATTCATGAGAATATTGTGCTTCTATAAGTTACATGTGTCCCAAAATTAATAATGCAGTATATGTATTCTGTGGAGAGAGATAAATAATTAAACCTACCTTCATTGATGATATATTGAAAGATTCAATTTTTCAATAATCATAAATTCCATCTTAATCGCTCCTGACCTCCACAAAGGCCTTTTCGTAATGATGTAAGTTCAGTAATTGATATAATAGTAATATGTATAACCTTTCAAACCATCAGATAACTAATGACATATTTTGCTCGTCGCTGGGATTTTAACCACTGAAAATAATATCATTGTTGAGCTCATAAAATGAAAAAAAAAATAGCAATCGCAAGTGTGATAGGCATATGATTTTTTTTTTTTTTTTTCTGCAGAAAAGATTTTTTTCATCTCTCGTTTAAGGCATTTCAAAACATAAAACAGGTTTGCACGAACTTGGTCTGTTGAAAGAAAGGCACCATCTTGTAAAAGAATACTCGGTTGTTAATGCATTTTTTCGATTATGGCAATCAACAGATTGAATTATGATATCATTTCCCATAAGCCGGTCGCTGTTGAGAAAAATTTACCGGTTGGACAATATGTATTGCGAAGAGATTTTTGGTATGCCTTCATTTTCATAGTCAGGGTGCCAGTTCTCGTAAACTATTCAACGTAGAGGCTTGCGGCAAAAAATTTTATAACTGAAACGGCCAAGAGAAAAACCTGGAAAATATTTTCAAGTTTCTGAAATGGTCGCTAGGGGGCGTAACAACCAACACCAAGTAGAAAAATATGATTTTTATGGAATTTTGTCCAATGAAAATATATCGATGAGCTCATTCTCGGATTTACTGACTATTTACCTACACTTTTTGTCCAAAACGTTTTTTTTCTATCTATCATAATAAAGTGGTGGAGGAAGTTCAATTGTTTTATAAACAAACGGAGATTTCTCCCGTTTCTCTTGATCGATTTAAACGAGCTTGGGCTCATATGAAAGAGCATGATCTGCACTTCAAAAAACTTTTTTGGTTTTGAATTTTTGACCTTCGCCGTCGCCGCTAGATGTCGTTAACTGAAATGGTAGCATGTTTTTGAGTTTTTTCCAAAAAAATCAAATGTGATGGTATATTCATTTTTATATATTTTAACACGTTCGCTGCCAGCTCTGAGTTAGTGCCGGGTCCCAGGAACCAAACACATTTAAATAATGATGCTGAGAAAGAACCTACCTTGGCAAATACGAACCAAACCAAAAATAGATAAGAAACACACCACTCGACAATGCCACTATACCAAACAAACAAACGTCGTCAACGCCGGCGAGTTACTAAACGATTTAAATGTCAGGGCAACTGACTCCGTGCGGAGTCGATGGCACACAAGACGATAGCCGACTGGCTCCAAACGGAGCCAGTGGCAGCGAACGTGTTAAAAGGGGATACATTTTCCTATTAAAAAAAAAAAAAAACAAAAAAAAAATTAAAAAAAAAAAAAAACATTATTTTTTTTATCATCATGCTCTTTCATATGAGCCCAAGCTCGTTTAAATCGGTCAAGCGAAACGGGAGAAATCTCCGTTTGTTTGATAAAACAATTGAACTTCCCCCACCACTTTATTATGATAGATAGAAAAAAACGTTTTGGACAAAAAGTTTAGGTAAATAGTCAGTAAATCCGAAAATGAGCTCATCGGTATATTTTCATTGGACAAAATTCCATAAAAATCATATTTTTCTACTTGGTGTTGGTTGCTACGCCCCCTAGCGAGCATTTCAGAAACTTGAAAATATTTTCCAGGTTTTTCTCTTGGCCGTTTTAGTAATAAAATTTTTTGCCGCAAGCCTCTACGATGAATAGTTTACGAGAACTGGCACCCTGACTCTGAAAATGAATCATCCTGTACAGTATTTGTGTTCGCTAGAATTTAATTTTTTGAGCTGAACAATGATATTATTCTCAGTGGTTAAAATCCTAGCGACAAAGTCAGTCAGAAAAATAATCTCATTATCTGACGGTCTATTTCTCCTAAGTTCAGGTGAAAAATATGAAATGTGAGAATTGAACAACAAAAGATTATTTTATATTTATTTATTTATTTATAATATATTATTTTTTCAATAACAAAAAGGCTGTTTTCAACTATTTTGATCAGAAAACCTGCAGCAATTTGAATAAAAAAAAAGTGTTTCACAGATTAGATGGTCAAAATTCAATGTCGAAATCTCTAGAATCCGTTTTACATGTCATAACTCTATTACAGATAGGATCCGATAGAATTAAATCAATATAATAAATAGATCAATTAAATATTTACATAAACCAATAAAATAATATGTATATTGATAAAAATAAATAGGAGCACCTTGTAAAATTGTGTAAATGCAATAAATCACTGGTTCCACTCATAACTTTGAATTGCCGTGCTACTGTATAAGTACACAACTAGCACACGTCTCTTATTAAGGGATATATTAATTAAAATGCCGTCATAACACTCAACTATCTCTGGAGCAAATTGTGCGGACTTTATACATTGCTCATGGTCACTCAAAAGATAGTTTCGTCATCTATTAACTACAAGGATGTTGTGATGGCAAAACAATAACGTGAGAAACTTGAAAATTGAAATTCCACGTTCAAGGCAAAATATCTTATTTCAGACTATTAAACCAAGATTTTTTAATTTTCATACAACCACGTGTATTGTCTCGACATCATTGAAAAAATAATTTCACCATCAACTAATACTCAAGGACTCTGGAAACCTTTAGGGTTCTTTTGCTGCCAATTCCAGGTATCCTTGCACATGAGGTAGATGTCTCTAGTCGCAACCCAGCTCAACTCAACCCTGGCTAGCGACGCGTCAGCATAACATTCAGCTATGTCGCCTTCTCGGCGGCCAGTCAGCTCGTATTTCACTTGTTTGCCAGATGCTTTTTCGAAGGCCTTGACTACGTCTAGAACTGAGTAGCCCTGACCTGGAAATAGATAACGTGGTCCAATTCAACCCAATATAATAATATAGTCCTTGATACAGCGTACAAAAAAATATTTGATAACCATCAAGCTGTAAGCTCGTGTATAGCTTATCAGTGCTTAACAACCTCTCTACGTGGAAAACTTTGTCCGTGGGACGTTTTTCTTCGTCACCTCGGTAAATATTTCGATGTCATGATTTTAGATTATGGCTGATACTTCCAGAAATACTTAACTAGTTGTTGTCATGCGTCAGTATATCATTGTCCGACAAAAATATTAGGTGCTTCCACTTTGTCCGACACCCAGAAAATGATGAAGTTTAGGTTGTCGGACAATGTTATACTGACGCATGACTACACCTAGTTAAGCATTCCTAGAAGTATCAACTTTGCTGGTCATCACATAACTTAAAATCATGACATCGAAATATTGTCCGATGTGCCGAAGAAAAACCTTCCACGGACAAAGTTTTTTCACGTTGGGAGGTTGTTTAAGCTATACACGAACTTACAGCTTAATGGTAATCAACTTCTTTTTGTACGCTGTATCAAGAACTAATAACTGCATGGGTCAAAAGGGGTGGGTATATTGTCACATTCTTCTAGATGCTCATGAAACGAAGCCGTTAGAGACATAAATAATGGAGAGATGAGCATCTATTCTTCTATTCGGGAAAGTGGTGAGAGTAAACGATTGTCTCTTTTTGTGACAACAAAAAATCGTATAAGTATGTCTTTCGCATTTTTAAGGCGTTTTTCTTCATTTTGAATGGTTCGCATATGTAATAGACTGGCTAAGTCTGACGTCACAAACGTAGGTCGGAGCTTAAAATGTTTCCAAACAAACTCATCATAACCTATTTTCACTGATTTTGACATCCCATGTGGAAAACTGAGTTTTGATATTGAGTGTTTTTGGATTCATTATATGCGAATAAGACTTTTAACGGTGATATTTAGTTGGACAAAAGTGGGATTTACTGGATTAATTTAAGTTTTTGATAAGGTAAGTTGATTTTAGTATAATTATTAATACTTTGAACATTTTGAAGCTACGTTGTTTATGTTTACATGCTAATTATTTTGATTTGTGAGTTATTTCAGATCGACTTTTTTCAGATTTTTGTAAGGAACATGGCTTCGAAGCGCGCTCTCAAGCTCTCTAGCATAAATACCTTCTTTGAGAACGACGATAAAACAATCAAAAAAGGTGAAAATGCTTTGGAATCCAATCATGTCCAGAAAATGGAGTTTGACGCCAAGCTTTCTATGATAAGAGGTGAAGTATTGGCCAGTATGAAGAATAAGAGCTAGAAGGTGTCTATAGGTAAAATTTTGTTGCCTCTCAATATCAATATATTCAATAGTTGTTCACTTATCTTTTACAGAGTTGGAAAAGAGCTTTGATATTTTATTGGCACAATATTCATGTCCAAAACGCATGAAATGTCATCATATTGCAGCTCTAGAACTTTTTGGGCATTACAATATCTGTGTACCAGATGATATATGCTTATGGAATGCACCACCAAAGCCAAAATCTGGACCTGTGAAATCTGCTGAGGAGCTTTATCCAACAGAACCTTAAATAGCTCTTGAAAGT
Source organism: Orchestes rusci (assembly GCA_958502075.1). Taxonomy (NCBI): domain Eukaryota; kingdom Metazoa; phylum Arthropoda; class Insecta; order Coleoptera; family Curculionidae; genus Orchestes; species Orchestes rusci. The sequence goes on along the minus strand of OY293313.1, from coordinate 7,426,254 downwards.
GAGGTGTCTGATGAATCCTCGGATGAATCAATGTCAAGATTGATAGTAAAGTCGGGCAGTTTTGGAGATACGGTTGGTTATTGAGTGAAGAACCTGTGAATACAACCAGTTCATTCCATTATTTCGGCAAATTCAAAATTTTTCTTATGAGATGTAGACATAGGTTACCATGGTTACGAGTTTGTCGTTTGTTTGGAAACATTTCAAGCTCCGACATACGTTTGTGACGTCACGACTTAGGCAGTCTATTGCCTATTAGTACAGTGACTATATACAAAACAGTAGCGACAATGACATGATAAGTAAGGCCGAAAATGGCCGCCGAAATTTTTCGTCTTGTCAAAGCAAGACTTTCGAATCCTCCGATTCATCTACGTTTTGGAAAAAGGGAGTTATATTGATCTGTTGTCAAACAACACACCAAGCCACGTGAGGCAATAAACAGTGAAAATACACGATTAACGCTTGAAAAAAATCTTTAGTGCAAATATTAAATCTCGTAGGCTCGCCGGGGTCCTCCTTTGTCGCCACCGCTTGTATATAGTCACTGTACCTATTAGGCAATACGGGCTCTACTATACGGAGCCAAGTTTCTTAACATCAATATGTAATATCTCGTTGTCCAGAATCTGGGGGTTATAACATTTGCAGTTCGACAAACTCTCAAGAACCCCTTTCTCCCCTCATGGTGCGTGTCTAAAGGAAACTACAGACGTCTACCTCACGATATGCACTTGACTTTCTTAAGGAAAAAAACATACTTTTTTTCAACTGGTAATACCTATTCTATCAATACTGATATTATAAGTTGAAAAAACGCGTATTTTTTTGCTTTAGCCATAATAATAGGAAAAACACGTGACAATCGTAGAGTAGATGTCACTTGACCGCGCGTCGCGCCCTAGCCTGTAGTTCTCGTTAGCCACGCATCATGTTAAAAAAAAAAACAAAACTAACAAGCGAGGTGATAACTTATGTGAGGTCATTGTAACAATGATGAATAAGAAGGCAACTCTCACAATTCCAAATGGTTTAATGTAGAAAGACTACTAGTTTCGGGGTCGAAACATTGCACCTCATCTTCAGGTCCGGTTACAAAGGCTATATAAAATAGAAACATGTTTTTTTTCACCTAACCTCAAAAAAAAACTGAAAAAATACTGACAATACAATGTCACAAGGCCATAGAAAAAGGTGATACAAAATTCACAAAAAAACATTGATTCGATCGGAAACAGGTGTAAAGGGGACAAAATTTCAGAAACATCAGAGACATAAAAATTGTCCTCCAGATGTGAGGTGTCCCTTCCAAATGTCAAACAAAGAGAGCATGAGTTGATAAAATTATAATTGAAAAATTACATAAACATACAACATAACCAAAGTTTTTGGGCCATGCAACTTGACCTAACTAAAAACCAATAATACAGCTCGAAAATTGAAACAGTCATAAACTTTTATGAAAATTACCAAGAAAAAACCCCTCTGAAAAGTGTTATGATGTAAATTTGGAAAAGCCGATTGTAGCAGAGTTAAACTGGATAATGGAAGTGAAAATTGGCGAATAATCAAAATTTATTTGGTGATCAAGAGTTGACGTTGTTTTATTTTCAAAAGATTTATGTATTTCTAGTAATTCTAAATTGTTAAGACTCAAACCCTTATTGGTACGACGCATAATATATGATTTTTCTGCTCCATAAAGCTATGCTTAAGCTATATAAAATTCAAATACCACTAATTCACTGACTAAATTTCAGCCTTACAGGTAACAACATTTTTTTTATTCAAAGCATTTGAATATTCGGGCACAGCATCGAACCCTAAAAATCAAAATATCTCGAAAACGGCTCACTTTAGCGGGTTATAACAAGCGCACATTTTTTGCCTAAAAATACGTAGAGAATGATTCTCTTGATAGAAAAAAAATAAGAGCTACACTGATAAAGAAGTTCTGGCTATTTTAAACCATTAGAAGTACAGTGTGCAGCGCCCCCTGACGACCAAAATGAAAAAGTGTCCATATTCAGACTTCGCATCCCAAAAAACCCGGTGGTAGTATTTTTTAAAGCCAGCGGTTTCGGAATAAGGTAAGTTGTTTTAAATCGGTTTATTATAACATCAGGAATATGTTGTAAGATTTTGTTAAGATCTTTCACAGACACAGATCAAAATGAAAAGAAAATTAGGTTCATTTTTAAACTAGAAAATGATTCCGAGAAAGAACAAAAACTCCAATAAAATTAAAAACGAGAAAAAAAGAGCAAAAAGCATCAATCAATTCCACTGATACGTGAATACGTTCAAGCAATAATAAAAATTAATAAAATGTGACAAAATATAAAATAACAAATAATTGAAATAAACAAATTGCTAGAAAAAAAACTGAAAATTTGGGAAAAAATCGCTCAGACAAGAAGTTCAAAAACAACAAAAACACATGTCTGAGTAGGGTGAGAATCACGTTCTACCACTCGTTTTGAAATTTTTAAACTTAATCGATTGCTTAAGCATGTAGAGGAAAATCTGTAACAACTTCGCTTTTTGGGAGTGGCTCTCCTAGTCTAGTTCTTAACACAATCTAATCGCCACATTTTTAAGTTTTTATGTATGGGAAAATTCTTCAATCTACTCGATTAAAAATTCACCCTCTCACCTGTTCCCAAGTTGTAGGCCTTCCACGAGCTGAAAGCAGGCTGCAACATTTTTTCTAAAGCTTTCAAATGACCAATAGCTAAGTCAGTGATATGTATGTAGTCTCTAATGCCAGTGCCATCGTGAGTTGGATAATCACTGCCAAATACTTGCAGTTTTTCTCTACGACCTACTGCCACCTGAAAAAATATCACCAACAATAATTTTGGTGAATAGAATTGAAATTTTAAAGCATTTATTAACATCATCTTGTTCATACAGTATGTCTCCGTATCTTGAAATCATATGGAAAACTATTTTATTATCACATTGTTAAAGGAAAAAAATTATTCCTCATAAAAAGCTCTGCATGTTCTAAAAATCTAAATCTAAAATATAATCAGATATCAAATTTTTCAAATCAGATTGAAAATTGTTATTGAAAAAAGTTGATCACAATAATTATTAGAAAACCATTTACCATAAAAAAATTGTTTTTTGTTTTTTTCACCAATTTTTCTACATAATAATGGATGAACATTTATCTCTTGTGACTATTAAAGACGTGATAGCTTTTTCGTGTCTCAATGTTGCAAAGAAAATTAATGAAGGAAACTGATAATTTCTTGTTCGATTTTCATTGGTTTTAATTTTTTTTGTACAAAAAACTCTCACCAACTCAGACCATAGGGTTTGTTATCAAGCCCTTGTACGGGGTGGTCACGCGAAAACTATAGCCTCTTATAGCTTTATTATTTTTCAAGTTTCAAAGAATACTCTGGGACAAAAAATGTTGTAGCTATATCAGTTTTTTTTTTATTGAAGTTCGCGTTCCAAAGGTATGAAGCAAACCCACGTTTTTTTGGAAGGAACCTCCTGTATATAATTACATATTCAGTAGCGAGCGCTATTTTTTCTGATTTCAGAAATATACTAACATAAAATTGCTTTCCACTGCTATATGACAAAAACAATTAAAGCTTGGGTTCCAAGGGTATGGAGCAAGCCTACCTTTTTTTTTATGGAAACCCCTATACAATACATAATATACAGAAAGAGCTAATTTTTCTTCATTTCAGATTTGGTTCTCGAGATCCGTGTAACTGAACATAAAAAAAAATAATCCTGTATACTCCTGGAGTTTGGTTCGTTGGTCCCAACACACCCTGTATAAGACAGATCGCTAGAGAAATATCACGCGAAAATTTCTGACCTTGTGGACATTTGGTTATTTATAAAAAATCCCAAGTAGCCAAAGATTCCGTGTTTACTTGATAACTCCAAGCACGTAACCAATTGGAACTTGAAACAGTAAACAGCGTGCATCAGATAATAAAACGAATGTGCGTTGACCCTGTTATCAATAAGGATTCAATTATCTCACCTGAGAAATGTAAGGCATCAAGTTATTTGGAATTCCTGAAGGATCTTCGCCAATAAGTCCGGACTCGTGAGCACCAACAGGATTAAAATACCGCAACAAAATAACTTTCCATTCCTGAAAATTCAGCAAACTCGTTTTACATTACATGAGAAGTTAAATTGTTGGTAATTAGGCACTTTTTAGAATAAGTACCTAACTTACTGGATCACTGGTACACAAGTCCTTGAGGATTTCTTCAACGAAGTATTTGGTTTTTCCGTAAGGATTAGTACAGCCTTGTCCAGTTGGATGTTCTTCTGTTATGGGTAGGAACTGTGGGTTACCGTATACGGTTGCTGACGAAGAAAAGACTAGACTTTTGACACCATTGTTGGCCATTACCTATGAAGATTAAATTGAAGTTTCAATTCGTCCTTCTTCAGAAAATTTCATTTCCAAATCTTTATGCGCTTTTGTTTTGGTATGGTATAAAAAAACATTTCCAAGAAGATTTGTAGGACAAAAAGTATGATACAAAAAGAAACAAAGAGAAAAACCAAAAGAGACAGCATTGCCACATGGAAGAATTTCCTTTTTTGTCATTGACCTTTTGTAGCTACACTTGATACTTGAGTACCATCTGATAAAGGAAAACAAATATAATGATAGTTCAATAATCAAGAATAAAGTGGATAGATAATGATCTTTAAACGGTATTATGTGCTTTTGAACTAACTCACCTCAAAAAGTGTACCAGATCCCCCAATATTATTCTGATAGTACATCAATGGTATTTTCACAGATTCGCCGACAGCTTTCAAGGCCGCAAAGTGAATGACCGAGGCAATTTTGTGCTGAAATTCATGTTGTTTTCAAAAACAAGAAATAAAGAATGATAACAAACCTTTTTGAAAATTTTGTCTAAAGCGTCTCTATCTCTAATATCTACATTATAAAAGATCACTTTTTCACCGGTGATTTGTTCCACTCTTAGTAAAGCTTCAGGTTTTGCATTGTCTTTGGCATAGCAGTTTACTAAGTTATCTAGAGTTAAGAATAAGTTCAGTGACTTGATGGATTTTATTCGATACTGACCTATTGCAATAACACTGTAATTATTTTTAAGCAGCTCTACTACTGTGTGCGACCCCACGTATCCGGCACCGCCAGTTACCAAAACCGTGCTGTTACCCTTCATTTTTTCATCAGTGTCCGTCACCCACCACCTGAGAATTAATATTTTAGTTCAATTTGTGATTTGGAGAGTTCATTATGTATTATGGGATTATGGCCTCACGTGATTTTAGCTATTCAAAACATAATCAACCTATACTGAAACAATTGATAACTTTTTAATGGACTTTGCGATAATAAAATGTAGAACGTGTCGGAACAGGCAATTATTTCGGAAGTTGTGCACAATACAAAAAAACTTCCGATATAAAAGTTGTCGGTCTTGAAGAAATCTGATTATCAAACTAGATTTCTTGAAATTATACAGGGTGTCTCAAAAAGTAATAGTAATCAAAAATTCAATGAGCTTTTTTCGGAAATTGTCCACAATACAGAGAAACTTCCGATATAAAAGTCGTAGGTCTTGAAGAACTCTATAAAACTAGAACTCTTGCAATTATACAGCCTTTTTGACCCTACCATTAAAAAAAAATATTTAACACGACTTTTGGGGACACCCAGTATAATTGCAAGAGTTCTAGTTTGATAGATTTCTTCAAGTCCTACAACTTTTAAATCGGAAGTTTTTTGTAATTAGCACGATTTCCGAAATAATTGACTGCTCCGGAACTTTTTACACACAGAGTATGAAAATGGAGGTCTATTTCCGTATGTTCCTTCTGGACGCCAAAACGGCCTGACAGGCGACAGGCGAGAGTTAAGTAGCGATCGGAGACTGATTTTCTTTTTGTTTTATCAATGGGTTCTTGACCATTATACTGCATACAACAAACACGATTTGTTTGTTTAAGAATCATGGTTCTTGACAATATTGTTTGCTGTTGTCGGTTAATAGCCGGTCACTTTTTCGTGACAACTGCCAATAGGGTATGTGACGTTCAGTGACGTCATTTGACAGGGGTTAAACAAACCAGTTTGCTTGTTATTTATAAATAAATCAATTTAAAATCAAAATTTATCCTGTATCACAACCTTCATAATTATTAAGGGTGTTCAATACAAAATACGGTCGTAGGAAGCTGTGATTTTTTTTTCATGAATGTAGGTCGCGGCCAAGTTGGTATGGTTTGATGGTAACTGTCACAATTGTCAATGAATGTCATTATGTGTTGACATTATGTATCGTGAATTTGATTCAGTTCTTGATAAAAATGATATGGAATCCACAAAGACATTGGAAATCGGAGTTTTCCGCACACAATCAGCACAAACAAGAATTTACTCTACAAGCGGTATCTCGTTGGAGGCTGAGAATTTTTGGACGGTTTTTCGAATGTGGCTTGCCCTCTACCTCTCCCCATGCCTCTAAACTCAGAATTAATAAAGTGGTCAGTAAATTATTAAAACACTTTATTAGAAAAGATTTTGAACATACCCACCCCCTACTTCACTACATTTTAAAACCCTTTTTCTTAATGGATTTTGTGGCTGTCATGTAATAATGTTAGCGATGTTAGCCAAGACATACGTTTTTTGGAACCATTTCAATCCATAGGTTAGCTGACGGTTTTTATAATATTTTTTATCGAACACTCGTTATATATCCAAGTGTTTCAACACACTCCACAATTACTAGAGCAATCATCATTCTACCCGTTTTTTAACCCTCTATCATGACCCTTGATCTTCTTCACATGTTTCACCGTGTTATCGTGATGTTGATGCTAGAAAAATTTCTCGATCCCCCTTTTAGTCCTGACAATCAAATCCTATATTATTTTCTATCTTCAAAAAAGTATACTTCGACTCATGGTTATTTCCCTTCAAACCAACAAATAATATTTTTTGTGTTTTGTGAGACATGTCGCTCACCCGGAAAGATGGCAGACAATCCTTCAAGCACGTTTGCGTAAGAAGGTTGCCCTCTTTCAAAACAGTCTGATCCAGTCTCGAAAGGGAAAGTCGGTCGTCCGTCCAATGTCTAATCTGGATACTTGGCTCCAGCAGATAATGACTTATTCCGGGATGTCCAGCCTCTGTCCCTTCATATTTCTTTAGGCACTTGTTAACCAGAGTGCCGGCTCTTTGAAGTACAAGGAGGGCAGCTAGTTTGTGGTCTTACAACCGTGTCTTCCCAGCTACCCTGAAGTCCACGACTCATTCTCTACGACCCCACTTACTAGTCTACACACTAACTTCATGCACTAATAGACAAAGTCTATTTAAATCTCAACGATAAAGCCCAAGTACAATTCATGTCTGAAAGGGTGGACCCAACCCAAAGTAAGCTGAACTCTTAAGATGGGAGGTTTGCTTGGTAGTGCAGTGTCTTCTTGTTCTTCCCCTTGCAGGGAGCGGCCACTGCTCGAATTGTCGATGGATTGGAATAAATATAACTTCCGGAATGAGGAGATATTTAAAAAATTCCAAGATTTTTTTTCATTATACATGTATAATAATTTTGCTGTTGACCTCGATTGCATTCCAGCAAACGGAAAATAAACCACTTTATGGAGTTTTAGAATTTACCAAATACCATAGAAAAATACGAAATGGAATTTTGGGATACCGCTATGATACCTTACAACTGGAGTAGTCGAATACGAAAAGGTGATTATTATAATTGTCTTCATCAGTATGAATTTCTGAGGAGGTTTCTCTTATTTGTTTTTGATAAAAAAGTTCACCTATTTAAGAAGAATCCTAAATGAATCACAGATTAAAATTCATAAGCTAATGACGATTGATATTTCGAATGAGAATTAAATAATCAAATAATATCATATTATGTTGATGATATAGATGAATATGATTACATACTGTTTTTTGCATTGGCATTTTGTGTTATCCATATTTTTATCACCTTCGATTTTATCCTTAATTCAGAGAAGTTCGTTTATCCTTAATTAGCAATGTATTAATCGTTATTGAGCATAATTATAATGACATCTGTCATATGACATGACTGATGGAATACAGTCCTCCATAGATGGAATATAGAGCAAGTAGTGTTCAATAAAAAAAGATGCTGTATAACATCAATCAAGCCAATACTTTTGTCGGTGGGTATACAGGGTGGTGCAACCAAGATGGGGTGGACGATTGTGGGAAAATGGTGAGAGATTTGGATAATTTTTTTTTGTTTATCATAGTTAGTCGAAAAGGCTATGTTTTAAAAATATAGCCATGGTACAGGGTGTCCCAAAAAGTCTATGGCAAACCAAACTTGTATTTTTTTAAATGGAACACCCTGTATATTAATTGATATTCCAATTGTTCCTTCAATTTTGAACAAAAATTGTTATACAACTAATGTCATTAAATTCAATCGTTATCGAGATATCGCGTTTTGAAAATGGCATTTTTGCAACTTTGACATGCTGTAAAACTCAAACTATTCAAGTTAGAGGAAAATGGTTTGCACTTTCCTATCTTAACTTTTCAAGAGCTCTTCTGTCATTTGGATAGAAGGTAACGTCAACTGTCAACTTTTTTCGGCACATTTTGACATTTTTTCACAAGAATGAATTTAATCTCCTTGAATAGCTCGTGAAAAGTTAAGACAGGAATGTGCAATCCATTTTTCTCTAACTTGCATAGTTTGAGTTTTATAGCATGTCAAAGTTGCAAAAATGCCATTTTTAAAACGCGATATCTCGATAACGATTGAATTTAAGAACATTAGTTGTATTACAATTTTTGTTCCAAATTGAAGAAAGAATTGAAATATCAATTAATATACAGGGGGTTCCATTTGAAAAAATACAAGTTTGGTTTGCCATAAACTTTTTGGGACACCCTGTACTATGACTATATTTTTAAAACCTAGCCTTTTTGACTAACTATAATATACAAAAAAAAATGTATCCAAATTTCTCACCATTTCCCCACAATCGTCCACCCCATCTTGGTTGCACCACCCTGTATGTATCTACAAATTTTGAAAGTTTTTAAAACTCACTGGAAAGTAGCCTTTTTTATTATCTTCTAGATAATTTTCAGAAAAAAAATGTAAAAGAACCAATACTTTTTGAAAAAAAAAACATGACTGAGTCCTCTAGTTGCAATCATTATATTAAAAAAAAAAAGACATCTCCTAACATCAAACACCAACCCAAATCAGCCTGAATGGCAAACATTTTCTGAATAGTGGAAAAATCACGTTCATGAAAAAATTCACTTCCCACAAATTGGGGAAAGAATAGCTGATGTCGTCAGCACAGGAAAATACATGAAAAAATGAGTAGTTTAGCCCAGTCACCTAAAGTCATCAAAAATTAACTAATATAAAATGTGCTTGTCATAAAAACCCTATAAAATGAAATAAAAAATAATAACTTTGGTAAGATAATGACAATCATCTTGAACAACAAAATAAAAATTCTTTTGGAAAAAAGGGAGGACAATTTTATAACTTACTAAAGAAATTACACAGGGTACTTCTTTCTCAAGTACCTTATCTAAAATATTTAAGAAGGCGATTCTGATGGTAGTTTGAAAAAAAAAACTGTAACGTCTCAAGAAGGCATCTTCCAAGGGACATTTTTAAGAATAGAAACTTAAAAAAAAATCTACATCAGGAGATTTTCATGGGCAAACGTCTGGATAAGCTTGAGAATAACTTTCAATAAAGTGTCTACAAATGCATCTTTGATATTAAAACTAATACTGTTTAGCAGGAATTGAATTAATAAATACATTCCGCACCTCACGCGTGATGTTTGTTTCTTTTCAAATGCCATTTTCGTAAATTAAAATCAACAATACATGCCACGAGAACAAATCCATTAGGATAACGTGGAGGTCATTTGTGAATACCATCGAGTACAATGAATAGTTTCACAAGCTAAACATTACCGATGCCGCGCATGAAAAAAAATTGAATCATAATAAAGCCAGGATAATCACTAAATAAAATAATAGAATACCTGAAAAGTTTTATACCTAGTTGACAACACACACCAGGATAGCCAAACGACTGAATAGCAAATACTCTCAGACTAATTATTTAATAATTTTCCGCTGATAAGATAACAATTTATATTGTAAATACGGGGCAATAGAATAACACTTGAAAGGGTGTCAGCGTTGAATTAAAAACTCATTTTCGATCGATTTGATATATAGCAACGTTGAAGCGTCAAAACAAGCAAATATGGAGCCGAGATAAAGACATTATCACTACAAGACCTCGATTTTTTATGACCAATTACGCCTTGACTGATACAGCCTTAAATGATTAGACTTCCCAGTCGGATAATTCGGTTGAATTGGTGATGTTTGTAGTTAAAAACAATGTATTGACAGATTTGCGTGTATTTAGGCATAAGAAGAGTTATTGCTAAGAGAAGACAGTAATACACTACCAAAGGTAAGACAATCACTTTTTAATACGAACCTTAGAAGTTTCATGTATAGATTATTTCTAAATCAAGTTTTATTGGAAATATATTCTTGTTATCATTCAGAATTGAATATTCTTCATTTTTCTAGTTAATCTAATTTTTCTTCCTTTTTTTACTTCACTATTAGTTTTATTATCCACACTTCATTCATTTTATTATCAATGAACAGATTTTTTTGGGTTAATTTGGGTCATTTTGATAATTTACACTGTATCTCGCAATTTCAAAAAAATACGACACAGTGAATGGATCTTCAGTGAACATCAAAAACGACAATTTTTCTACTGTTTAACCGACCTCGTAGAACCTACTGTTTCGAAGATAGCATCTAGGTGTATATCAAATCTAAAATGAGTAAAATTAATGTGTTGATGTACGACTACGACCTCTTTGCTCAAGTTTTTACAGGCGAATACTGGGAGAAAACAAGTCACCAGCATTAACTCATAAAATGAATAACCGACATTGTGCTCACATAAATCATTAAAATTGCGATATGCTTGATATGGTAGATGATATTGATAATTAATTATTCCATTCTGAATGACTATAATTGCAGAAAATATTTATCCATTTTAGGAGTGTTTTCATAGAAATGTCAGTCTGACTGATTCTTCCAACATACAAATCAATTGTTTCAAATGGAATGATGTTGGCCATCTAACTCCAAGCTACTTTCAAAACAGTTTCTTATTTACCTGATATTTGCATTTTAGACAATATGAAAGCATAATTCATCATGAATTCACTTGGGATAACGTTTGATGATCATGTCTTCAGTCCAAACAAGTGATAAAATACAATTGTTGATAGATATTAATACAACGTTAGATAACAGAGATTCTTTAACCACCAACCCTCAGTATCTGAACAACAAGACTCGATAAATCTATTCATTTGATAAAGTCAATGAAATAATGTAAGGAAGTTTCTTTGTCGAAATCATGTAAAGAAGGGGGGTTTCGTGGCGTAAGGACAGAAAGGGAAGTGAGAAAAGTTGGCCCCAGGCGGGATTTGAACCCACGACCTTTGTCATACCAGGACAACGCTCTACCCTGAGCTTCCAATGCCTATGAGCAAAGCCAGCCCAATGCAAACTATTCTCACTTCTAGGATGTAAGTTTTATATGGTGTGCAACCTTTGGCGGTTACAATCCATTGGAGGTGTTATATGGGGGTAGGAAGAATCAGACACATGTTCGAGGTTATTTAGGAGTCTTTTTCACCTTCAACCAAGATGCATCATCGACATATAGCGACTTTAGCAGGGTTTCGAAAGAAGGGGGTCCTGTCCTGTCCTGGTATGACGAAGGTCGTGGCTTCAAATCCCACCTGGTGCCCAATTTTTAAAAACCGGGGAGTAGAACAGCCGAGAGAAAGTAGGCTAGAACTAGTAGGCTTTCTCTCGGCTGTTCTACTCCCCGGTTTTCAAAAATTGGGCCCCTGGTGCCAACTTTTCTCACTTCCCTTTTTTTCCCTACGCCACGAAAACCCCCTACCTGTCGATGAAATAATTTCACCTTATCGGATTCATAAGTTGAAGTTCTGATATTGATGTTTGCAAACTTGGCATTTGTCACCTTATCGGATCCATAAGTTATCGAATAGACATCTGCTCGCAGACTCTGCTGAATAGAAAAATAAAAATAGAATCGCTACGTTTCGATTCTACTCAATACTGATAGAATCGCTTTTTGGTACTCTCATCAGATGCCTTACGAAGTTTGGCTATTTCCGGAAATACTTTGGGATTTTTGAGTTGTAACACAATGACATGTCCGCTTATACAATTCGACCAAGTAGGTTTGATCGCTTCGTTTCTATTTTACGGGGTTATGGATGGGAAAAGAATTACGGTAGAAAACTCTATGGGAGTGCCAATTTTCGATCGAGACGTCACGTTTCCATGCGATAATACTTTTGTACTCATCAGAGTCCCACTGCTGCTACCGTGCTCTTGAAATCAGGGAGTAGAAACAGTGAGAGGAAGTGTCAAAAAGTGCATGTTTTTTTGACACTTTCTCTCAGAATTTCTACTCCGTGAAACACAAGAATACGGTAACTGGAACAGATATGTACTCGGTAAATATAACCGTAACCTATATCCTGTCAATCTGTCATGAACCTGATAATCTAAGTCAGATATCAGAGTGATTCCGTTAACTTTTTTGTTATTGTATGTGGTTTCGTTGGATTTGATGGATTATTGAACATCCAAGACGATATCTTGAGAGAGTGTTCGTATTGTCATCTGTTTTCAACCCATTGAATTAACAATAGTTATCGGCTGAAAGTGTTCAGTTTATATAATGTTGCGAGACTGGGCATTGTCAATCAAAAATAGGCTCAAGCAATATTAACATAAAGATCATAAATATGCGGTATCATCATTAAAAAAGCATAAACATGAGAAATGACACAACTCAAACTCTACTTCTCAAATATTTATTGATTTTTGACCTAGTTATGTTCGTACTGTAAATCACAATATATTTTGATTGGCACATTCGCCAAATATGACGAAAGCTTCATTATTGTTAACGCTAGTTCGGCGAATTTTATCTAAATATTCATGTATTCGTTGTGTAACAGTCATAACACAAAAATGTAAGTTTATAATAATTAATACATTGAAATTTTTAAACTAAACTGCTGGACACTCGAACTTATACATAAACATTTTTAGGTGAAATTCAAAGTATAATATTTTCGACGAGAATAGTTACTTCAATGCGGTTTGCGGATTTTTCGGACTATGTAGCTGAATAGAATGGATCCTTCATAGAAACAAATAATTATGGTAGGTATACAGGGTAATCCATGAGGTCATGCGAAAAAACAACATTTTTTGTGTATGTCATTCCATACAATATGGTTTGCTACTATAGTAACGTTTATACCCCCAGCCGTTTTGTAAGTTTTTGGATCATTAGATACGCTCAAAACATCCAGGAAGATGTTTTGAAATGGTATAACTTTACAATGGATTGAAGGATTTTTACGGTTTTTGCAGAGTTATAGCATTTCAAACACTGTGCTCCGCTCCTCCTTGATGTTTGACTTTATTCATACCCTAAAATTGCAATGATCGTATTGATACTCGTGAAACGTCATCAAGTATTCTCCTAGCAGTGACTCATTGAATTTAATCGGCACATGAATCTGAACACTTGCTCCATAGTTTATCAACAGATTTGTGACTCCTACTTTGTACTCCTCTAACGCCATCGTGAATTTGTTATATTACCCTCTGTTCCGAGATATATAACTACAGACCTACTTTACTATTCATAGTCCTTAGGTGCCCAACACTCAGGACCAAGTAATTTAACCACCCATCAGAATGTGAATTGAGGGTTAGTTCCTATCAGCATTCAGGAACTGGTATGTTTATGGAAATTTGTACTACTGAAAATTCCAATCACTTTCTCGAGCTTTCTTAAAGGGTCGCCGAACCATGCTATCTTCCAGCCGCATATTGCTGTCCTCGTTATTCAAAATAGCCTTTTTTTACATAAAAGGAGAGCCCAAAACAAGAGGTTAACGTCTTTTTCCACTTTTGAGATACTTTTGACAATCCTCATTTAATTGAGATTGTCTTTGAGCCGTGATACTACCAAATCCATGAACATATCGAAGATAGTAAAAACATAGGTTTCAAGCGATTCTGGAACTGCCTCCAATCCTGGAGACATCAAACCAATTCATATCGTTTGTTTTATTATTATATCATTATTTGACACCCTTTTATAGCTAATACAAAGTAGAATCCAATGCACGTCATTGATGACGCAAGTGAGTAGGCGCATTGTTGTCATGGAATATTTTCAATGCGGTTTAAAAAAATCTGTATGTAAAATGCTGTTTTATTACAATCTTCCAACAGTGACAGATATAAAGTGTAATCACGTGTTTAATGACGTGAATAGTATTTTATTTTGTATAAGCTATTCATCTATTGTTCAATCAACTTAATGAAAACTATAATATAAAAGGATGAGTCATTGAAATGGGAACGCTAAATTGCGCCTAAACCGTTACAGATATCGAAATGAGCAAAATGAGCAAAAGTTTGTGAAAATGTTCAATATACCGGGTGTATCATTTTTGCAGAGCATACATCAACATGGTTTTTTTAATGGCAGCCCCTGTTTATCTCAAAATATTTGGATTTGCACGTTTGCGGGCATCTTAAATCCGTTTAGTTTTTGCAATTCGCTTGAACCGTTCAAAAGTTATTCGACTTTTTCTAAAAATTAATGCGTTTGCAATCATCGATGCCAGAGCACTTGGTTTTTGAGATATCAAGTTGAGACTTTGCCAGTAGTTAATCAACTGCCTTGGTTATCTTTTGATGGCAATGCCGTCGATTTGCATTATGGTACCACTTTGCTGTGACACTTCAATGTTGGTGAACTTCAAAGCACCATAACTTGATTTTTTCAAATAGCACCCCCTGTACTACTTAGTCGCGTTCAGCTTGTCATTTTACGTATTTTTCAACGCTGTGACTAGGTACACGCTAACTTTTATGTAAATCAGAAAGTTATATACACGGGAAACGTCATTAAAGCGATGACGTCATTGTTTAGCGTGCGCGTATTGATTGTATTCTCCAATCTCCATACACGCTAAAACGAAAATTCAAGATATGCAAGGTTATACAGGGTGTCCCTCCGTAAACAAGCTCGATCTACAGGGTGTTTCATTATTATTGTGTAAAAATTTGGAATATGTTTCCCCGTTACAAGGTGAGAACAAAACTTCCTATAGACATGTATCGGGAAATGCTTCTTTACAGAGCTACAGGGTGTTGAAATTTTTTCTTCATTATTGTTTTTTTTCAAATAATATTTGAACCAATGTCGATCTTTTGATGAAAATTGGTGATTGGGAGTTTCTTACCTTGCGAAATTCGAAATTGACCTTAGTAAGGCTCTAGCTTGTAGATGGCGCTACCTACACGTATTTTTTCTGTTATGAACAGCCATAACTTTTTTGGACGAACCTGTATTATACTTTCAAGTGAAAACACAGATTTCTCTATAATTTTTACGCAGAAAATGTATACTTGTAACTTGTAAGAAGTTGCTACTTGCAACCATTCTCGATTTTGTAATTATGGCGAAGGTAACCTGCTATAAGTTATAACATATCTCGCATGACTGCTTCATATTTCCAGTGAAAAAAATAAAAGTCGACTTATGTGTAATGTTATCCAACCACTCTTATCCAAATATCATCAAAACAAAAACAAATTTGTAAAAACCGAAAAAAAAATAAAACAAAAACTTTAACCCCCTGTAGCTCTGTAACGAAGCATTTCTGGACACATGTTCATAGGATTTTTTTTTCTTATTTTTAAGCAGGCAAACTCATCCTGTATTTTTGGCACTATCAATGAAACACCGTGCTTAGCCATAGTTTTATTATCACAAGTATTCATTATTTCAAATCCAAATATTTCGAGAATGGTTGCCCGTAGCGACTTCCAACAAGTATACATTTTCTGCGTGAAAGTGTTATAGAGATCATTTTTATTAGTTGAAAATATAATACAGGGACGTCCTAAAAAGTTATAACTGTTCAAATCCTGAAAAATAAGTGTAGTAGAGTCATACTAACATCAAATTCGAATTTCGCATGATACGAAACCCCTTAATATCAATTTTCATCAAAAGATCGACATTGGTTCAAATATTATTTAGAAAAAATAACAATGAAAATAAAATTTCAACAACCTGTAGCTCTGTAACGAAGTATTTCCGGTTACGTGTTGATAGGTTTTGTTCTCATTTTAAAGCGGGGAAACTCATCCCGATTTTTTTCGCATTATTGAACACCCTGTATATTATGAAAAACCTCGTGGAAAACTATACATAGGAATATTTTGAAAAGAGAGTTTGGTTATTTCAGTCAACAACCACATTCTCAAACCTTTTAAATTCTCAATTTCAGTATTTTCAAATAAACTGAAGGGACTTTTTTTTGTATAATAGACCAAATGAATTATTACTTTTATCAGGATAGCGATTTGATGAGGCCTGTCATATGGCTTCATTCCAATAGATATTAAAAACTCTGTACATTAAGGGTGCAAAAAGGTTCTATTTTTGGCTGGTTGAGGAGTGCTTGTTATTTTTTCAGAACTCTTCAACATCGTGTACTATCAACTAATTATGATTCATAGAGCGGTATAAATCGATAAATCAAATCAATAAAACCTGAAGGTTAAACAAATATATTGCGGTAGGCATCTGCTTCATTGAATCATCAAACTGCCGATTTTCAGATTATCAGAACGTTTTCACATTATAAAAGTTGTATAAATAAAGTCAACCGGGAACTGTATCAATGGCGGAAGCACCTGTTATCAAGCGAATTCTAATGTATTTTCAACCACCCGGTATAGTTCTTCACCAAAATGTGCGGAATTTAAAATTACGTCTTTCTGCGTTGTACATATTTGTGAATATTTGAATACATAAATTAATCATATTTATCAAATGACCTTTGCCGACAACGCTATTGTTTATCCACTTCATTATTTGTTAATGCCAAATAAATGACTTCACTTCAATCATCTACCAAAAACCTTCAATCTATAATGTGAAATTATTAAACGTAAATACCTGTAGTAATGTCCATATTTATACAATTTTTTACACTAAAACCTCAAACTTTTCACATTATTCACTCTCTGATCATGGTCACGAATTTGAACTAATCAGACACAATGAAATATGGAAAGAAATACCTTTTCTGACTCGAATCTTCATGTATCTCCAGTACAACTGACTTAATTAAATGAATCATCCTGAACATTCAAATACCATCACCAAATTTCTGAGAAAATCTGAAAGGAAATATAACTGTGTAAACATAATAGGCTGATTACATTTTATAATGTAAACCGAAAGTAGACTATTGGGTAATTTCAGCAAAAGGAAAACAAACATGGTTGATGATCTTTCACACTGATCAATAACCTTGAAGGCAAAAATCTGATTTTTGATTATATAATATCTCGTAACTTTCAAATGTTTAAGTCAAATTTGATAGTAGAATGTAGGATGTGATACACTGGTCCTAAGAAATAGGAAAAGCAAGTTTTTTGATTGAGCGAACAGTAATGACAATTTTATAAAAAAAGAGCAAAAATCGATGAAACAAATTTGAAAAATCTCAATTCAACCAAGAATCGCTTAAAGTTTTGAAATTGTTTCAATTCTCTTGCCTGATTATGATTTTAATGCTTTAATAATCAGATGAGGGTACACACTTCATTACTACATAGTCACGGATTGTAAACAAAAAAAAAAGCGAAGAAATTTTGGAAAATACAAAGAAAAACACAGGAATTTTCGTTTAGATGAAGGTAGACTCATATTTAAAAATTAATAATTAAAAAAGAACTTCTAGAATAACAGTTTTTGAACTTTTTTAATATGTGGAGGAGTTTTTGGAATATTCAACTCAAGAGAGTGGATTAGATAAAAGAATTACTCCCACTAAAGAACGTTTTGGTTAACACTGATCTTGATTTATCATCATGATCAAAAGATACGGGCCTGCAAAATGTTGCACTCAGTTGCTTTAATTTAGAACGGGAATAAAATAAATACGCTTTGCCACCACCTTTTTTCACTTTACATCCTAGACAATTTTTTGGCTGTTATACTGAGTGTTTAAGTCATCTTCAACATGCATGTACAGTTACGTCAAAAAAATCTGGACATTATCCTCTTATCAACTAGACTAGGCTATTTTGAAAATGTCCTTGTTATCACGTAATTTATCGATTCGTCAAGATTCATTCCACCTATCATCGACAAAGTAATGTTATAATGGTCAAATGTTCTAATTACGTAGTTTTTTTTCAAGGAACTTGAAAGATGTTTGTCCTTTTTTGGCTATTTTAATTCACATTCAAACACGTCGCAGTACCCGCAATTTTCTGTTGAAATTCTCAAACTTTCTGGTAATAGCGTCAATCTATTCATGTTTTTGTAACATGCTAGGGCCGCAGTTGATTTTTATCGACATGGATGCTTACATTCTGACAGAGAATATGTTAATTAGTAACGTCATTCACTGCGTTATTAACTTTTTTTTTTGGCGGAGATATTAAACTACTATCACCCAGTCTTTCATGGAATCCTGGGTAGTCTGGGACTCCCATCTTGCAAATGTATACCCACTAAAACTCCCTCGCAGGCTTATTGCACTGCGGTTTGCTGCTTTGCCTTTTTTATCCTTTTATTCACATATAGTTTGAGCAATCAACAATCTTGTTGAAATATTAAATGATTTTTTTTAACTTTCTATCCTTTGTTTTCAGATAGGTTCGGTAATCATGTTCCATCATTTTACCACTATTTATCAATATATTATTTTTCACAAATCCATCAACTTGTACAGGTCACTATAGATACAGGGCGTTTCAAAATTTGATGCTGATCCTCAAGGAAATCCTAAAATCGCCTCAGGATTCCCCTTCGGTGATTTCAAGAAGAGAAGTTCAAATAAACCATGTCCTAGACCATTTGAGCTACAGGGTGTTGAAAATCGTTTTTTCATCAGAACTTTAATAACTCCCTATAAAAAAGTTAGTGCCTTGTTAATAGACAAAGCTGTCGGCAGGTGGCGCCACCTATAGACACTATATAGATTCTTATTTTGCACCCAAAAAAACAAACATATGTATCAATGTTTAGCAAGATCAGCCATACAATGATAATAATATTCAGCAAAATAAAAAATATTATTTTAACTTTGACCCCCTGTATCTCGGTTATTATCGGTTTTAGTATTAAGGTAAATTTGATCAAATCCAGGGTTAAATCATGATACAATTGTTGTATCATGGGGTTAAATAGCAATATTTTGTAGCCTAGAATCTACACGATGACGCAATCATTATGGTCCACCCGGTATACGTATGGAATAAATGTCAATCTTCCTTTACGCTCTGGCTATAAGTCGAATTTTTTGTCTTTCTTTTCATCAAACAAAAGCTTGAGCAGTGCCATCGCTTCTGCCATGATCTTTGTTGTATCATATCTGTGGTTTACATTATACGTCTATGGGTTTGTGGTTTATATAAACTGTATCCCTTCTTTAGCTGGATGCTGGATTACTCCAAAAACACCTCAGTGTTTCTATACTTATGTCCACCCACGCTTGGCATCACATTTTATCAAATAACATTCTGGTTTTTTGACTTTGACGAATCTCAGGATCTAAGAGAGAAACATCATTCTCGCGCAGGGATTGATGGCGTCACTGTACTCTTCTCTAATTGCACAGTCTCTACTGTTTCCAAAAGTTATGATGAATATAAAGAACCCAACTCCGAGATTTCAGATTCAAATCTAAATAAAGTGCTTCTCTAAGAGGACTCAGCTCTTCCGTATTATAAAGGAGCAGTTAGAGAGTATTAAGATCGCACACTTCCACTAATACCAGGGAGATTGATCGGAAGTAATTGCCTGCTAGGTGTCAAGATCTAACTCCACTCGACTTTTTCGCATGGGGACCTCTAAAGGGCAAAGTGTATGCAACTGAGCCCAACGATTTAGAGGGTCTTGAGGAACGAATAAAGTTAAGAAACAAGTGAGTTAACAGCAGCGGATTTAGGTAAAATATGAAAAACATGATATTAAGTTCGTATAATTTTTTCCTCTAGGGGGCCTTCCTACGGATATATGGCCCCCTAAAGGATGCCACTAGAAATCGGGTTTTGTCCTGGTTTTTCTTAAATAACTTCACTCAATAAAATGTATTGAAAGTTTATACAGAGTGACCACCCTCATAACTTTTCAATTTATTGATCGTTTTTGACGATTTTTTTTTCTTGAAATGAAGAGAGGGGAAAGGTGTATTTTAATGCCATACGTCGGCGTCGCCCAGTTTTTTCCAAAAACCAAGGCTTATTCAGAGGCTGAAAAATCCAAAAAGCATATTAGCGATTTTTTTAGAGAAAATCTACCTGTCACTGGATTTTTTATCCCCTGAAATGGGTCTGTACCATGAAAAAATATTCAATTCAAAAATATTATTTCAGTGTGTAATTTTTTTTCTATTTTTTTTTGTCAGTTTCGTTTGATTGTTTTTATTGTATTTTGACATAAGAATATCTATTGAATGTTCATATTTAGTTTTTTTTTTCTGATAGATAGGTAAAATTCTTCTTGGTGCATAAAAAAATAATTAATCGTTAATTTTTAATATTTTTTCATGAAATTTGGTACAGATCCATTTCAGGGTACGACGAATCCAGTGGCGTAGACAGATTTTTTATAAATCGCTCAAATGTTTTTTGGATTTTTAAGCCTCTAAATATCGTCGTTGCCGCCGTGAAACCTCCCGTGTGTCAATTTAGCTGAAAATTTTATATTGGTACCTAATGATTCGTTTTTCCAGGCCACGCATGCTTATGAAACCTCCTATCAGTTCCCGGTTTTTATAAACGTCTAATTCGGGTTTTTGTAACCCTCATTCGAACATTGAACCACTAGAACAAGCATAGCACCCCGAGCGTACGCTAGTTGTTTGAGTCGATAACGTTTTGTTTATATTTATGTGTTATTTCAACTTTTTCGTGACAAGATCTATACAATCCACCCGTCCATGGAGAAGCTCCACAAACACATATTTTGGCATAATTGCCACACTAAATCTTCCTCTCGAGCACAAATAAATTATTTTTAACTAGAAAATGACAACAACCGTCACTTCGACGAATCAAATAACGTCATGGTAACGCATTTCAAATAGCTCGTTTGATGCCCAACGTTGCCGTTTGTGATGGAAATTCCTCTTATCAACTTTTTAGTGTAAAAGATCAAAGAGAATCGTCCGAGTATTCAACGACAAGTAGTGATAGTGATGAAAAAAAGGCTACACTCTCCTTGAATATTGAAGAGAAATACATTTATTTGATGATGGTGAACTGCAAGTCATTGTTATTGAATTGGTGACATAAAATCAGGTGAAAGGTATTTCAAGGAAGTGAATATGGCAAACCAGGAGCTTGCTTTTCCCCTTTGCCCCCATGATAACGTTGACATGTTCGACTCATACAATATTGTTTGCTTATGCTTCTGATGGTTCAATATACGAAGTAACCCTCCTATGTGTTGGTGTATATTGTATTTTGTTTTGTTTTTCCCGTCTCCTATGAAATCTAGTTTATAGCACATTATAGGAGTTAACATGGCGGCAACGACGATATGCTCTAGTAGGTCTTGATTTTAGGAAAAAACTGGGCGACGTATGGCCTCAAACTTGAACTTTTCACTCTCCACATTTCAAAAAAAAATCGTCAAAATCGCTACATAAATAAAAATGTTATGGGGGTGACCCGCTTTCAAATGGGTCAGTCTGTGTAGGTATTTATCTTTTTTTCTGTACTCCAAAGTACGATACAACAGTCATTCAAAAAACATTTTCGTTCAGATTCTTTTTTTCAGATTGATTGTTCTGAACATTTCAAGGAAAACATAGGTTTACATTTTTTTAATAATTTTGTTAACTGCTTGTTTTCGAGGTTTTTTTTAATAAAAATAAAACAATAATTCGTTTTTTTTTTTTTCTCTCCAAAACGGTTCATTTTATAGATAATTAACAAGATTACGTTTTCTTTAGTTTAAGGGGTTCAAGCGAAGGTTCAAGCTATCCAAATTTATTTTTCCGAAGTTGTTATCATACAGGGTGTTTATAATTTAGACATTAAAATGTACAACCTAGTCCTTTTAAGAGATCCTCAGTAGTCTCCATCTTAGACTATAGTCTAAGGTCTCCATCATAAATATGAAATGAATGAATTGTTTATTTAGCGTAAAGTGCTATAAAGGCGAGTATAAAGGTTTACAATAATCTCGTGTAGATATAAAGTTTAAAATAAAAAATATACACATAAATAATACAAATTATAACAGAATTATAAAAGTATATAAGACACCCGGTACTAAAAGAGTATATAGGTAGCAAATAAATAAAATTAAGATTAAAATCAAAAATTTTAAAAATGGACAAAACATATGGTCTCAACAGACGTTTAAACTTCATGAAATTATCACAGTTTTTGATTTCCTTTGGTAATTGGTTGAATTTTTGTAATCCCGTGAAAAGTACTGATCTCAACATCTGGGATGTATGACATTTATATAATATAAAATCATCTTGGGTTCTTGTACTATAAGTATGGATCGCATTAAACTGACTAGTTTTATCACAGATGTATCCAGGCAAAAGTTTATTCTTAATTTTAAATAAAAAAATGTACAGATCAAACATGATTTTCTGTTTAATGGATAAAATATCTAGAACTCCCAACATGATACATATTGGTGTGTACCAGCTGCACTTCAATATCACTCTCATTGCGCGGTTCTGTATCTTTTGAATCTCATCAGTTTTATAGGTTGGCAAAAGTTACATAAAATGGTAGAGCAGTACTGGATATGAGGTAAAGCAATGGTGTTTTACAATAATAGTCTAGTTCGCAATGACATGTTTCTACCTATTCTACCTACTTATGAAACCGACTTTTTTCGAAAATTTTCTCATGAGATGATTTGCATGTGCATGAAAGTTCAAATTACAGTCCAGTATAGCGCCGAGATATTTCACTTCTTTTTCGAAGCCCAGCTTAACACCGTTAATAGTGGCATTTACATTTTTTACATCTATGGAGGATAGCTAAGACTGCTTCCCAAAAATACAAAATTTGGATTTATCACAGTTTAGACTCAACTTATTTATACACAGCCAGGGTATATATCACTTTATGGCAACTGAAAATAACAAATTTTCTAGTAAGATTTCTTCATATTTGCTATGAAATCATATTTTTCTATAGAATAAAGTGAGGATATGAAAAGTAATTTTTTTGCCAACTAAATGATGTCGCTCACGCGACATCAATTTTTTTTGCCAACCCAAACTAACCCAAATTCCTACGCAGAGCAACATTCCATTTGCCCAGATGCATAAAATAACAACGAATTATTTGGCTTTTTTAAAAATACCGATTGAAAATCTGAAATAATCCTCACCTTATTCTATCGAAAAGTATGTTTTCAATGCAAATATGAAGACCTTTTTATAGAAAATTTGTTATTTTCACTTGCCATAAAGTGATATGTCGCCCACAGCCAGTTAAAGAATTTGTGGAGTTCCTTGTTCATATGATTTACCAATTCGGTGATATTTTTACCAGTGAAGTATATCATTGAATCGTCTGCAAACAATGAGATTTCACAGCCATTCATTACATTTACAATGTCATTTACATATAAAAGAAATAGTAAGGGACCTTATACCTGAATCCGAGAGATTTTCCACATTTCCCCAGACACCCTGTAGAAAAAAAAAATGTAATGGTTTTCTATGATAACCACCATGCACTCAAATTCGTATTAGACAAAATTTGTGAATGAAGGGGCTCCCAATTCAGTCAAAACCATCGAGTAAAGTGCTTATTGCTTACAACTCACGGTCGTAGATAGAACTCTCGATAAAACTATTTAATCTATAGTCGAGAAAAAAAATTATGTAAAGAAATCACAATGACAACAAACATTTAAACAAACACTCAACACAATATTTACTGTTAAACATCTACAAAACATGATTATTTCGGGCAAAACATAAACTTACCCACACTTACTTAGTTAAATATCCTAATGGCACTATAGCATAGTACACTACTATGAACACATACGTTGTTTTATATAAAAGTGATAACATTTTGATTTATTTTCGTTAAACAAAAAGGGAAATTGAACAATTCGCTAATAGTCAATAATTGCATACGTATCGTATAGGTATACATCTCTAATTTTACGGTTAGGTTAGGAGTTAGGAGATTCGGCAACAGTGTATGTCATGGTCATTGCCGCTGTTCAATTGTACTAATGTACCTTTCTACCTCCATGTAATGTACTAACCTTAAGTGCGGATTGTAATTTGCCAAATCTAAAGATGACCATTTATTTTTAGCTTTTGGTATTTCAAAAAAATCCTAATTCTCATTTAGAGCAGAGGATTATTTTCAATAAATATAAAATTTAAAATACTGGCTTTAGATATTTGCTTTTATTTTGATGGTTTATGTGTAAATCAATTCTGATTATACAGGGTGTTTCATTAATTATGCGAAAGAATTCGGGATGGGTTTTCCCGCTTCAAAATAAGAACTAAACTTTCTATAAACATGTATTCGGAAATGCTCCGTTACAGTTACAGGGTGTTGAAAATTTATTTTCATTTTTGCTTTTTCTAAATAATAGGTATTTGAGCCAATGTCGAACTTTGATGAAAATTGGTGATTGGAGGTTTTCTTATCATGCGTAATTCGAATTTGATCTTAGTATGGCTCTTAACTTCTAAAGAGCGCTACCTACACGTATTTTACCTATTATGAAAATCCATTCTTAACCTCTTTGGACAAATCTGTAATATATTTCCAAGTAAAAAAAAACAGCTTTCTCTATCATTTCTACGCAGAAACTGTATACCAGCCAGAAGTGGCTACGTGCAACCATTCTCGAGATAGGTATTTGGATCTGAAATAATGGCATGGCATTTTGGAATAATGACGATGCATGGTAACCTGCTAAAAGTAATAACATATTTGGCATGATTGCTTCATATTTTCAGTGAAAAAGATGAAAGGTGACTTGTGCGTAATGTTACCAACAACTCTTATTCAAATATTATCTAAACAAAAACAAATAAAAAAACTGAAAAAATTAAATAAAATAACAACGAAGCATTTTTGGACACATATGTTTATAGGAAATTTTCTTTTTATTTCCAAGCAGGCAAACTCATCCTGTATTTTTGGAACTATCAATGAATCACCATGCTTGGCTTAACTTCATTATCACATGTATTCATTATTTCAAATCCCAAATATTTCGAGAATGTTTGCACCTATAGCGACTTCTAACAAGTATACGTCTTGTAAGTGTAAAAGTTATGGCTGTTCAGATCCTGAACAATAAGTGTAGGTAGCGCCCTCTACACGTTATAGAGACATACTAAGATCAAATTCAAATTTCGCATGATAGGAAACCCCTAGATACCAATTTTCCTCAAAAGATCGACATTAGTTCAATTATTATTTAGAAAAATAAAATTAAAATGAAAAAATCAACACCCTCTGTAGCTCTGTAAAGAAGCATTTGTTCGCAATATAAATGAAACACCCTGAATATACACTCTCGTGCCATATCCTTGGTCAACATACCTAATATTATGGCGTCAGAGATTATAATAGCCCAGGAAACGAATATCGAAAAATCACATAATTTGGAAATAGCTTTAGCACTCAACGGAATATTGTTTTAAAAGTTGTAGGGTTGACCCTTGGGAGTACATAACATATACCTACCAGAAGAGGTAAAGAAGGGCCGGTGTGTAGGTTTTCCGTTATTATACCAAAAATAACTGAGCGTCCTATCGAACAGGTCACTCTCATGATACTAAAACAAACAGGATATGACCGATTGCTGGACGAAATTAGAACCAAGCCGCGCATGTCGTCACTGCGAGCCAAAGTGAGGTTGGATGTGAAACATCAATACCGTAACCTAGTAACCATTTGCTGATTGAAATTTGATCTGGCTCACGCATGACGTCCCCACGTGACATTGATCGTATAGGTTTGAGGTAGGTCACGTGATGACAACTGAGGGGGATGTGCGAGAGTTATTGTATTACAAAAAAAATTGAAGCACATGGACAAGAGTCGCTGATACCAAAATCGTTGTTGTGGCTCATAAGCAATAACCCAAACTGCAAACTGTTACACTTATTGGAAGATATAGACCTGTGTTGATGTTGATTGTTGCACTAACCTCTTTTGAGAAAGAGATGCTTTTCTTTAAGCCGAGTAGGGGAACGGTGGCGTCACGTTGGTATAATACGTGGCCAACGTCCAAAAGCTACTTTTTAGGATAGAATATCTTTTCTAGTTTAGTAAAGATATTCTATACTAAAAAACAGACAAACATTACACAAACAAAGCCACACTGAGTGTTGTAGTGTAGAAAATTGTGCACTGGTGGGGCATAACAAACACACCTATTATGTTGATTGTGATTGCTTAAAACAATCAATAAAATCAAAACAGGGATGATTCTTGATGCCTAATCATAGTTCTTATTAGAAATAAATAGTAGTCCTGGTTTTTGGAAAATTTATCTGGTGGCACTTACATTCTTTTGTCAGGTCGTCATCGGTTGATTAATTTACACTGGGAACCATAATGTGTGTAATAATAGCTTCTAAACTGTAGTATATTCACACGAACATAATGAAATCGGAAACCAATTAATAGCTATTCTTAGAAAACAGAAAAATAAAATTAAGACCTCGAGACCTCAAGAAGCATTCAAGAAATATTTGTGTGTATATACCTACCGATTATCAAACTAATATAATTTTTTTTTCAGATCCCTCACGCTGCATGAACCAAAGAAAAAAACAAGAATCGTAATTTAATGAAAATATATAATATTCTAAATAACTGGATTTGTCCTGTGTTTTATTATCACAGCACACATTGACCCGACCACTCAAGCACTCTACACAGAGTTGACTGTAATGATTGAATAACAATTAACAAGTTTTTCAACTCCTCGCTCACATTATTTCTTGAAAATAAATTCAATTCAGTTGAAAAAAAAAACAAACAAATTGTTATCAATAACAGATGTATTCGAGCCTTCTTCAGAGCAGAACTTTCGAATTATATTGTTGTTTTTCCACATTAGTTTGGCAGAAAGACAGATTCTGAAACAAATTGATTTCCTAAATTCTAATAAAAAAAAGTTCTTGGAAGTAGTAAAATAAAAAACTAACATGGACGTGAACAAAAATTAAAAAAATATTATCTAAACTAAACTAAAACTAACTGTTGAAAGACAAGTGAAAGCAGGAAGGTAACGCTCTTATTAATGTCCCGTATACTCCATGTACCATAAAAAAAATGTTCTGGAAAATATCAGTATGATGGTGAAAAACTATCAAGCTACTTTATTCAGGGTGTCCGGAAAGTCAACGATAATACTGAAAGAGGTGATGGACCAATTCATAAGCATCCAGAAAAACATAATATGACCTTAGTAAAAACTCTATGGTTTTCGAGATATTGCCACTAAAAGTTCAAAATATTCAATAAGAAATCTTATTTTACAGAAAAATAATTTATTTTTATTTTTCTTTTTTACCAAGTACCTGGAAATGTTCGTGACTGGCTTGTAATTGCGAAGGAAAAGGTGGTGGAGAGTAGACAAAAAAAAAATAAAAATAAATAAAAATATTATGTTTTTCTGGAAGCTTATGAGTTGGTCTATCACCCCTTCCAGTATTATCGTTGACTTTCCGGACACCCTGTATGTCGACGAATCCTGGATGGTTGCCGAGTGGCTTAGGGGAAATTGTGTGAGAGTGAGGCTTGATAAGGAAAATGTGCGTGAAAAATCATTAAAATTTGTGTGGGCTCAGGTCTGTGAAACCAATAAAAAATAAAGCATTTCAAAGTATTATAAATAGCCTTCAACCTCACTTTTTTTTTGTAATTTTATCATAATAAATATCATTTGACAATGATATTGTTTTCTTGATGGCCAAGTTTATGGCCTCTTCATTATTCGAAAATCATTATGCATATGTAGCGATTAGCTTAAACAGAAAACGTTCGTCGGACGAATGTTCACTAAATAGATCCTTTTTATCAAAAAATATGTCCCAATTTTGAATACTTGGGTTTATTTATAAAAAAAAAAAGCAGCATCGAACCATTTTTGTCCCATATGATGCCAAGCAGGCAGTGAAAGTAGAAAAATAATCAACTATTGCTAAGAAAACTATAACAAAATATCGAGTATGAAACTAGAGAGACCTCTATCCTCATACTGTTCTTTACTCAAATATCATCTGCACAATGAAAAATGAAAATAAAGTAAAAACGTGCAGGCACAGCTTAATATGAAATTGACCTCAATCTAGCGGCTACCGCCATTTGTAGGAAAAAAGAAGAGAGGAATGAGGATTTGCTGTCTGTCTGTTGCTAGTGTTGCTGTATTGACAGACAGAATGACAGATTGACTGATTAGATTAGACCGTTCAAGGTCAGTGTTACAAAATAAAAATGTAAACTGTATTTCCAAATTTCCATATTAAACAAGCAACAGAATCATATAATATAAAATAGTTCCGATAAAGGACGTCTCAGTCATCTCACAATAGCATCAAGACGTGCTATCAAAAAATGCCAAGGCGAGGTCGTGTCAAGAAAGATGGTCCAGAATCTGGAGAAGATTCTGATGAATATCGCAAAAAACGAGACAGAAACAATTTGGTACGTACATATTCAAATCCGCAAACTGCTTATTAAAAAAACATCCCATCAAAGGCCGTTAAAAGAAGCAGGGTGAAATCGAAACAAAAAACACAAGAAACAGTGAATAGGGTAACCGAATTAAGAAATGAGAACTCAGTTTTGGAAGAGAAGGTCAAAACACTCACGAAAGAGTTGAGTTTTCTCAAAGAATTATTCCTGGCTCATGCCTCTAATAATGTGGATCCATCGAAGTTTGAAGGAATTGATCTGCAGAAGTTGTTGGAAGATGATTCGACAGCAGGAACAAGTTCAGGAAAGTAGGCTCAAACAAGCAGTTTTTTGTCAATCTGATTCGATAGCTTTATGTTTAAGCCGTAGAAGTGTGTCTGTTCATATTGTAAGGGCTGTTTGAAAGTGATTTATATTGAATTTTCGTTCTAGAAAACTAATCAAATGATATTTACCACTAACGTAAAAGCAGTGAGTGTTCGTGAAAACCTATATCTAAATAATATCTACATTTAGCTTTCAAGGTTTTTTCAGGTTTTTACATGTTTAAAGATTTTTCATGAGGAGAATGACAAGAGTTACAAGTGCCTGAGTTACATTCAATCTCTTTTCGAAGTGGAACTGTCAAATTTCCGCTTGGCAAATGAGAATCATCTACATTGAATTTGGCATAAGCGTGACTTTAAACACAAATTCAATGTGGATGGTAACATATGATTCCCGTTTGTCAAGAGGAAATTTGACAGTTCCACTTCGAAGTAAAATTCAACGTAACTCCTCACTTACAAGGTAATAAACAAAAACGTCTACTATAAATTGGTGGGTTATAGGCTAAATTTACCTCTCTGAAAAAGAAAAACAGAAAATAAATCACAAAAACTCTTCTTTAAAAGTAGCATAGGACAAATTTAACAAAAGGAAAACTAAGTCTTTGGTAACAAATCAGAAAAAAGATTCGGATATTCAATCCAAATTTTCTCAGTCGGAGAAAGCTTTGGATCCAGCTAGAATATTGGCATTGGCTTTTACGTAAATCAGATTTTCAAGTTCTCAACTTAAAGTTGATTTATCTAAAAATTGAGAAGGTTCTCTCTGTGGAGCAGCTTAAAGGGCCAAATTCCTAAGCGCTGGATAGTTTTGACTTTGGTCTTGTACCCTGTCAGCTGACCAACTATATCTTCTTTGTGTGGATCAGAAGGTTCACCGTCACAATCAAACTTCATGATGAAGTTTTTCAACTTCTGAGCTGTCTATCCATTCGAATTCCTCGATGTCAGTGATCCAAACAATAGCCTACTCCATAGGAAACTTCATAAATTAACTAGTTGTTATAATGTGAGGTCTTTTTCCTCTTTACGTGGCTGAAGCATCCATGAGATTCCTCATTGGGGAAGATCTTTGAATACACACCACTCACCATAAACTTCAGAGATGGAAACACCATCTTGAAATTTGGTGGTCAATCGGTCCACCTTCTTCAGAATCAAAATTGATTTTTGGAAATTCCTCACAAGGTTTGACTCGGAAATGGTATCTTTGGGGCTTTCCCGGATATATCTATGTTGCCTTGGAACATCTAAAAAATTTCTATGCTGCAAAATACTGATTAGATCTTCGGACAACAAAAGAACTAACCATGAGTGAAGTGTATTCCATTGAGTCCACTGGCTCAAAAGAATCAGAAAAACAAAGTCCGACCCTTCACAAAAACATTGAATGCTTTTGTGAAGGTTAGGACTATCCTTTTCACACACTTCTTTTTTACCACAGCGTTCATCACGTGATGATTTTTGGAAAACTTTGCCTCAACTTCACTTGGTATGTTATGCAAGAAATAGGTTCGCTGAAAACCAAACTTCAAGGTTCTTGTAGTTGAAAGACTCATTCTCTTTCTACTGAACAAACGCAATCACATCAGGTGGTATAAGGTTCTGCCCCTGAAAACGCGGAATTGAGCTGAGAACCGAAGCCATTTTTTTTGTAAATCTTCAAATTATGCGATAATAGACCCACTTCACAACCTCACATCGACCTCAAATGGGTTCAGTAGAAAAGGGGACAATGTGAATCCTATGGAACTGTCAATAAAACATCTAATTTTTCTGAAACTACTCTGAGTTCGGCCTCTCAGAGATTCAGGTAACTAAAATTCATTTGACAAACATTTTTTACTGGATTCAACTGCAATTAGACCACAACGATCCATTCTATAAACAAAGTCACCAACAATGATTATTGTAAGAATTACATAAAGGGTTCTTATCAATTTAGTTCTTGACTCAACAAGTACCTCAAAAAAATGCTATTCACCCAATGCACTAATCTTGTATGCCATCATGAAAACAATACTGGGTCTTGGTACTGAACCTATTTACATCTATGTTCGACCGACGTGAATTGTTTTATTTATTATTTCTTGTGAAATCTTATCAAAGAGCCCTTAAGTATAGTGTATTATACTTTTATCGAATAAATAGACCCTCACTGATGTATAAAATATTTTATCAGACTATTAAAGCTTTACTTAACTGTATCAAAATTGGAAAAGTTGCGAAAAATCAATGTTGATTTTAGATGATATTATGTATTTTTGTAATTGGATTTTAATAAATAAGTGCTTTTGTATAAAACTGCAAAGATAGATTTATCTTTTTGTTAACTGTGTTAGATGTACAAAATATTTACATGTAAAACGTATGTTTTAAATAAAAGAGTTTTTTATAATATTATGTCTGATTTACCTTGAAAACATCACTAATAGTCTAGGATTCGGTATTAAAAATATACAGGGTGCCTCCGATTAAGTCGGCACTATTGTAAAAGAAACGAGGTCGTTCAAATGAGAGAACAAGTAGTATTTTTTCCGCTAATTAACGTGGTATTAACTGAATAACAATCGAACACCGCGTTCTCGATTTATTTAAAAAAATGTTCATTTTTTGAATGGGACATTTTGATGGAAAATTTTTTGGAAACTTGGCCATGAAATTTAAAATATTGACAAAATAATATATATCGGTTGCCATATTTGCTATCAAAGTTATTATATCGTTCTAAACGTATTCTGTTTGTTAAGCTCATCTTGAAACCATTAAATCATTAAATTTTGTTACTTTGACGTATATAAATTAGTCGAGGAAAATACGCATAACTCCGTTATTTTTGGTTTCAGGAAAAAAATCATAATAACCTTTTATGTTTAGAAAAAAGTGGCTGATTAATTATGATAAAAATATACACGGTGTCCCATTTAAAAAAAAAATACGTTTTTTGGAATAAATCTAGAACGCGTTGTTCAATTGTTTTTTTGACAGCATAATGTTAATCCGCAGAAAAAATACTACTAGTTCTCTCATTTAAACGACCTCGTATCTTCAATAAGAAAGAAGTTAGCAATAGTGCCGACTTAATATTGGAGGCACCCTGTATACTCTCATCTGTTATTCAATGCTGATAAAGTCTATATGTATAATTTGTTCAAAAATAGATTGCGAATGGGTTGCTTGCCAGAATCCAGGGCTATACTTTTATACAGGGCGTTACAACTTTCATAATCACCATGAGTATCTTGGAAACGGTTTGATATACAGAGAAGTTCAAAGCATGAGAAAGTTGAGCATTTTGGTACTCAATAAAATCCAGAAAAATCCGAATACTTTCGAAGATATATTTTGGATTGGTTTTGATGTTTTCCTAGCTTTATTAGGGTTGGGGATCTGGATTGGCTACACAACCCACACAGGCGACGTGGATTTTCCCCAAAACTGCAAAGTTCTTGGGAGAGCCCGTATGAGATCCAGGAGCAAATTAATGACGTCGTCTACAGGATCAGAAAGCCAGCACGAAGAAAACCTAGGGTTGTTCATTTCAACCGTTTGACTTGGTATGCGGGAAACCATGACGATCAAGGTGCCTATATTCTGGGTGAGACATTAAACGGAGAATTATATGGAGGTGATCGTTTATCTCTCTCGTATGACCGTTCTATCGGTCCCAGAATCGGTACCCAGGAGGCTGGTCAGGTCACCCAAAGAGGATATATCACTGGAAACCTTCATGTCCCTTCACTCCAATGGCCAGAAAGTGGAGAATGACATTGTTCAGGAGAGGCAGCTGAATTTGTTCTAAGCACCGGCCGAATACTCGTTGACTCACTGGAGCTAACAATTTCTTGTTCTATAAATGTCGTGAGAACGTTTTCAGAACTAATTTTTATAGAGCAATATTTTTCTAAGAACATTTTTAAAACGTTCTTACAACTCTTAAACAATCAAAATGGGCACCATACTATACAGCTTTTTACTTCTATAAAATGTTGTGTAAAGCCTCCGCAAAACAATTATAGAATTGTTGCACAAACGTTCTTAGAGCTTTTAAAGAACATTTGTATTACCGTAACAGAGCAAAAGCTCTTGTAGAATACAACTACTGAAGAACTCTAATACAATTATGGCATAGAATCGCAAAATGTCTCATTATGCAACAATTTTAATGCTTTGTGTGATATTTAAAGAACTTTTAAACTGTTTAGTGTTGTATTTTAGAAGCAAATTGATTCTGTAACAAAACATGACGATGAAAGATGCTGACTTCATGATAATTAACCTACTCTGTAGAAATAGGAATATGGGTATATACTTAATAATTTACTGAGTTGGTTATTTGCAGTCACTTAAGACGTGAATTAACTTGCGGAAGAAGGTTTATTGTGAAACATATATTACATTATGGGAATTCTTTGATGCTCCCTCCGTTTGGCCTAAATTTCCACTATGACTAAAAGTTTATGAAAAAAATGTTTTCCAAAAATTCGTGAATTTACCCCTAAATTTTATATGAAATAATCAGACACTATCGTGGTCGATATTATTCAGATTATTTCATCTGGTATTATTGCTTATGCTTTCAAATTTGTTTTATTTTATTTCTAGACAATATGGCCGCAGAAAAGAATGGAATCTTTGTATTATTAATACTATCAAATATGGATTCCAACTAATACGACATGTTTGTGTCTTTTGCAATGATTATAGAGCAATGCCATTTCATTCAGTGTTGTCATATCTTAAAATATTTCATGAACAATGAGACTGGCTTATTTAGAATCTTTAATCAATTTTACGAAAAAAAAAATTATTTAAACTAAAAGACGTCCCTGTTACGAGCCACAAAAGATGTTTTGACTTAAAATGTATGGAAAATACTAGAGTTTTGGGAACTATATATTAGTGCCCCCGTTTATTGTGTGTATTATGTTTTTTTTTTTTTAGTTAACAAGGATCTATCAAATTATTTTTTACTTTTCCGCATTATCCTGGTGACTCTAATGAAATCATTTCAAAAACCATTTGTCAGAGGGGTTCTTTTATCTAATAAAATGCTAAAGGTTTTCGTAAATGTTGTTACTTTTCGAAAACGCTCCACTTTTTCACCTTTCTCCATTAAAATAAAAATGAATAAGACATTTTAAAGCAAGATAAAGTCACAAACTCCATAAAAGTTTAATAATCTAAAACATATGGCATGGCGTCGTTGTTATAGTAGTTCTATAGTGGTTTTCATAGAACAAAATATTTGTATTTATGCCTATTTATTCTATAAAGGTTTCATAACACCTGAATTGGAAAAGTTTGTGACTGCGTTAAAGAAGCGCCAGTTTACCTTATTCGATAACTGCTTCCATGTCAGTTATTTGCTCTCCGCAGCAGAATTGTATCAGTAGGAACCCTTTGTACAATAATTCTATAAGAAAACTACATGAGACATTACAGAACAGTTGTATAAGAGTTTCACTGGACATAATATAGTTCCAATAAGATATTATTGTGCATCGCTTTTAGAGCAATTTGATTGTGTAAGCACAGTGGTTGCAAAAAAGTGTTATCATGCAGCACTTATAGAACTATATTGGAACATATTCTGTAACTGCTCTATAATGATGCTGCGAAAACGTTCTTACGATAGGTTAAAACAACAAATTAGTTGCTGAGAGCAAAATAGTGTCATATTCGTCCACTATACAACAATTTACTGTACTATACGCAACTATAGAACATTAACAGAACATAAATATCCTATAACTCCAAATCTATAGGACTATTTTGCTAGCTGGGGGGTCACTGAAGACCTCAGCATGAAGAGTGGACTTGCTGCTGCTTTTAAACGAAAATTCGGACAACTGGACCATCTGCGACGACAAAGGCCAGAGGTGAGGAAGGTTCTACAAATCAGGGGAGGGACACGACACCTGTTCTACCTTGTAACGAAAAAGCTTTCACAATACCTGACCACCTTCACAGTGGCGGAACTAGATGCCTTGAAGCCACAGGGCAAAGACTGCATAATGGGCCCCACAGATAAATGAAAATTTCGAGTGTTACGTTTCTGAAATAAATACACTTAATGACTCGAGAAACGTCTGCGCTGGCCAAACGTTGAAGTTGAAATTAAACACAATGAAAAATGGTGGTGTGTAATTTGCTGACCAAGAATCAATTCTTGCAACCAGCGTTGTTTATCGACAGAAGCGAATGAAACTCGATATATTGAATCATTATTGGCATAAATGCTCGCGGCCAAAAAATGTGTGACGTGCCCCGAGATTTTCCGGGTTTGATTCCCGACGGGGATGAGGGAATTCGATGATGTTAAATAAAAACGCTCGAGCGCCACCCCCTGGATTTATGTGGTAGAGGGCCCACAGTGCCTATCGGGTAGCTTTTAGACAGTGAAGAAAGTCCAGGCGTTCGTTATTTCCAAAACTCCGCAAATTTCCGCTCTGAAATGGATAACTGAACTTCCTTAATAAAAACACGATGTTAATGAAACTAGATCAAACAGTCTATTTGTCCCAATCATTTTACAACTGTACTGGTTCCCAACCAGTCAATAAAATAACAACCAAAATCAACAATAGTCTGATCTTCGATCAGCAAACGGAGAATCAAAAATATCACATAAGAATAATCTACTGAGAAAAATAGTCTAATCTCTCCCGGCGGAGAGTCAAAATTACAGCTAAATAATTTGTAACTTTATGGCAGCCTCATTTCGGCAAAAATAGAACGTGAAGCGGCAGTGTGTAACGAAACAATTTAAAACGACGGGTCGGGCTTTCCACGGCGAAATAGTTGAGCAGAAAAACAGTGCTTTGAAGAATACGATTTTCCGACGACGTAGAGAAAAACAAAAGAGTGGGAACAGCTGACGTGAACGGGTTATTTTCACGAGAATGAAAACGGGTCTAAGCACGTAAAATGAAATGTTGAACTCGTTCGCGCGATAACTCCAGGAGTCTCTCTGTATTTTGACTGTGATATCCCATGTGGCAAAGTTACATCCCCTGAACGCCATTATTTTAGTAATCTAAAAGAAACTAAAAAAAAAACACCCCTGAGTTTTCTCTGAAAAAGACCCGCTCCACAGGCCATACGGGTCGAATGAAGCTAAAGCCCCTTCGGAATAAAACTCCTCTGAAATTTCACCCGACAGAATTCACTCCCCTGAAATCCCATTATTAAGGCAAATAAGAATATGAATTTTGTTCGGAAACAGACCCGCTTCACAGGCCATACGGGTCGAATGAAGCTTCAGCCTGTTCCAAGAAAATTCCCCTGATATCCCACCCGACAAAACGTTCCCCTGAATTCACAACACAGAAAGTCTGACTGAAACTCACCTTTATTTTTGATGCACATTAAGATAAAATTATAAAAATTAGGGGTTTCCATTTGAAAAAAATGATTTTTGGAGGTATTCTGAATTTAATTTTTGATCTTATTTTTGGCCCACCCTGTAATAATAGTTTTCATATTGCTGTGAAAAATCTATCAAAGTAGGTCCTTTTCAACAAGAAATCCAATACAAATTAAATAATGAAGGCTTTCTTATAGGTGAAATTCACATTTAAATAGGAGCCTTCAAACGTCATTTTTGACATAAAAACTAAAATATTTCAAAAACGCTCATACTTAGGTATAGGACATGATACATGAAATCTGCCTAGAATTTTACGTAGAAGCCAAAAATGTAATAATATACAGGGCTTTTCACTTAAAACTCCCAACGTCAATATCTCGGAAACGAATAGGAATATTTGATTTCTGTAAAAAGTAGTCAATGTATGGGGTCGAGTACTTATTTTTCACAGTTAAAAAAATTCGACGCCTACCAAGACTAAAGCGTCGCGACGCATCGAAAATATCAATCGATTGCAGGGACTTTGAAATTACGCGCATGCTAAAGTACATGTTATTTATAAACTTTTTTGTTATTCAGTCGAACTCATTTATTCTACTCAGTTTTGAGATATACAGTGTGTCCAAGATAACGATGTCTATCATGGGGATCTTGAAAACCGTGCGAGATACAAGGTCGGTTAAATGGAGGCAAAGTTGCGTATTTTGATGCTTAACAAAATGCCGTTTTAAAAGCCAAGAAATTCCGACTAAGTCCGAAATTATCCGAAAAAAAACGAAATTTTTCAAAATTGTTTTCATTTTTTTCTGACCACATTTGAAGAGATATTTTGAAATGGATGGAACTTCTTCATTGCCACTTTTTGTCCTTTACAAGATAGCGTTATAGAATTGAAGAACCGACGTTTCGTCTATGAGCAGCCATCATCAACTTTGTTTTTTTTAAATACGGTCCTGGATTTTTTATGACGGATTTTGAGGGCCTCTTATGTTCCTAAACCAACAATGTATCGCAATTATTCAAAAAAATTATGTTGGTGGATTTTTCCATAAGAACTCATGTGTTAGAGAGAGACAAAAAATACATTTTTAATAGGATCAAAAACAAACAACTTTTTTTTAATAAGTGCGATACATCGTTGTTTTAGGAACATGAGAGGCTCTCAAAATCCGTGATAAAAAATCCAAGACCGTATTTGAAAAAACAAAGTTGATGATGGCTGCTCATAGACGAAACGTCGGTTCTTCAATTTGATAACGCTATCTTGTAAAGGGCAAAAAGTGGCAATGAAGAAGTTCCATTCATTTCGATATATCTCTTCAAATGTGGTCAAAAAAAAATGAAAACAATTTTGAAAAATTTCGGTTTTTTTTGGATAATTTCGGACTTAGTCGGAATTTCTTGGCTTTTAAAACGGCATTTTGTTAAGCATCAAAATACGCAACTTTGCCTCCATTTAACCGACCTTGTATCTCGCACGGTTTTCAAGATCCCCATGATAGACATCGTTATCTTGGACACACTGTATATCTCAAAACTGAGTAGAATAAATGAGTTCGACTGAATAACAAAAAAGTTTATAAATAACATGTACTTTAGCATGCGCGTAATTTCAAAGTCCCTTCAATCGATTGATATTTTCGATGCGTCGCGACGCTTTAGTCTTGGTAGGCGTCGAATTTTTTCAACTGTGAAAAATAACTACTCGACCCCATACATTGACTACTTTTTACAGAAATCAAATATTCCTATTCGTTTCCGAGATATTGACGTGGGGAGTTTTAAGTGAAAAGCCCTGTATAGGGTGTTCCATTTGAAACAAGCGAGGTGGCAACTACTTGCGGTATAACCGGGAGTCGCGCAACGTAGCTATTATTTCATTTGAAGAGAGCATCCTTTTAAACCTCACCATACAAATTTTCAGAATTCCAATCGTTTTATTTCCCGAGATATTCTAATGGACGGTCACCGTGAGACACCCTGATAGTATTGGTATTCCCATATTAAATACATCCAGGTACGGGTCTGTTTTCGGTTTACGTCTCATCCAATTTTTATAACTCAATGTTCCTGTTGTAAATTAGTACCTATAAAATTCAATAACAAATAATTATTATTGAAGTGATTTGACATGTAAGACATATGCAGGATCATTAGAATATAATAATATGAACCTTATCTCTCACACGTATAAAATATTATTGTCTGATTTGTCGTATTCTGCAAAGCATCTGTGAAGCACACCCCAGATAAATGGTGGTTTCTTTTCCTTTACATTTTTATTTCAATGTAGTTTGTTGCGAACGATTGGACACTCCATAATGAATCAAGACAATTTTTATATGTACAAAGTTTTATTCCAAAAAATAACAATCATTCTCGAATTATTCCCTAAATCTAGATTTCTTTGTCGATAATAAATTTAAAAAATCAATTCCTAAGTTCCCTATAAATAATACTACGGCAATCATGTTCTCATCTCGTTCCTTACCCTTTCAATATTATTCTTAATATATTGTAAAATCTGATGAAGGGTTTCACGGTCACCATCATCTAACTCTATAACGATTTTATCAGTTATAGAGTTGACAGAAAACAGAAACTCAAAATATACCTGTGAATCGCTATTTTCCGATTCAGTACTTAATCTTAGTTTTTTGGTTGCCGACTCGCAAATATCATCCAGAGTTCTCTTTCCTGGAGACTTGGGTTCTTCAGACGAGTCTGGTTTTAGCTTGTTGTTATTATCTAACTCCAAAGACTGACGAGTTTTTTCTCGTCGCTTTTTTCTTTGATTACTCCATGTATTTGAGTGAGCTGTAACGAAGAATCTTTGGTGCAACTTGTTCCTAGATACCTCCTCTATTGTCATTGATAGTTCTCTGAACATTTGCAAACATATTCTAGTAACGTGTGCAACATTTTCAGGATTGTTTGTGTCAGGAAGCTCCAGCAACACCGGTTCACGTTTTTTCGTACATTTAGCGGCGAGTTTAACCGCCTCTCGAACTGGATCCGCAGTTTTCCTCAAATCAACATCCAGAAAAGTCCAGGCCAGGCCCCATCTTGTGGTGTTACCTTGACAAAATTCTGCTTCTTTGAAGCTATGCACTGCGGCTTCACGTAAACTTGCTTTTACTGCTGGTAGGTTGCTTTTTTGCCCCACCATTGTGGTGTAGATTTTGAT
Organism: Orchestes rusci; assembly: GCA_958502075.1. Lineage (NCBI taxonomy): Eukaryota > Metazoa > Arthropoda > Insecta > Coleoptera > Curculionidae > Orchestes > Orchestes rusci. Next base: position 7,386,466 of record OY293313.1, on the reverse strand, counting down.
TTTAGTTCCTAATATTTTGCTTTCTTCGATGATTTTCCTTATAAATTGAACCTCGCCACCTTCAACGACGACTTCGTTTACTGAGGCAACAAAAGCGTTTTTGGGGAATGGTCTCTTCAGTTTACGGGACTTGAAGAATGGGTGCAGCTCTTGTGAATTGGCGAAAAACGGAGGATTACACATGCAAAAGTCGTACTGGTCTTCATCGCTTATAACACCTTGTAGCACTTTATCTCCCTCAACTTGAACGAGTTGGATTTGTGCTTGCAGACCGTTGTTTTCTACATTTTTCACTGCATAACCGTAACTTTCCATGTCAGCTTCAGTAGCCAACATGGACCAATTGTTGTTTCTAGCTATCAACAAAGGATAAACACAGGAAGCTCCCGTCCCTATGTCTATACCTCTAATATCATCACTTCTCTTCATGAACTTCAACAAATCTTCAATCCACAAGATGTAGTTTAGCCTCAACGGTATTGTTGGCACCAATTTGTTGGCAGGAAATTCAACGTCCAAATTGAAATCTTTCTTCAATAAAATCCGACTCAAAGCTCTAAGGGCTTCGGGATTTTTAAAATCAAATTTTGTTTTACCAGTTATATCCAATTTTACGTGTTTTCGGAATAGTGGGTAGTCGATTGCAAGTTGTTTGAAGTCCGGAGGTGTTTTGTAGATATTTCTAGGATGCATGTACTTATTCATCGACATTTTGAGAACTTTTTTGGTAAAAAATGTTCGAAAAACGATTGTTGACTATTTCAAAAAAAATATGGTTAGGGTTATATGACAGTTATGACTTGCGAATGGATGTAGCTTCCGCTCCCACATAACAATAATGTTGCCATACTTATTCGAAGATTTTCGCGGGATTTTCAAATATCTTGCGCTGTTTATTATTCGATAACATGGGCAATTTTCAGCTAGATATTCTTCACAGCAGACAGCAGATAATTGTACACCAAAGTAGAAGAACGTTTTGACAATATGAGTGAGTCTAAACTTTAAAGTTATTCTATAAGAAACTATACATTCATATATGTATAATAATAGGAGGGGTTTATGAAATATAAGGTGTAAGGTGTATATGTCTATATGAATATTTCACATTTTATTTATTATCAGTGACATATTCTTGGAAGTTTATAAATATACAATGTTGGGATTGGGAAAGATTACCAGAACGTCGGTCATATCGGGATTAGAAAAGTGTTAAAGTTGAACTTTCTTACATAAAACCCTGGTGTATGTAGATTATTGATTAATACTTATTTTGATCGTCCATGCAATTTGGATTTTTTTAATGACCATAGATTATGCCTTAATTCATTTGTCCCAAGATATCGGCGTTTCAAGTAGTGATAACTGATAACAATTCAAAATTCGTAGGAAGTTGAATTTACCATAGAAACAAAAACAGAATATGACGTAACGCCATAATATGTTATTATTACCATCATGTTTTTTCTTACTTCTGCTAGAATTTTGTCAGAATTTGTAATATTCAATAAATTTTTTCGAAAATTGGTCCCATCTCTAACTAATTTGAAATGGATGTAGGTATCTATCTTTATCATTATTCTAATACCTACAAATAGGTAACGATAAGCAAAATTTCACACAAAAACTAAATTGAAAATGTATTCTGATTGTGAGACGCAGCACAATTATTATTTAATTAGGTATTATCCATCTAAAGATTATTGATTGATAACAAAATCAAATCACGATGATGACTCTGGATTCCGATGAGATACAATCAAAACTTAAATCAAAATAAACATCCTCCCTCACTTCCCCCACTCACCTTTACAATCCAAACTCAAAAACAGAGAAATGGCAACACTGTTGTGAAAACGGGAGCTACATCCAGCCGCGAGTACTGAAGAGCGAGTTGTAGCGTTGATCCAAAGAATTGACATAAGTAAGGGATTGATGACGAGATGGATAGTTCGCCAAGCTCCGTCGTTGCCAAATCATGCGTTATTGTTGACAGTGTCACTTCCACTGGTGCGTTCAGATGATTCGTCGGATAGAGGATAAACGCTCCGGGGAGAACGCACTCGACTTTCAAGCGGTAACCGAGAACATCTGAACGGTCCAGGCGATCTTATGTCAAATGAAAGTAATAACACTGATAAATATGTTAATTTTATATACTTAATGTACCTTTAGGATAGGTAAAATACTTATGGCGTGAATGGTAAAAACAAAATAATGAAATCACCAAATAAGTAGGTGTAAGATAAAATAAATAATCAAAAAAAACTTGCTCTGAATCTCTGAATAATCCCTGCGAGTTGGTGGGGTTGAGAAAAAATATTTCCGTCAATTTTCTCACAATAAAAATAAAAACTTTTGTAGAACTGCGAAATCTGATTAAATAACCACTTGTCAAAATAACGTAAATAAGCAATACGCATGCGGGACAAATTCCATCGCTCTTCTGACTACGATAAATGGTTGGACGCTCGGTAACTTTTATTTCACGCATCTGAACGGAACAACCAGTTGCCTCTTGGATCATCTGAACGAGCAAAACGCGTCCGACGTACACCCGGCGAATCATCTGAACGCACCCCTGATATTTAAGCTAAGTTCGAATAGTCCACATCTTGACATATGAGATGTTCGGTCATGTGACAGACCATTCGCAAATGAAATCATTTGTCACCTGACTGAACATCGCATATGTCAAGATGTGGACTATTCAACGGGGTATTTGAAAGATGACGCTTCAGTTTCCTGTTTTATTTTTCTATAATTTAAGAGCGATATTCAAAAACGTGTCAAGCTCCAGCTTATTGTGTTTTATGTTTTTCGAGCCGGATAAAAAGTCAAGAAGTCTAAAGGGTAGCGTTTATGCCAGGGATATCAAACTACAGAACGTATCCCATTTTTTCCAACAATACAATGTAAGCAGTAGGTATAATATATGAACATTCACCTTATTAAGAACTTTTGTTCTGTATATTATAATAATATGATAGATTTTTAGTTGTTAGGATAGAAAATTTCGAAAGTTGTAAACGACGAGTATGTTTTAAAAATAATATATGCGTTATAATTATATTATTAAGTTCATATTTGAATATAATAAATATACAATACATATACTCAATAACGGCTGATTGTCAAGCATTTAGCATTTGTGCTTATCTCTCAAAACTATAATTTCTGAACTTGAAACAAATGCATGCATAGAATAGAATATGATAATATGTATAGGGATTGAAAAGATTATTGACAATTGACCAAACGTTTTTGAATATCGCGCTTGAAATATAGAAAAATAAAACAGGATTAACTGAAGCGTCATCTAGACTTTCAAATACCCCGCTTAAATAACAGCTGGAAGTGACACTAGTTGAGTTCGGCATTCTCATCGCAGATGCGACAGATTTTTTGTCACGTGATAACAGTCAAGTCATACACGATCAGATCATGTGTCTCCGCTAGTTTTGATTGAACTCAATAGTCCGGCACGTGATTTGGTCGTATATGTTTTGATTGTTATCACGTGACTAAAAATCTGTCACATCTGCGATGAAAATGCCGAACCCAACTAAAGTCAACAATAACGCATTTGGCAACGATGGAGCTTGGCGAACTATCATCTCGTAGATATTTTTCTTTCGAATTGAATTTCTTCAATTATCTTCTCTTGTCTTTACGGACCACGTGTTTTTGCAATTTATAAACAATAGAAGTGCGGCAACCTCTCGTTATTCTTATCATTGAGTATTCAACATTTCAAGTTTGTTTCGACCGCAAGCCGCAAGTCAGTGACCACCATACATTGAGAACGTTTGCATTTCCCCATTATTTATTTCGGGTTGTGCGTTAATAGTTTGTTCTGCAAAATGAGTGTAAATGTTGATTTTAAAGCTGCACAGAATAATGGATGTCCTAAAAAGATGAAAATTGAGAGTGTCCCTATTTTTCATTCGCCCCTGAATGATATTGTGGCTCCACCAAGCAAGCCCTCCAGTTGTACATGGAACAGAATCAATGAAAAAAATCAGGCAAATCCTCATACTGTTGATGACTGGTAAGGGGAATGATACGACGTTTCGTCAAACTTGATAACACCACCAGGCTACTATAATTTCTTAAACATGCAACTAGCCTACCAATGTCCATTATGACAACTCATCCTTTCTTGTGAAAAATAAACGTAACAATAATTGCTTTTATACGGTCTTCTGCTATTCTTCGATTATTTTCAAGTTTTCTTATACAGGGGCGAGTTCAGAAATGTCACACCCGGTGTGAGTGTGATTCAAGTGTCAAACACTAACCCTTCAGATACGGCAAGTCGTTTTACTTTTTATTCATCAGTGCTTATGAAGTGTCATACAAACAGTTTTTATGATACTTTATGAGCAGGGTTGAATAAAAAGCAAAACGGCCTGCCATATCTGAACGATTAGGGTTTGACATTTGGATCACACTCGCACCGGGTGTGACGTTTCTGAACTCGCCCCAGGGTGTTCACGGTCTTGTGATTTTTTCTTTAATGTTCTTTTCTACACGTTAAAAGAATATGATTAACGCTAAAACGCCTTAGCAAAAGTCGAATAATAATAATAATAATAATTATAATAATAATTATAATAATAATAATAATTCATGGATACGTCGAGCGAGACTTTGCGTTCAACAACAGGGCGATAACTTTGAACAACTGCTGTAATAAAGCAGTAATTTTGCAATTTAGTGTCATCATTTTTGAAAATAAAATCGTACAAAAAATTCATTATCTCTCTTATTATTCAACTTTTGCTAAGGCGTTTTAGCGTTAATCATATTCTTTTAACGTGTAGAAAAAAAACATTAAAGAAAAAATCACAAGACCGTAAACACGCTGTATAGTCACATTCTAGCGACTTGAGGAATTGCAAATTTACTGGCGGAGGAAAAAAAATATGAGTATTTGATTTTTATTATAAATAACTAAATACGTTATCCCAATTTTGCTAGAAAAAACTAACACAAACAAACACAAACTAACCTGACCTGACTTTAAAAAAAAAATCTTCTCTTCACCAGCATGGTAGAAAGAAACAAGGTACCTACCTATGTCAGACTCTCGAGAAAAAATTGGGTTTTATTGCGCATCGACGTCATACGCTACAATTTTGTTCCTAGTATCCATGGTAACATAGGAACGTGGCTTTTTATGAATAATGGTATAACAAATAAGTTGTTTCATCAGCTGCTGCTATAATCCCATTTATGAATACTATGGAATGGATGAATACTTATAAATACCGACATAATCACAAAACATACCTTGAAAAATAACTTCTTGTCGTCATTCCTTTTTATGGCATCTGCAGCATCTGCTCTCTCCAACTCTCCCATCTTCGTTGAAGTTTGATATCAAGCAATCAGAAACCAGATTAAAGTGACCAGGTTGCAAATAATACTGCTTATGTCCAACACAGCTCAGCGAAGGCTCTGCGTCACAGCAGCTGGGTAAATTTTGACAGTTTTGTGTGCATAACTGTCAAAGTTTGTCCAGCTGCTGTCACCGCTGAGTTGTGTTGGACAAAAGGACTGTACACCTCCCAACGAGCCTCCCAATTAAAATAAAGGTAAATCAGTAAAATATGTTTGATTTTGGGCAAAATAGATATAGGAAAAATAGCCTCAAATCAAAGTAAGTAAAATACAAGTATGTACCGCTTTGCGATTTTTCTCGAGATTTTGACGTAAATTATTGTTTCTAAAAGCCCATTTGGGATAAATCGCTAATATGGCAACACTGTGTTTTTATAGCGAATGACGTCACAATGAGATGCGCGTTGGCATACCTTGTTTCTTTCTACCATGTTGGCCAGTAAATTTGCAATCCTTCAAGACACTAGAATAATGTCTAAAACAAAAATTTTAAAAAAATCTAAAAATAGCAGAAAACCCTTATATGCAATAATTACCAAAATAAAATACTTGTTTCACTACTTTACGACTCTGTAATTAAAATTTTACGTTTTACATAAAATATCTAGATTTGTCGTGTTTATCGCATTCACAAAACAATCCACCAATCTCGCCCTCGTGACTAGATGTTTGTATGTAAAACACTTGGTAAAACATTAACAACGGAAGATAGAGAATCACTTCTTCACAGGGGTCATACTTAATGTCCAATACTTTTCTGAACCTCTTCACATCTACTGAATTTACAGTGCAAGATGTTGAAGAATATGTGGTCCAGATTGTCTCGTATTTTCGTAATAATCATTTAGCTATAACAAAATTGAGTCAAGGTGGAGGCACAAATTTAGTACTGCCACGTTCGATGGAATAGGTGCTGCTGATTGTTTGGAAAGGCATGTCCCTCTGTGGAAATGGTGGAACATCATAAAAAATCTGTGAGAACAAAAAGGAGACTGATACAGCCATCTTACAAAAGATGTCAAAACTGGGTTGAATGATATTTGAGCATTTTTGAGGTGCTCTTGACAAAGATAGAAAAAAATGCGACCAGCTCAGTTGCTGTCGACAAGTGCAAACATTTACAAAATCTTCGAAGATGCTTTAGAATTATCTCTAGAGCAAAAATTCCAATGTCTATAAAAGCAAGAACTCTGCTCATCGTTTTACTTCATAGCCTCTAAGTTGAGCCCACAAAAGGAAAGATACCAGCGGCAGGACCAGCGGGGATACCAGTCAACACCTGAAAAAAAAAGATGAATGTTTTGCTGGGAAAAGAATAAGATACAACTTGTATTGAAAAGCTTAACTTTAGAATCTATGCAAAATTGGCGTCTGCACATGCGACGGAATATTCCACCATTCTTCCGGCTTTGGTACACTCCTTGGTGGATTTTCGCATGCTGCCCTGTCCTAGACTAGTTCAAACGATCTATCTTTTCAGTTTGAAGATATTCTTCCATTTTCTGATGAAATCCTGTGTCTGTGGGGATGTAGAATCTCTTGGAGGTATCTTTCTCCAGTTATACTTCCCTCAACATGAATACATTTTGTTCTTCCACATGCTTTAGGCCTCGCTTTAGGCTAAGGTTGTAGTCGGGAAACTGACTGACTCATCACGCAAACATAGAGCACGAGGGAAGTTATCGCCTGAGATACTGTATCAGATAATCTTCATAAACCAAACGGACAAGATCTGAATAATTGCCGGAAACTCAAGTTCTTGGCAGATGTTTAAATAATCGATTATTTATGACAGTTTACTTTAAGCTTCATAATAAATAAATCAAACTTTGACGTTGGATTTAATCTAAGTATGTTATAGCCTCGGTTATAGCTTTGATATGATGAGAGTCACGTTAATCCCATAATATGCACTTAATTTATGAGTTTTAGGTTCATATTTCAACATTTCTCAATATGTTATCAGGGGAAATGTTGTGTAAGTGGGAGAGTTATTATGACAATACTTCCCAGAAGTTTAAAGGTAATATTATCCAGAATGTTACAGAATTTTGTGAGGGAAATTTGAGTGATACAGCATAAAAAAACAAAAATGTTATGCTGTTTTTGTTGTATTCTCTTCGTAATAAGGTCTCATTCAAAGCAATGATCATTTTTCACATAGCCCATTATTAATTATCCAAATAAAAAAAAAACGCACTTATCGTCTGGCGGATAACGTATGAAAAGGGATTAAGATTGACTGTGGACTTCCATGGTTGTTATCATATTGTCATTGTAATACCAGTTTATCGGTTATGGAACGAAAGTTTATGTCACCTATAATATCAATATTTGATTACAGCGTATATTTGATAAATAAAGTAGGCCAGTTACCACCTTCCTCAGAATCCGAAATATTATTGATTTCCAAGATTCCCCAATAAAAAGTTAATATTGTGACAAGAGAGATTTCAGGGTGTTGCAAAATGATAGGCCATTATTCCAAGGGCGCATGCCTGAACCAAGTTCAAGTGGAAAAGTTCATATGAAAATGTCTGGTTTTAAAGATACAGGCTGAGAAAATGGTTGTTGATGAATATCTCTAAGATCCGTTTTTGATTCTGTTGAAATGTAGGTATCAGTTTTGTTCGTTGAAGTTAGCACTAACTAGATGGTAATAATGGACAATTATGCGTACATTTTCAAATGACTTGAAATTTTATAATTATTCGTATCATACCCAATATTTGAAAGTCAGCGGAAAAATATTTTCAAAATACCCAAAAATATACTAAACCCGCGGCACCGATCGCTTGCCTGTAAGCAAAGAATATTCTACTCCGACTAGAATATTCTTTGCTGTAAGTTAATATAAAATAAAAACTTCCGATTCGATATTTTTTAAAACACTATGAAGAATATGTGTATATGATAATATTTACTCAATACAATATTACTATTCTTCTTACCGTTTCATATACAGGGTGTCTCACGGTCTATGGTACCTTAGACGTTAACGGAAAACTAGACATAGGATCGATCTGAAAATTTGGCTGAGCCCATAATCGAGTATGATCTATATTTTAAGAAATTTGCAGTGTTGCCGCATCTACCCAAAAGTCGTGGCAACTTTCTTATTTTAAATGGACCACCCTGTATATTATTATTTTTTTGGATTCCTTGACTGATTCTAATCACTTTTGCTCGATATACTGCTATACCTATCGGTAGCGGTTTTCGAGATATAAATTAATTTATAATATTTTTGTCGTAAAAGACATCAGTGGATTGAGTTCAATAATTTCGTACTTGAAAACGGTGAAGAGTTGAAATTGCTATGCCGACTAGAGGAATGTAGGTTTATATGGTTCCAATGAAGAAACCGATCTGTAAATATACAGGGTGCTTCAAATTTATAAATCTTTTTCCTACACACAAAAATGATAAAAAAGTTATTTTTTCAAATGGAACCCCCTGTATATTACTTGAAAAATGAAAAGACCAATAAATTTCCTTTCAAATGGTATCCCATGTTCCTATACCTAAACCTTCAGGTTCTACAAGAAAAATGCATTTGTCTAAAAAATAAATTATATTGGTATTATTGATATGAAACATATTGTAGTTGCAGTTTGCTACTAAATATAAATTGTTATTGCTGTGTGACCTGGCAACTATAGGTTGCCCTAGAAACTACATTATGTTTCATATCATGTAAATACCAATATAATTTATTTTTTAGTAAAATGCATTTTTCTTGTAGATCCTGAAGGTTTAGGTATACATGGGATACCATTTGAAAGGAAATCTATTTGCCTTTTCATTTTTCAAGTAATATACAGGGGGTTCCATTTGAAAAAATTGATTTTTTATCATTTTTGTGTGAAGGAAAAAGATTAATAAATTTGAAGCACCCTGTATATTTACAGATCGGTTTTTCCATTGGAACCATATAAACCTACCTTCCTCTAGTCGGCATAGTAATTTCAACTCTCCACCGTTTTCAAGTACGAAATTATTGAACTCAATCCACTGATGTATTTTTCGACAAAAATATTATAAATTAATTTATACCTCGAAAACCGCTGCCGATAGGTATAGGAGTATATCAAGTAAAAGTGATAAGAATCAGTCAAGGAATCCAAAAAAATAATAATATACAGGGTGGTCCATTTAAAATAAGAAAGTTGCCACGGCTTTTGGGTAGAAGCGGCAACACTGCAACACTGAAAATATTTTTAAAATATAGATCATACTCGATTATGGGCTCAGCCAAATTTTCAGGTCGATCCTATGTCTAGTTTTCCGTAAACGTCTTACGTACCATAGACCGTGAGACACCCTGTATATGCACCACACAAGACAAATAGGTATTTATTCAGTAATATGAACACAACTTTATATTTTGTTCGTACCACCCAATTAAAAAATCTGTCATTGTCAATAAATGAGATAAAATGGTGAATGCTTACATGTCGTGTTTATCAAACATTTGAATATAAATCTTAATTTCTCGAAATCAGCTATGAATTGACGAATAAAACCATGCCCTTGGACCATCCCTGATTAAACTGATTACTCTGCAAATTTTCATTTAACTTCTTTCTGCGGTTCTTGAATTATAAGAACACAAACAGAGATTTGCATTTTGTATCGTAGATAGAATAGAAGAAGAAAGTAGATAAAAAAGAAAACGCAAATTTCACTATTGACTATACAGTGTGTCCAGAATAAAATGATGTACGTGGGGATATCGGAAACTACAGGAGATACAGTATCGGTTAAATGGAAGAAAAGTTGCGTATTTGCGTGCCCAAGAATAATCTCACTTTGGTTTGTTTTGATTCGATACCGTAATGGAGATACAGGGTGAAAAAGAAAAATGGCCATTTTTTAAATAGCACAATATTTCGGTTATTATAAAAGATGAGGTATTGAAAATTTCTGGATCTGGGTAAGAAGATACGGTGATTTTGAAAATTGTGTCGAAAAAATTGTAGGCCCACTATGTTGCTTCCGGCCGAAGTCAACTTTTGTTTTTCTTATGGGCGCCATATTGGTTTTTCTAATTTCCAAAATCCTTATCAAAAATGCTTTCCAATAACATGACTTTCATAAAAAAAACAGACTTGACTTTGACTGGGCGCAACATAGGAGGCCTAAACTTTTTTGATGCCGTTTTTAGAATCGTCGTATCCTCTTATCCATTATCCTGAAAATTTAAAAGTTTTAGCTTTTATAATAAGCAAAATATTGTGGTTCTTTGAAAATGTGCCTTTGCTTTTTCACCCTGTATTTACATTACGGTATCGATTCCAAATAAGACAAAGGTGGAATATTTTTGGGCATACAAAGACGCTACTTTTCTCTTATTCAAGCAACGTCGTATCTCTTACCGTTTCCAATATCCCCATATAGTGCCATGTACATCATTTTATTCTGGACACACTGTATGATCGAAAACGGGGCGGAACTAAAACAATGCTATCTCACTCTATCTTTCTAATTACAGTCATATACGCCAGACGGAGATGGATTGTATTCTGTGACGTCAGGGGTCATCGTGAATGTTGATTGGCGCTGTTTAATTGGTGATTACTACATTAATAGACGTCGTAGGTTGATTTTTTTTAACATTAAAGACATCAGTACTTACTTACTAATCCTTATATTTTTCATATTTCCAAAAAATGGGCAAACTGTCCATTGTTAATTCCACTGGCGATCCAAATAATATTGACAAAAAAATGTAATAGGGGAGAGTGGGGCAACATGACGGACGGGGCAAGTTAACGAATCGCATTTAAAACAAAAAATTCGTGAATTTCAACCGGAAGATTTCTGTATCAGTGCAACTCTGTTTGTTCAAGTTAGGCGATCTAGGTGGACAGAATTCTGTTCCTCCACTTCCTATCCAACGATTTTGGTAAGCTGAATGCTGAATCCAAATACTGACGAGCCAATATGCTAGAGTAAGCGGAGCACCATTACGCATGAACCAATGTTGTTGGAACATCTTCAAGAAGTGAAGACAAATCATTCTGTAGAGAAGTGAGATTGCTCGCTCAAGCGTTCCGGTAAATATTTTGGAGATATTTTGGAGAAGTATCAGACCTTTATACGCTAAGTTGAGTAGACTCCTCTCTGACTAATATCAAAGGAAAAGTCAAAATCTTCTTCTAGCAAATAGCTTTAGTACCAGCATGAGGTTCCATCAGTTACCTGCTTTGAACAGGTTTTTGCACACCTCCGACATTAGTTAAAACCTGAATATCAACAGATAATCTCCAAGCAAATAAATAATTTCCGCAACTTTCACTTCATAAATTTATCGAGGAACAATATTCCACTCAATTCAATTTTTTTATTACATTCTGTAACTTCTTTGGATATCTTATCTATCTATCTCCACCTTACGGATCACATGTCTTTGTCGTTTGCAAACAATCGAAGTGTGCCAACGTGCTGTTCCTCTTATCTTATGGTTCAATTATTTCACGGGAACGTTCCACTCCAAGTCGGTGACCATTTCGGAAAGCACCTGTGCATTTCCTCATTGTTTTTTTCGGTGTTTTGATAGTGTCTTTTCCAAAATGAGTGTTGATGATTGTAAAGTACAGAATGGATGTCTTACAAAGATGAAGACTGACAGTAGTGACGGTGTCCTGATTTTTCGTTCACCTCTGCATGATGATTGGGCTCCACCAACCAAGCTGACTAAATGCACATGGAATAGAATCCATGACAAAAGTCAAGCTAATCCTCATATTACTGTTGACTGGTAAGGGAAATAATGCGACGTTTTGTCAGCTTTTAAGGAATGATCAGCTCAAATTTAATTATTGGCTATTCAAAATTAATCCATGCAATTATTTGATAAATCATATGAGGATTAATCAGCTACGCATTCGGCCAGTTAAAATGAAGATTTTTTAAAAATTTTGAATAAGTGGATAGTTCATTATATTTAATGACTCTAGAAAGAACACTTTTTCTACACAGTTAAACCATTTCAAAACTCGGACTTGACGACTAAACCAAATTTATCTTTTCACTTCAAACTGTATTATCGTTATTAAAATAAGAAATTGTTTTGAATGAAAAAAAATCTTTCACCTTCGAAGAATTTTAGTTTAAAAAATAAAATTGATCAATAAATGATTTTTATTGTTTTGAGTGGTTGAACAAAGGTTGATGAAAATCTTTCACAAATAAAAAATTTCAAAATCTTTATTCAGTATAATACCCAACAACATTGTCACCATCTCAAAATGGAAATCAAAAAACGATTTGACCGTCTCATCAACAAAAACATTTTTTTCTCATAAATGATGAATGTTAGCCATCCATTCAAGGAGTAATCCACTGAATTTCAAGCGATTGAAACCTCGCTTGAAATTCAGTGGATAACTCCTTGAATGGATGGCTAACATTCATCATTTATGAGAAAAAAATGTTTTTGTTGATGAGACGGTCAAATCGTTTTTTGATTTCCATTTTGAGTAAGTTACCTCCAAAATATCATTTTCAGAACTATCAGTTGTTCTAGAGGTACCAACGAGTGCTAAAAAGGGAATCTTATAGTGATACCTTCACCACGGATCATTATTATGTTTCGAAAAAATCATTTGAGATCAATTTGGTCTATGGAATATCTGAGTAAGCAGTGTTGGTACACCTCACTTCCTGGATGATTTTCAATTTATTGAACTCAAAACCTGTATAAGCACAAAACTTCGAGGTAATAAATTAGATGAGGCCTTCAGATCAGAACAAGTCCGTCACAAATTCTGACGTTTTTGTGAATTTTTCCACAGTTTATAATTTTTTTTTTTTTTTTTTGGTGAGGAATAAGAGATGTCGCAAATTTGAATGACTCAACCCCCTCCATAAAGAAATTTCAGATTTAAACGCTAAGTGAATGATTGCATAAATAGACAAGTTATCAGTAACTTATTGATTTAATCCTGAAATAATTGAAAAAAAGTGATAACTTGTTCAATTTGCAACATCCCACGTCCTCTACTTACAGAAAAAAAATGTTGTAGGTATGAGAAACTGAAACATACAAAATTGAAGAATATCTAAGATAATGTGTGCGATAATATAATAATAAATCAAGGAAATGTTATACTCATGTAGGCCCGGAAATGCTTTGTTCTGAAGATACAGAATTTAGTCTAATAGCTTTTATGATCAAAATTAAGTTAATCCCATGTGCACTTAATCTAATAGTTTGAAGTATCTCAACATTTTTGTGCATGTGGAAAAGCTTTTATGATTCTAATTCCAATTAATAATGATCATGCAATATGTGTTATTTTAGCTGAGAAATATTTTTGAACTGGTGACTTCACCTCACCATGTTCTAGTAAATTTTTCATTACTTTTTCTTTGTCTATATGTCATCTGAATTAGTTTTCCTTATTATTATTTTGTTCAATGAATGCTCGCTCTTGAAATGATAGTTTGATTATTGGCAACAACTGTGTTTACATTAATTATTGAAACATGATATTATCGATCAAAACAAACGATTCCAATATGAAAGTTATTTCATAATAGCCTCGAGTCTTTCTCAATTCAGAAATATTTTTGATCAAGTGAGGTCAATTTGTCTTGATTAGCTTTATCATAGAAGATAATACGTCGGTTTGTCAATGTTAGTTATTCTTATCCAAAGCCTAAAAAACGCAAATATTGCGCTTATCGCATGACGCTCCATAAAAAAGGATCAAGATTATCTTTGGGCTTCATATTTTGTGATGTAGTAGCAATATATCATTGATGGAACGAAATTCTGTCAGGTTAACAATCATGTTTATTTACTAGGGAATTCGGATAATGCGGAGATTGAGGCAAATCATCAAATACATTATGTATTTTGTAAAGGAAACATTTATTGAATTTTCATTCAAATAATACACAACAAAACAAATATATTCATAAGTATCTCTGAAATGTTGTATGAACTGAAATAATGTACGAATTGGAAAAGTAACTGTAATGATTTCTGACAAAACATAATGTACTCGTATGCATTTAAACCCCAAATACATACATGACAAGTAAAAAATAAAATTTTTGATTGCGAATTTTGAAAAGTGGTTATATTGTCGTGATCTATCAAAATAGAACCATACTATATTATATTTTTGAAAAACCTGTAAAAAGACAAATCAATATTTCAACAATCTCAACTTATACGTTAACTTAACGTGAATGTTTAATCATAGGGCCCAATATCTGGAAAAAAACTGCTTACGCCACTGGATTTTTACGTGAAAAGCTTCATCAGAACTCGTTTTCAAATTTACGATAAGTTATCAAATAGCTGAGCTGCAAGGGTTGTCAAAAATGCAATTTTTTCAAAAAGCTCAAAAACTGAATAAAGGCCTATGACAATTTTGTTTGTCATCTTTTATTTCACAAAAAAGTAGCTTAGGTTTGTCGAAACCGCAAGGTTCTATCTCTAGTAATAACCGAGATAACTCAGAAAACCCCCAATCGCAACCAAAATGGGACACCCTGTACCCCTGTACATGTATTATATATATTTTCAAGTACAACAGATTTCTTTATTATGTTTCCCCTCCTTAAAAACAAGAAAAAAAACTTTATATAAACATGTGTCCGGAAATATTTCGTTTCAGAGCAACAGACTGCGTTTTTTTTCTTTTTTCATTTTTTTCCAATTTTTTTGAAATTAATATTTGAATAAGAGTTGTTGTTTACATCACACATTGAATTGCATCTTTTTACAGGAAATATGTGGCAATCATACGAAATTTCTTATATCTTCCAGCAGGTTGACCCCGCCATTATTTCATAATCGCATGTATCTATTGTTTTGAATCCGAATATCTCTATATTGGTAGCCCGTAGCGACTTTTAACAGTATACTTTTTCTGCGTTGGAAATATGAATAAATCTTTTGTGTTGCTTAAAAATGTGATATAGTTAGGTCCAAAAAAGGTATGGCTGTAAATAGCAGGAGAAATAACCGTTAGTGGCGCGCTCTACAATTTAGAGCCATACTAAGATCAAATTCGAATTTCGCATGTCAAGAAACTCCCAGACACCGATTTTTATCAAAATATCGACATAGGTCCAAATATTCATCCATCATGAAAAAAAATATATCTATCAATTGTTCAACCATTTAACAATAAATCTTCAATGTCACACAATCCACCGTCAGCTAATCACCAACCAAACAGTCTTTAGACATAGGTGATTAGGAACCAGACCAACTCAATATGAATATGAACTCCTCCTTCAATAGTTAGAACATCAGCTGTGATAATGAAAATGTAGAACTTGAATGATTTTATTTTTAATTACTCAAGAATGTTGAACAACCAACAACAATTTTCTTGATCAATATCATGATTCAAAAAAAAATTACACTACAATAAATTGTGTTTCGTTCAGCTAATGACCCCCTTTATCACCAACATTCCGTTGGTCGATATCCCACGAGACACCCTGTATATGTATTATTTTGTTTATGAACAAGATATTTTGAACTGTCGGAACCATAATGAAATCATGAAACATTACACAAAACATATTTTGTTCAGGAAATCTATTGATATCTATTTAATGGCAGACATTCGGGGTAACAAATAACATTTCGCAACTGAATTTATATTATAAAATTATTGTTCTACAATCACACATAATAGGACATTATGACCCCCTAACAGTACTCGAGGTCTTGATGACACCTAGTTTATTGCCATGGTTTTCAATTGATTTGAAACTATAATATAATAATATCTGTTTGTCATCAGATAATACTTGAAAATACCCAAATTTATAGTAGATTATTGATGGTTTTAATCGTGACAACACGTGCATTTTGTCACATAATTCGTGACGTCACAAGGCGAACGAGTCCTGATGTTTTCAGCGCTTCTGTATATACGTGTTAGGAAACATTACCATAAGGGTCGATTATTTCAAAAGATACACACGAGTTAGAGAAAACTTTCTTATATAAAAGTTGTGAGGCTTTTGAAAATCTACATATCTGTCATAAATTGGAATATGCAGGGTCGGGTATAAAGTTATGGCAGATCAAAGTTGATTTTTTTAAATGGAACCCCCTGTATATTAATGGGTATTCCAATTCTTCCTTCAATTTGTAGCAAAAATTGTGATACACATACTATTCCTAAATTCAACCGATATCGCTATTCAAAAATGACATTTTTGCACCTTTGACATGCTATAAAACTCAAGCGGTTTAAGATAGGGAAAAATGGCCTACACTTTCTTACCTCAACTTTTAAAAACCTAATCTGTCATTCTAATAGAAGGTACTGTCAACTTTCGCATTTTTTCGACACATTTTCACATTTATTTGTTGACATGAATTAATTTAATGTCTTTGGATAGCTCTTGAAAAGTTGAAACTAGTGAAGACCGTTTTTCTCTATCTTGAACCATTTGGGTTTTATTGCATGTCAAAGATGCAAAAATATCAGTTATAAAACGCGATTACTCGAAAAGTGCTAAATTTAGGAACATGGCTAATACCACAACTTTGCTCAAGATTGAAGGACCAATTGAAATATCCATTAATACATAGGGGGCTCCATTTAAAAAAATGTAACTTTGTGAACCTTGTGACCGACCCTGTATATTCCAATCTATTACAGATATGTTGATTTTTAAAAGCCTCGCAACTTTTGAATGGGATTTTTTTTCGAACTCGTATATCTTTTGAAATAATAGACCGTTCTGATAATTTCCCCTAATCCTGTATGATAAACAATACACAGATCGACACTAAAACTGATCAAAATAATTGATGGTATGCACATGTAAGAATATCAACATTCTTTTAGGAGACGTAAAACCAAAATTCTACCAAATGTCCTGAAAGCTATTGGAAACACTCCTTTAGTGAAGTTGAACAAAATCCCTCAAAGTGAAGGCATCAAAGCCAATATCTGTAAGCACCCCCTCAAATAATCCATGAACTGTGTAATAACCAATTACAGACGTAAAATGTGAATACATGAATCCCGGTGGATCGGTCAAAGACAGAATTGGCTACCGGATGGTGGAAGACGCCGAAAAACAAGGACTACTGAAGCCAGGTTCGACCATTATTGAACCATCATCAGGAAACACTGGTATTGGTCTTGCATTGGCTGCAGCTGTGAAAGGGTATCGATGTATTATTGTCATGTCTGAAAAAATGTCTAATGAAAAAGTGTCAACATTGAAAGCTTTGGGTGCGGAAATTGTTCGTGTACCTGTGAACCTCGATTCATTTGCTGCTGAAGGAATGTTTGGAATGACGCATAAACTACATAAGGAGATCCCAAACTCGATCATTTTGGATCAGGTAATTTATTCCGACAGGAAAAACCACTAGCTTGTACATTAATAATAATTGTTTATCCAAAATGTGTTACATTTTAGTATTCCAACCCTGGAAACCCACTGGCTCACTATGATACAACTGCTGAGGAAATTTTTGACCAGTGTGATAAGAAGGTTGATATGATTGTAAGAGTTTATTTTTTTATCAAAGAATTGTAAATATGAAACTTATTTCTTAGGTGATTGGTTCAGGCACTGGTGGTACCGTCTGTGGCATTGGTCGTAAATTCAAAGAAATTTCTCCATCCACTAAAATAGTAGCAGCTGATCCGGAAGGCTCTGTTCTTGCTCTGCCTGACAGTCTCAACAAGACTGACGTTACTTTTTATGAAGTAGAAGGAGTGGGTGAGTGAGAGCAAAGTTCGTCAGATTCTTCAAAAACAAACTATAAAATCAATTTATCCAGTTTTATAATATATTTGGATTTTTTCTAGGCTATGACTTTGTACCGACAGTCCTAGATAGGTCCATCGTAGATGTTTGGATCAAAACTCATGATCGAGACGCATTGCCCTTGGCAAGAAGACTTATCAAGGAGGAAGGACTATTATGTGGTGAGTTATTGAATGAAATTGTTTGGCTTCTCATAGTAAATGCTTGTTCATTAGCTCAAGCATAGACTTAATATCACAAGACTAGTAGCAAGACAAATATTCCTAACCCAAACATATCTCATATGAATATTTACTGTTTTTTCAGTTATGTTGTCATAAGCTCTTAATGTTCTAAAGCTTTATTTCCGGAAAAATAAATTAATTCAACCTCTAATCTTCTGAATCAACAATCCCAAACCACCATGATTCCATTTATGTTCAGTTTTTCGTCACAAAATGATTTGACCCACTAAACATAAAAACATAACTTAAACGTTCAAGTTACGTTACACACTTACAATGTAACGTTACTCAAAAGATAACAATAACATTAATATAACGTTTATGTTACCGCTTATGTCCACTACATAAACGTTCATCATAGTAACGTTGCAAATCAAAAACATTATTGCAACGTAAAACTAACGTTTCTCCAATATAAAAACGATGTATTGTTTAGTTATTTTAACGTTGCGTTACGTTGCATCAACATTCATGATATGTTTCAATATGACATTTTTTCAACTGGATTGGAATGTTTCTAATTTAACGTTATAGCAACAATTTTATAACGTGGCTGCTACATTTTCGCAGCATCCCTATAGCAGGAATGTGATGACACGAAAATGTTGTTGTTGGACATTGCAGAAATGTTGTTAGAAGGGACAACTTTGAAACATAGATATAGTCCGGGATCTCTCATAAAAAAGTGATTACTACTCCACTGTATATCTTTTTGAAAATATTCATTTTGGGATTTGGGTCTGTCAATTTTTCAATTGGCGAAAAGACTGGAAATCGCGGCGTTTTCCAAAATCAGGAAAATTTAAAATTTATGACATTTCATACATTTCTGACTAAGAATTTTTTCTAAAATATTTCTACTAGTTTACCAGGTATTCATTTGATAAACTGCAACTGTATAATTCAGAAAAAACTTTTGGTCTAAATTGATATTATTTAGATTTTTCGCAGATAAAAAAAAATAGTCAGGTTGGCTTAAATGAATTTTCTCACTAAGTTTACAGATGAGTTGGTAGTCACTTTTTTCTTCAAATGAGGGATCCGGTACCATAACTTCAATCGATGATTCGACGAATCTGCTATTCAAATGTGTGAACATTTCAGTGGCCAATAAGTTCAATACATTTCCTAGTCACTGCATGTTGTGGGATCCTAAAAAAAAATGTCATGGAAAAATTTGATGTATGAAGTTTTTAATCGTTGTATGCCCTATCAAACATGAAAACGCATTCAGAGGTGAAAATATGTATTGACTTCATAAAAGTAACATTATTAAAACTTCATATGAAAATAGACTTGATACATATTTTTAAATAGCACAAACAAAATAAACATAACATTCTTAAAAACTAAAACTATAAAATTCTTAGAAAAATACATTTTTTCAAAACGACACCAAATTAAGTTACATGAAAAAAAAAGAAACTCCATATAAAAATGAAGTCAAGGTACATTTTTTTAACAACATAAACAAAATAAACATAGCATTCTTGAGAACAAGGCAATTATTCTTAAAAACTAGGACAGTTCTTAAAAAAATATCTTTTCAATCACAAAATAATCACTGTTTTTTTTGCGCTGATTCGAAAATCCGATCCAGTCGACAACTGCCAGACTTAAGTCCCGGTCATTGAAAGTTGGATGAATTTTGATGACATCTGTAAACAATGGAAATATCTATCAAATATCATATTTAAAATCTGAACAATTACATTAACATAAACTGGCACGTTTGTTTGCGTTAAGCTCATGTATGTTCAATATTGAATAAAAGAATCTTACATCAGTGATCACTGTACAGAAAGGTCCATTGCGGAAACGAATCAGTTTCGGAGATTTTATTTTCTCGAATTCTGTATCGTGCATCAAGTTAAAAATCACCGTGTAGAGTGCTTTCAATTTAATTTGTCACAATTTCAAAAGGCTGTGAAACATTCATTCATTGAGCTAAAAGGTCGAACAAAAAAACGGTTTGTTGTATATTTTTCGTTAAGTTTTGTGCTATAGTCAAATATTTTCTAAACTGTCAAATTCTTGACAAAACTTATTTTTTTTTAAATAGCACATCGTAATATCATTACATTTCTAGAAAGGCATCTTTCTTCTGTTCACGAAAATATAGCACACATGCTCTTTATATTCAATAGTTTAGAGTCAATTGGTATAGAGATCTGATTAAAATTCTAATTTCCTGGCGTGTTGTATTTTCTTTCCAATAATTGTTATAGTTCCTGTATTGTAATATTGACTAAGATATAGAAGATTTTCTGGTTTGTAAATACAGCATTTTAATGAATTTCTCAAATCAGGTATATTTACTTTTATCTACTTTTACTGTGAAGGGACAGTATTCACGTTAAACATTTGACAAATCGAGTGCAACCATAACAATTATTGGAAACAGATGAATAAACTTCGTGTATCTTCATTCTGTAAAATTACAATTTTAATCTTATTTATACCAATTGTGCATTGTGCTATATTTTCGTGAACAGAAAATGCCTTTCCAAATATGTTATGATATATGTATAGGGTGTCCGTCCCATAAAAAAAGTAAGTTACCTTTTTCCATAATTTTGACATTTGACAGTTTAGAAAATATTCGACTCAATCGCACAAAACTTTACGAAAAATCCTATAATTCCTTTTTTTGTTCGACCTTTTAGCTCAAAAAATGAATATTTCCTTTTGAAAGTGTGTGACAAATTAAATTAAAATCACTGTACATTTTGAATACACAGTTAATTTTTTTTAATAAGGATTATAGTGATTAGTGACAGATCAAAATTGCAGATTTAAGATTGGCAAACCTTTTTTAGTAGGTACAGGGTGGTTAGTCAAGGTGTCAGATCTCAGAAACTATTTAACCCGGAATTGCGAAAAATAAATGTTTGAGTAAAAACCTGCAACAAAATTTCATGTACACCCTACACAATTATTATAAATGGAAAACTACAAGGTGTTCAAAAATTCTTACATCCCAAACCAATGAAGATGGACCAATGCTCACCTCTCAAGATTTTTACTAAACGTCTGTGTTTAACCACAAAGTTGTTTTTTTAGCCGGTCTCTGAGCCGAGTGAGTGCAGCCAAATCATTGCTATAAATGCTATAGGTACCTACATCCATCACTGCTGTCACAGTGTCAAACAACTTCTTCACTCGTTCTTCCAATTCATGCCACCCACAAGGCAAAGCTTATTAAACTGATATATTAACAGAAATATACATACATTAAATATCCAGTAATTCAATTTATTCAAATATCATACTAGTCAAGAATTATCGAGATTAAATTATCGAGATAGCCACATGATATATTGACAATTATTAATTTTTAAGATTATACCCATTGAAAAGTTGAATATAATAATATGATACTCACAAATTCACTCACTCAATGCATTTTCTTTGTCCGCATTTTATTCACTGTTGTAGTAGTAGTTGAGAACTGAGTAGTGAGTACGTGACGAGGAGCGCCCCTGGCCGTGAGGATCAACTCACAAAAACAAAACACAAAACATTCAAAACAAATTACGAATAAGCATCAATGAGATAAAACCACAACACATCACAACAACTGAACAGAACAATGGCTCTGGCTCAATGGCGGATGGATGGCGTCAGTTGTTTGCCCGTTGTCGTGTTGTGGATCGATATTCGGTATCCGATGCAGTTCATGTAGGCGCCTTGCGCACGGTATTGTTCCGGTTTTTGGCGTTCGGCGGTCAATTTGAAAATTCGAAAACATTTTTCATCACTACTTATTTCTCGCAGTAGAATGCCTTGTGTAAGCGTGACTTTGAACACAAACTCAATCTGGATGGTAGCATAATAATTATATTATCATGTAAATCAGCGGCGCTTTCTATTGCTATGATCGGATCGATCCAACTTAACACAATATGATCAGAAAATTTTGAAATCGACCTTTAAAAATGGACACCGTGAAAAACTAGCTTTTATAGAGGTAGTTTTATAAGAATATTATGAGAAAAATTAAGATAAGGTGATTCTGAAATAACGTTAAGATTTCACTTCACATTAGCATTATTGCAATGTTGAATCGACAACATGAAAAATCTGTTACGATTGTTACGTACTTTTAATGTTAAATGTATAACGTTACAAATATGACTACCAAGATATACTTTAAAATTACGTATTTCTGTTTCTTGCCAGAAACGTTTCATCGTTGACGGATAAATAACGCAACTTTAACGATATCGGAAAACAACATTCTCTTTCGATCTATTGCACGTTGGAATTACGTATCATTAACATTAAAAAATAAACTTTTATGAAACGTTACAAATTGTTTATGGTACGTAACATGTTTAGTGGGGAGTCATCAAAAAACATTTTTGAAGGTGTAAATTTGTATTGTGGTCTACGTTTTGTGTTGAAACTTGGCAACATCAGGCCGTAAAGTTAAGGCCTGTTTTGCTGACGCTATTGTTCACAAACTTCGTTTTGTGAGGTTAGGTAGTTAGTAATAAGTTTATTCCTGAATTTCTCAGGAGAAAACCTAGCTCTATATGGATTATTTTCTATTCTAAATTGCGCTATGTAGTGTTTTATTGATAAAACAATGCCTAGAAAGTCTGTAGTGCGTGACCAGAAAGTAAAATCAGGCAGACATTTTGTCAATTCACCGGTAAGTAAACAAAAACAAAACTGGCCTCTTTTATCATTGTGTTTGGACCAAAACATTCAATGCTAAAGGTATAGGCGTTATGTGTCTTGTTATTGTAAGTCTATGAGCTCATGTACAAGGTGGTGCAAAATCAAGTACCCTATGGAATGGTGTCATGGTTTCGTTTGTAGTTGTCATCTGTTCGAGTTTTTCTGTCAGTTGCAAAGTAGATACTGTTTGTTCATGGCTTTCCTGCGGTTACGTCATACTTTTCCGTCTCTCTCTTACACATTGAAAAAAAAATCACGTACGTCTGGACGAGGGTCGGATCAATTTGACAAATCTCACATGTGGAGCGATCAATCTACGACATACTGCCCAACGTAAAATACTGTGACGTGACCGCAGGAAAGCCATGAACAGAGTGTACTTGGTATTATGAATCGATATACGCCTCGAGAACGTCCCGAAATCGTAAAAATTTTCCATTAAAATAATTCGTCGATCTTCCTTGCTCAACGAGAATACCGTAGAAAATATGGAAGACGCGCGGTGTTCCAACAGTTCCTTACCTTTGGTTATGGGTTTATCTCAACGATAGGGTATTTGTTAATGATCCTCAAACACTAGAAGCATTAAAAGACAATATCCGGGAAGAAACTGCGGGAGACCTTGACTTTTCCTACGGTATTCTCGTTGAGCTAGGATAATCAACGAATTATTTTGATGACGTTTTTTACGACTTCGGACGGTCTCGAGGCGTATATCGATTTATAATGAATTTCACAAGTATCTACTTTGCAACTGCCAGAAAAACACGAACAGATGTCAATTAAAAACGAAACCATGACAACATTCCATAGGGTACTTGATTTTGCGCGAAAATGTCAATGATATCGAGTTTCTGTTGATCAAATTAGATGAAAAGTTTCATTTGGTTTGGGACATGTAAGTAAAACTTCTATTTGGAGTAATTATCGACGTTCCGATCAACGGTTATCTTCAACGGTGCCATCTACGAGGCGTCTACGCATATTCAGTTTTTTTTATGTTCGGCAACCTTTTTTTTCTACCAATTCAACAGAGTTATACAAACTTCACATGTTTAGTGTTGTTTTAAAGGAGCTCCTTGTGATATGAAAACTCAGCATTCATTCACTAAATCTATTGTTGTAGTTATGATAAAATAGGGACGATTTTGTTTATTTTTATATCAACCCCAGGTTTGACTTAGTGGTTAATATTTGCCGTGTTGACAATTTTTCCAGGATAGTGATGATTTTAATGTTTATTTTCAACCATAAAAGATCCCTTTTTTTCAGAGGATGCTCATTTGTTTATTGATATATGGCAACTTTCACAGAAAATCAAAAAGATAAACGATATCTTCAATAGCTATTCATGTGTTGCATTTTGTCTAGAACAGTCTAGGTTTAATCATTGATTTTTAAAGAAAACCCGTGAAACTTTATAATACGTATTTTACTCAATATTTAAAATACACCAATCATTCATTTTTTTTTTTTTTCAAAATTCTCAAAATAATTATTTGTTTTAATCGCGGAAAACGTGAACTTTGCTACATGACCGAGAACGTGAGAAAGCTCAGTTCTATTAAGGTCGATTAGCTGTTTTTAATTAAAATGAGAATTGTGTTTTAAACCGTTTATTTGTCCTATTTTTCCTAAAAACTGATACCTGTATCGCGAAAACGAAACAATTTAGGACAAAATAATATGTTAATAAGAGAAAACATTTTTATTTTTGGCTGGTAAATATGCCCTCAAAATCTTCGGACTCAATTTTAAAACACCCTGTATTTTGTTGTACATTCAATCTACTTTTCAAATCTAATGAAATAATCATACTGTTTCATTTGAGATTTTGGATCAATATTAAAAAACCGCCAACTTTGTAAAACACGCACCCAGCGACTACTAGCGAGGGCCGCAAGAGCCCGAATGACATAGATGTTATCTTTTTTATCCAAAAACCCTGTCATTCTGAAACCTTGTTAACTACATTCCGTTAAGTCAAACTTTAGTTATTGACTCACAGTCTAAAAAATGTACACTCTCTTTCCGCCCTGATTTTGCAATTGTAGTAGCATTAACGTGAGAATATTAATATATTTCTTAACTAGTATTGGGACATTTCTAGGAAAAATGCATTTTGTATACACCAAAGCAGTTACTTTCCCTAGCGGTGGTTTTATAAATTTTTAAACAAATCCCAGCAATTTCTTGTCTGATTTCCCTTGAGGGGTATTTTTCCCGTAGTTTCACGACCATTAGTTTCGGAGAGACGTTACCCCGTCACCCTTGATGAATCAATCGGTACAGGGTGTCCCAAATTCGCGGGCCGACATGGTTAACTCTGTAACGGTTGGAGATACGGAGTCATCTAAATTTGAATAAAGTTGTCTATTTAAACAATATGCCGTCAATCATTTCACTTTTAGTTTAATGAATCAATTAATTCCTGTTGACTATATTGATGATTGCATTTAAAAGACCGCATCGTTAAGACTTCATACTTAGAGTAAATCCGTGTTTTTGCTGAGAATTTCTGGAAATACGCATTTTTTTACTATTGGAGGGGGTTCTCAAGCTTAACTCTGAGTTTTCGGGAAAATCGGGGGTGAGTCTACACCCCTCCATCTTGAAAATAAGGTCGCTTATTGTTTTCTCCGTTACAATCAGACTTACGATAACATAATGAAATCAAAGTTGTTCGAAACTATATTCCTAATAACTTTTG
Organism: Orchestes rusci; assembly: GCA_958502075.1. NCBI lineage: Eukaryota > Metazoa > Arthropoda > Insecta > Coleoptera > Curculionidae > Orchestes > Orchestes rusci. The sequence continues at coordinate 7,360,666 of OY293313.1, read as the reverse complement.
TTTTAACTTTTTTCTCTAAAATCCATAGTGAAAAATCTACAGGGTGATTCTTCAATAAGGCATGTGAGAGAAAATCGTATGGGTTACGAGAAAAGTTGTGCAGAATTACATTACCAGATACTTTTTTTCATTTATTTCAGGCTAATTTCATTAAAAAAATAATACAGGGTGATTTGCTACATCATGAAACAACACGGATATTGCAGTAACTATTACTCAATTCAGGGTTTTCCAAACTACTGCGGGTTTTTCTATGACTGTCAAGTGATTGTTAGATGAGGACTATTTGAAAATGAAGACCCTTGTTTTATCTCGCACGGGTTGCCTAATCGAGACTATTTTGCCATATTAAGGATTCACTCTGTAGATTCTTTTCTTAAAGATTTTACATAAACAAGTTTAAGATAAAAGTTTTTGGAAATGTCATTTTGAATAACTTTGGATCTATGATATTTTATCGTAAGTCTAATAGGAACGGAGAAAGCACGTAGGTGGCGCCCTTATTTCCAAGATGGCGGAGTATGCTAACATCCAATTCTTTGTCCCCAAGTTGAAAACAAAACGTCGAGTATTTCCCGAAATGTTCAGACGCCCCTATATTAAACACGGCTTTACTGTACTATCTAAGCTATACAGGGTGTTGGTAAATAAGTGCGACAAACTTCAGGAGGTAATTCTGCATGAAAAATAATGACAGTTTACTATATAAATATGTCCGCAAATGCTTCGTTTTCTGAGAGACGGGGTGTTAAAATTTTTGAAGATTTATTGATTGCTCTGAAACCGGTGGAGATATGCAAATGAAATCTAGTGGGTTTTACGAGGTTATTGAGCATTTTTTGACATGCAATTAATAATTTTATGTTCATCAGTGGTGCGCATACTGGGAAATGATCTCAATTTTTTTAAAGAAAAAACGAAGCATTCGTGGACATATGTTTATATAGCAAACTGTCATTTTTTTTCATGCAGCATGAAGCATGCTTGAAGTTTGTCGCACTTATTTACTACCACCCTGTATGTATGTCATAGTATTTATATTTGTCAGTAGAATGATAGAATGAGACAGAAAACAACTGTCCTTATCACGAAAAAAAAGGACATGGCACCACCTGAAAGACAAAACGTCGTGATGAATTTCAGTACGACCATATTATAGGGCAGGAAAAATGACCATGAAAAATTTAGTTTTTCTAGAATGTCAAGTACAGGGTGTCCAATTTTGGTTGCAATTGCGGGTCATCTCGATTATCACTGAAGATATAACCTTGCGGTTTTGACGAACCCGAGCAACTCTTTTGTGAAACGGAGGATGCAATAAACAGAAATGTCATAGGCCTGACAGTTTTTTAGGTTCAAGTTGAGTTTAAAAAGTTGCATTTTTGGACACCCATCGTATCTCAGCTATTTGGTATTTTATCGTAAATGTAAAAACGGGTTCTGATGGGACTTTTCACGTAAAATTCATTGACGTGTTCAGTTTTTTTCTAGATATTATCGTTATCGAAATACTGACCAAAGTTGGGTTTTTTTAAACGAGACACTATATATTTATCAAAAAATTGATTTGTTTTTTACAAACTTTTTAAAAATATAGTATAGTATCCCAATTTTCATAATTCGCAATCAAAATTTTGCTGGTGGCCATGAAAACCAACGATGTAGCTCTGGGGCGTTTGGGTGTAGCTGAAAATCTGTCAATAGTTCCCCTAGGCTTTTGAAGTATAGGTCAGCGCACAGACCTTTTCGCATATTCTGACGTATGAGCGCTGAGTATGTTTCTAATGCCTAGAGGCTAGATACCGGATTGAGTCACATTGTAACACCACTAGACACTTATAATTGTCTACCTACGTCAACAGTAACTTTACTGAAGACGTGATCATGAATTATTTTCAGCTCTGCTGAAATAATAAATAATTCCGAGTTTTTTTTACATATTGACATGTAGCTGAGAACTTTTGCCACTTATTCTATTCAACACACACACACATTTTTACGTACGTGTAAACACATTTTTTTTTGTGGTTATGCCTTATAACGAAACTATTTACAATTTCCCAGCTTTGACTAGAGGAAAAAAGTGTATTTTTTTGCAATTATAACTAACCCAATAGGGTCGCGTCAGCTGACAATTATTATTTTTTGTAGTTTTCAGAAAAAGTTTATGAAAGTAATGTAAGAAAATTCGTGAAATTCGGGTTGGCACTGATGTTGTAGTTATTATTAGTAGATAAATTGAAACTAATATTTGGAAACTAAACAAAAGCTGCTGAAATGCAACGGAAAAAAGTGACGATACCCCCTGGTCCGGGCGCATTATTATAAAAAACTTTTATTTTTTCAAGAGGGTTTCTGGAAAACGGTTCTCAACATCAACAACGCACTCTCAGGAATCCTGACTTTCATCATGTAGTTTGGAAAATCTACTGAGATTTCGGTGGAAGGGGTAGGTGTAGCTTGTAGTATCTGTAAGGATTTTATCAAGTCAGGAAGTTGTAGGCTGGGGCTTTCTTTGTGTCTTTTGGGTAATCAGGTAAAGTCCTGAGGAGTCTTCGACTCGACCCTCATCTATCGTGTTCTATGGACGCAGAAGTCAGTCGAAAGCAAAACTCGGGTACCACATCATAGTATCTATTCGTATTCAAATATCAGCCACAGACTACGGGGTCGAGCATGTTGGGATCTTCTCTTATTAAGAGCCTCGATTCGATGATCCTTAATCTCCTAAAGGGAGTTATTTAGGCATGAGTGGTGTCCGGAGAACGTGTTACCGGCAAGAGGACTTCTTCGGAAGACACTTGACACTACTCGCTGTTAGGCTCGAGAGGGAAAAGAGGAGTTCTTCCAAATTCTTGGTATTACTTTTCAATCTCCCGCATCATCAGTTTGTTGTAATTGCTGCACGTTGTCAACAGGGACAGAATAAACCAATTGCTTCAAATAACTCCAAAGAAAATCATATATCTATTAACTCTACACTGTGGGCCGAAATAAAGGAGTACATTTTTTAATTGAAAATAATTTTTTATTTTTTGGGTGATTTAATTTCGTTTTGCAGGGCTAATAACCTAACATGTCCTCAACATGACTGTAAATTTGAAAGCAAAAATAATGTACAGGGTGGGACTTATAAAAAAATATATATAACAGTGCATTTGAGCTCGTTGCAAATGAAAACTGTCTTAGCTAAAATTGTACTAATATGCTTTTTCGGTAGATAACTTCAGTAAAAAGGAAATTTTCCGAAACTATCGGATTCGCGAAATACCATTTTTTTATTAAAACACATTTTAACCAATAACACATTTATGAAAACAGTTTAGTAACTTTAAAACTTAGAGTAAAATATTATGAATGTGGCCACCATTATTGTTTACCATTTCTTTTATGTCAATTTTACTTAGTAGGCCATACTGCTCAGGTTGCCATGGAATTTGTTTGACATTTACAGCTAAATAAGTAAATTAGTCAGTTGATAATGCCACTTTTGAGCAAAGAGGACAGATTATTAATCAAATATTTCCGTGAAAAATATAATTATGGTGCAAGAAAAATTGTAAATGAATTTCCTGAGAAAAATTGGCATAGTGGAACGATAGGAAAGTTCTTAAGACATCTAAGGGAAAACGATGGGTCTATTGAAAATAAACGTGGAAGAGGAAGGAAGCGAAGCTCGAGAACTGAAAAAAATATTGGTAAAGTGAGGGTTGTTTTAGGAAATTTGCAACCTGGCCAAACTGTTAGAACAAGGAAAATCGCAAAAATAACTAGGATTTCCCGTACGTCAGTTCGAAGAATCATTAAAGAAGACTGCCATCTTAAAATATTTAAAAAAGTTTACTGTCAAAGACTTACGGCCAATGTAAGAGAAAAACGATTGGAAAGATGTAATTTGCTATTACGAAGATTCCGCTCCCGCGAAGACATTAAAAAAATATGGTTTTCAGATGAAAAAATGTTTTATTTACGGCCACCTAAAAATACCCAGAATAATAGGGTATATTCTGACGTACAATTTAAGAGAGAAATACCTCTAGAGCATCTTTTGATTGAAAGAAGTCATTTCTCAAAAGGTGTAATGGTCTCTGTTGCAGTATCCATGTTGGGAAAATCTCGTCTAATTTTTGTTGATGCTGGGGTAAAACTCAATTCAGAAACGTATCAAGAACAAATCTTGCAGCACCTATTACCAGAAATTGAAGATGTTTTTTACGATTACACTTTCCAACAGGATGGTGCTCCCTCGCACACTTCCCACAGTACAAGGATGTTCTTGAGTGAAAATTGCCCGGATTATATTGAGCCAGAAATGTGGCCACCTAACAGCCCAGAATTAAATCCAGTTGATTATTCAATTTGGGGAATTTTCGAACAAAATTTGTATGACGGACAACAATTTGAAACAATCCAGCAGCTCAAAGAAAAAATGCAGTTTGTTTGGAACAATTTTGAACAGGGTGCAATAAATGGGGCTATCAATTTATGGCGCAGACGACTTCAAGAAGTGGTAAACAATAATGGTGGCCACATCCATAATATTTTACTCCAAGTTTGAAAATTACTAAACTGTTTTCATAAATGTGTTATTTGTTAAAAAGTGATTTAATAAAAAAATGGTATTTCGCGAATCCGGTAATTTTGGAAAATTTTCTTTTTACTGAAGTGTTCTGGATAGTTTATCTACCGAAAAATCATATTAGTACAATTTTAGCTAAGACAGTTTTCATTTGCAACGACTTCAAATTTACTGTTATATAATTTTTTTTATAAGTCCGACCCTGTGCATTATTTTTGCTTTCTAATTTACAGTCTTGTTGAGGACATGTTAGGTTATTAGTCCTGCAAAAAAAAATTAAATCGTCCAAAAAACAAAAAATATAATTTCAATTAAAAAATGTACTCCTTTACCGGAAACCGTCTCATTTGAACAACGAGCGACAGTAGAAGTTGACATGAGATGACTATATAAATTTTGCATGTAACATCCCCATAAGTCTCATCTTGAGGGGCCAAGCCGTCTACTGCGCCTGCCCAGACCGTGTATTTCTTATTGGTTGATTGTCGTCGTGACATGTTGAAACGATTCAAACATGGCGTCCATTGTATTTGTTTACAATAGCGTTTTGGAGTTTTAATTGATTGTTTGCCGTTTTAATTTTCAATTTTGACGTAGTTTTTAATAATTTTCAATAGTGTTTGTGTTTGTGCTTCAATTATTATGACTTTTGGTTATTTGGCGGTGGTATTTTGATTACTTTAATTTCTATTGACTAGTGACTATCCACATTATTACTTTTTCCGTGATAATGTGATAATTATGGGTGTCAGGATCATTGTTTCTTGTATGCTGGAGAAAGAGAAGAGATAATATCACTTCACAGGTATTATTATTTAATTTGATAGCATATTTCATCATTAAACTGCCAGGCAATTCGTAATCAGGAAAACAATACACATGTGTGAAAAAGTTCAATTTAATGATTATTTAAATGGTACTACTTACCTGTATATTATTAGATATTTGAAAAGTGTTTTTTTCCTGATTAGGTGAATATACCCGGGCTAATGTCTCTATCTTGAAAAACTGCTGAGCAAATCGATAAAAACCGTCTAATTCTTATGTTCTTGGTCACTATGGTTACAAAGTTACAACAAACATGTAGGCGGCCAGTAGAAAAATAGTATTTCAAACGCAGGCGCATTAACAGCTGTTCCCCGATAGAAAAGGAAAGACTTATGTGAAAAATATACAGTACAGCGGGATCTTCTATCTCAATCTGGTATCAAACAGGTGGAATTGTTTCCTGTATAGCTATTGATAGATATATGGAGGAAATAGGTGGCTAGGATATGGGTCCATCCTGCCCGATCCATCGGTCTGGATAAGCTGTATTAAAATGATCACGTTTTACTAAAATACTACAATCACAGAACACATATACAAAGTTTAGAAAACAAACTGACGTATAATATTTTATGGTACGATGCGCCACGGAATAAAGTGGATGCGAATCGAACTATCAGACTTGGATAATGTATTATTGAAGATTTCTGTAATAAATTATATAGTTCCCTTTACATAAAAGCACTGACATTGACTTTGACGTTGAAAATGTCTTTATTTATTAAATAAAGACAACAACTTTGAATAAATGTAGTTTTTTCGGTTTCCTCTTGAATGTTCAGAACCATCTGGGGATGGGGTCAGTGTGGGCTTCCGTAGTTGATGTGTTGTGCGCTGCGAGGCGTTGACCCTGTGTGATGGTGATTATGAGAAAATGCCACTCACTCCGCAGGTCTCGGGAAGCGGTGCATGGCTCCATGTGGCGTAGGACGGCTGGGCTGCACGAAACTCCTCGAGGAACACTTCTTCTGTTTCTCCCCCTTTGTTTGACTTTTTCAGGATGGTGTCACTTGGCCTCACTGTTTGATTTGTTGTAGCATATACTGCGAACTTCAGGCACATCAGCGCCTCTCCGTAGATGCGAATCAAAGCTTTCACTTAGGCCCCGCCCTCCATTCACGTTTTTGTTCTAAACTTTGTATATGTGTTCTGTGACTACACTGAAATACGCTGGTTCACAATCATGCATGAAAAAACATTTTTACTCTTATCTGATGGGTACTTCTAGCAAATCCGACAAAGTATGGCTCAAAGAATTTAAATATGCCGGCCCGTTCAAACGCTGAGGCATAACAGTCTAATTATAGTCCACCTCCCAAAATACCTGCCCAAACGATCATGAAAAACCTGTCTTGAAATCGGTTTTCAAAATCCCTTGAAAATTTAAGTCGGCCCAAACATGATTATTATTAAAATTAATAACACCTTCGCGTGGAAATGCTGCTTTGTCTGTAAACAACACTTTAACCAAAAAGAAACGGTTCTGATGAAATTTTGTCTGAATCTGTTGACAAAATTCTACTCTAGGTTGTAAGTCTTGATCTTTCAATGCTTGAACTTTTTGCAGATGATACGGATTAAGAAGTTGTTCATGTAAAATCTCGAAAACACTGCTTTTAGGAATATTTTCTTGTAAAGATATTCTTCTGGTACTGATATGACGAGTCACTTCATCCTCTTGGAGAACTCTTTCTTCCATGTCCACAGTCCATGTGGTACGGTTTATTCCACAATCAATCTTATTTGATGGGAGAGCACTAAACAATTTATCACAAGGAAGTGGAACATTTGGAAAGGTTTTGTGATATAATCTAAGCGCTTCTACCATACATGTCGTATCAATATCATTTAATACGACTTTTGGGTTCCATGTTAACACGATAAACCTCCTGGGTTTTATTAGAATCTGTTGCCAATATTCAAGATATTTATCGAGAACCCATTTTTTCAAAAAAATTTGACATCCTGTATTTGAAACTATGCATTTCTGTAGCATTGTTTGTATGAAAGGAAAAAAACTCATGTCGAATCATCTCTTGAATTATTCGAATGTTATTTCTGGACTCTCAACAGGGTGAGACAATATTGTTGTGCGTAATAAGCTGACGTAATAAGCTGACTATCTCTTTATTTTTATCTAGTTGTTTCTAATATCAGATACTCTCCTATTTTCATAACATGACTATAATGAATCTATTCTCTTCCAGGAACAAGCAGTGGTGGAAACTTGTCAGCAGCTCTCAAAGCAGCCAAGGATCTCAAGGAGGGTCAAAATGTTGTCGTTATTTTGCCGGACAGTATTAGGAACTACATCACTAAATTCATTTCAGACGAATGGATGCAAGCAAGGGGTTATATGCCTTGCGAAAATACAGAAAATCATTGGTATGTATTCTGTTTTCCGAAACGTTTGCCAAATAATAATTTCTTTTAGGTGGTGGGATAAATCGGTTACTGAATTGAACCTCCAAACTCTTCAAACAGCCACAGTATCCATGACATGTGATCGAGTTATGCATTTAATGAAGAAACTTGGTGTTGATCAGATACCTGTTGTTGGAAATGATGGGTAAGTTTGTTGAAGCTGCCTAGTTCTAAATAAAGCATTAATTCTCCATATAGCGGAATTATCGGAATGATCACACTGCAAAAACTTTTGACTGGTTTGACATCCAAAATCGTTCAACCGAAAGATTCAGTTGAGCGTTTGATCATCAGAGTTTTTCCTAAACTCTACAACACTGCAGGTTTGGGATTGGTTTCCACTGTTTTGGAGAAAGAGTCTTATGTGATGATTTTGGAGAAACAAGGTATAGTTTAAACCCTATTTTTCTATGTTTTTTGACTTACAAACTTGAATGATAAGTTGCTCCTATCAGGATTTTTGAGATTCATTTTTTTCTCATTTTAGGTTCCGTTGAATCTCTTGTTGAAAAACCCGTGGGAATAGTGACTCCTATTGATGTGCTGCAATATGTATCGGAAAAAAAAGTCTCTAAATGAGTTTTGCATTTTCTCCACTTTAATAAGTTTTAAAATAAATGTGTTGATGTGGTTTTTTTATTATGAACTATAATCATAGATAAGTTGAGGCTGGTCACAACTACTAACATATTCGTATTTATTCTTGCACTCAAATAAACACAAATGTTGTATTTTCATTGGCCTGTTTGTTCAGCGGAATCTCAATTTTTTCCTTTGTCTTTGTGCATTTTGTGTCGAGCTATCATCGGAGTCGTCTAAAAAGATTATCAAGAAATTAAGCCTAGTTCTCAGAGCCCCGTTCCGTTGCTGTCGTTCATTCATAAATAAAAGAAAAAAACAGATTTTCTATTGGTCGAAAATCCGTCGCCAACAACAGCTGAGAACGCGGCTTGACAGATATAGACTTCACCTCGACCTTCTACGAACAAAAATATTGAGAAAGCGCAAACGCTATTTTAACATGAGCTGATGATGGTCTTTGTGAATATTTCCGAAATCCTTTGTGATAAAATAACGAAGTTTCACAACAACACTCAGTTAATTTGTTAATGCCTCATTGAAAAATGTGGAGATATTTTCAAAGTAGTTGTATTGTAATCATGACGGTTTGAAATAGGTTTAAGTGGGGCCTTTTTGAGAAAACTATATCTAAACAAACGAAATTTGTTGTTTTTTCTTTGCATTTTGGCGCGAACGACACTTTTCGCTTATCTGCATAGATAGACGGTAACAGATTTATTTCGAAAACGATGCAGACTATCGAAGTTGAAACATGTTCATGTTCATATTTTATGGTTCTATTTTGATCCAAACAAGTCAAGTCCTTTTCAATTTTTCAGTTAAAAATTATAGAACGCGACCAACTATGGTTGAGTGCAGAAAAAAAGATTTTATAGAATATTTCCGTCACATTAAAAATTTTGCCGCTTTTCTATATCACTATAATGATTTCCTATGAGTGACTAACAATAATTTTGGACTTGGTGTAAATGTGGGCTTTCAAAGATACAAATAACGAGCTATACAGGATCGCTGATATGTATGGAAACGGTCGATTATTGGGTAAATTATAAGAGGGGACGGAAAAAGTTAGATACAAAAGTTTTTAGGTTTTTAAAAAATTCCTATAAAGTTTGAGAAAATGTAACAATACATGATCGGTCATTCAGGCATCGTACATCAAAGGTACGATTTTTCTAGTGAAACCCTCTGTTTATTATTGAAAATTCCATTCCATCAAAAAAACAATGTAACTTTGAAGTGCCACGATTTTATGATCGCTTATTAAGAATTTGTCCAATACGCATTCGAAAACCCTATAACTTTTGTATTCAACTTTTTTCGATACCTTGTGATAATCGATCGTTTCCATATACAGGGTAACCCAGTTTTATCCGGCAATATGTAAAATCTAGATTCTACTGATTAAAATGGACAATTTTTATTCTATGAACATTTTTTCAATTCCTCGTCAGATTCAAGATATACACCTTCGAAGATTCTTCATCATTTATTGATTTGAAACAGTTAACTTACAATTTTTTATCAACCAAATCTAGTTGAGACCTACTTTTTGTTTTAATGAGAGAGACGACGAAATGTCCTATCAAAGCATGACAAAAACCACTCAAACAATTGAGGTTATGCCAATTTTCAAAAGTTGTAAACTCAAAATCGTGAAATTTTCCATTTCTCCTTTTTTTATGGTTGTTATCAAGCACTAAAAAAAAATTATGAATTTGTCCGGTTCTGTAAAACTTGCTTCCCATATTAGTTTTCGGTAAGCGTTTAAAAAAATTCAATTGTTTTATCCTCTAGTTAACTATAAGAGACTAGTAAAATGCAGCAGGGACGTCGCCCGTGATTGGTCAGAGTGGTTGACATAGATGTTGCCATGGTGATCGCCGAAGTAACAATATATTAAATTTGTCTCTAATGTTGAGTTAGACAAAGAGTTTGGGTTCGGTAAACAAATGGATGTCGCGTGAGCGTACGGATGTTTCGTGAGCGTTTTGATGAATTTTATAGTAGTGATATAACGATAATTTTTAGAACGTAGAATACCTGTTCAAATTTATTGTGTAGAAATCAAGGAATTTTACTCGTTACTGGTTTACGTAGTTTAATATGCTTTGTCAATGAAACATTTTTTTTTCGGGCAATAAAGCATTTTTGATTAATTGATCGGCCGTACATGGAATGTTTCCGTTGCTCAATCGACACAAAAACTATTAATGCCTTGATACGTGATGCATATTTTCAAGTAGAGGCCTGAGAGGTAAATAAAAACCATCATTCGTTCTTATATCTGATTAAAAATATTTTACCACATTTTTTTTATTATTTTGCAGATTTATAGAATTATTCCGTAATTGTGATTTCATGTGGTTCGGTTTCAATTCTCTCCAGAAGAAAAAAATACGAAATTAAAATGCCTTATACAGGGTGTCCCGAGGTGGATGGTACCTTAAGCCGCTTACGTATATTTTGGCCAATAGCTATCTCTGTTAATATTAACCCTAGAGAATGGTTCAAATGGCCAAAGTTGTATTAATTTTTCTAAATTATCAGAATTTGTTATCAGAAAAAACAATTGAGCATCAGAAGTCAAAAAAATGGAGGCTTCCTATCTTTTTTTAAATGTAACACCCTATATATTATCCCTTAGTTCGATAGAGAATTCTTTCCTGATTTCAAATATATAAGGGTTGAGGGTATTATCTCTGACGGTTATAAAGATATCAACATTTTTCTATACAAGGAATAATGATAATGAATTGGACTGACGTTGTTGATTAGTAGAGACCAGCCAACTATTCCATGTATAGTAAAACGTTAATATCTTTATAACCGTTAAAGATAACACCCCCAACCCTTATATATTTAAAATCAGGGAAGAATTCTCTATCGAACTAAGGGATAATATAAAGGGTGTCCCATTTGAAACAAGATAGGAAGTCTCAATTTTTTTCACTTCTGATGCTCAATTGTTTTTTCTGTTAACAAATTCTGATAATTCAGGAAAAGTATCACAGCTTTGCCCATTTGAACCATTCTCTATGGTCAATATTAACGGAAATAGCTGTTGGCCAATATATACGTGTACAGGGTGTACATCTCTTGAGATGTGTACGTACGCGCGTACAAAAATTCAAGTTCCGACATATACTTCGGCTTTAGAAGTTCAAGGAAAACGGTTCATAGAATCGTTCTGATAATTTGGTAATGTAGGAAAGCAGTGATGTTCTATCGATCTTAGATATTTTCAGTGAGGCGACGTTGCTGCTTCTATTAGAAAGTAGCAGATACTTTGATATTTTAAATGGGACACTATGTATTTTATTGTATTTTTAGATTCCTCAGAACATTCTGGATATTTTTCATGCATATCATCCTTTACTCATCTGTAGCGGTTTTCGAGAAATTTACCAATTTCCTGTAAAGAAGTATTCCGTAAATTATACAGGGTCGTATCATACGACCCTTGTATGAAATCATTATTTTTTTCTCTAGGTATATAAAAGCTTAGAATTAGAGGCGTTCATTTCCAGAAGGGGAACATTCAGGTATATGGACATGACATCCATTCGAAAGAGATCTTTCAAAATAATTGATCATACACAGTATGTTCCTTTAAAAAAACGCACTTTGAAGTTTTTTTATACCTAGAGAAAAAAAAATTTCATCGACCCTGTATGATTTACGGAATATATCTTTACACAGGAGCAATACAGAAGGTTTTCCTACGTCACTCTCAAAATTTCAACGTTCTATGAAGCCCAGTGGCGGAGTTATAGGAGAGAAACCAGAGCTATATTTTGAGGGAAAAAAAAGGAAATTGATTAATTTCTCGAAAACCGCTACAGATAGGTATAGAATAATATTCATGAAAAATACTCAGCATGTTCTGAAAAATCTAAAAATACAATAATATACATAGTGTTTTATTTAAAATATCAAAGTTACTGCAACTTTCTAATAAAAGCGGGTACGTCGCATCACTAAGAATATTATACGATCCTAGGAACCGTTTTTCTTAACATCTAAGGTACCATCCACGTTCGGTCGACCTGTATGTTCTCAAACGAGGAATATGCCGATATCTGCAAATTAATGAAAACATTGTGGTAAAATATATTTAGTCAGATGATAGGAACCAATGTTTTATTATAAAGCAATATCGATGGTTTTTATCATTTATTTATCTCTCAGGCCTCTACTTGGAAAAATGCATTTCATATCAAGGCAGTAATAGTTGTGTCGATTGAGCCACGAAAACATTCCATGATCAAGACTGTTTTTGACATGAAGGTTACTTACTCGGTTCTTGGACCACTGGGCAAGTCCGTCTTCGTTTATCCATCTTTTCGAAGATACCTCACCTAATTTGAATAATTTGATCATATTCCAGTTTTTAAAGCAAAATTGAGAATAACTCGTTTTACAAGGTTCTAAAAATGGACATAACCTCAACTGTTTGAGTGGTTTTTGTCATGGTTCGAGAGGAAATTTAAGCTCAACAAAATCTGGTTCATGAAAAATTGTGATTTAACTTTTTCAGATCAATTTAATGTTGAAACATCCTTAAAGGTGTATATTACGAACCTCGAATCTGACGAGGAGTTGAAAAACTGTTCATACAATAAAAATTGTTCATTTCATTTTGTAGAATCTAAATTTAAAACATTGCCGCATAAATCTGGGTCGCCCTGTATATAAGCGACCATTTATACTTAACCTGTGTTCATGCCTATGAAAAACTACTCGAGAGCATCAATCCAGATGTCTAATGAGTAGAAACTTTGGATTTTTGATTCATAATTGCCAAAGTTTCAAACTTGGTTCATTCTACCAACATTTTGATCTATTTCTATTTCCGAAAATTCTATAATTGATTTAACCAACATTTCCTCGTGAACTTTTCATATTTTCAATAATCTGATACCAATAGTGGAATCAAAACAGTTCAGTCACTAATTTGTTTGCATTTTGTTTAGACAAATCTAGCAAAAACCTTGAAATAAGTTTTTCCAGAACAAAGTTCAATGCAATATTATTTAATAATTTTGTTGTTTTAATCACTGATGGAGAATAATTAGAAGCGACTTTCAACTAATATATTCAATGTGTGACAAAAAAATCAAATTCTCACTCAACTAAGCAAATTTAAACAAAAAATCACTCTTTTCAAAGTCAATTATTATTTACTTAAGTGATTCTTTACTTGAAAAATCATACCAGTACGTATACCTGATCTTCTTTATTGGTTACTTGAAAAAGAGGCTTTCAAGCGACGTCATATCTCTTACCGTTTCCTATATCACCATGAATATAATTTTATTCTGAACACATAGGATAAGAATAATGGTAGATTTTATTGATATATCATTATTATCATTCACACCTATAAGTTATAGCCACTTGCATTGAACAACTGACAACTATGTAAAGGACAAGTAATTCTTCCAGTGATGGGCGATGACTGATTAGAATTAACAAATTAGATTATTTTTGACTTCTTTATTAGTCCGTAGCATTTATGAACAGACTTTATCAGTTTCATAGTTATAGATCGCACTCGCAACAGACTATAATTCGGCATGTGCGTTGTGCGCCACGAATTTGTTAGAACCACCTATCATTATTATTAATAATAATAAAACAATAAGATGAAACATTTATTGATTAAACCTTATACATACTGAAAATAACAAACGTGGCCTGTTAAAAGTCTACTTATTCTACTACACACACCTCCAAAAGTCTTGTTTTATTCCCATTTCCACAGATAAAAATCTGGTTACATAAATAAGTACTCTATTTTTTTCTCAGTCAAGGTGCTCAGATTTTTCTTTGTTGAAAAGCCATTGTGCCTTTTTGACTTCTGAAGGAAAAATAAGACACTATTGCCGGTTTTTCAATGTGGTTTTATAAAAAATGGATAACTTCATTCGGAAGAGGGGCATAAATTATACCGATCCTGTAAATCACACTACGATTGACAATTTCATAGCCCAAATATGCGGTTTTGAAGTTGCTGAAACGATACATTCCAAATGGTAAAAAATCATGAGTGTCCAAGACTTTTGGAGGTGTGTGTATGAAAGTGAATCATTCACAAATTACTTCTTATATCCCTTTGAAGCAGCATGCACAAACACGTGCATGCTTAGATACATAACAATCGTAAACCCAACAACAAAGCTTGTCCCTCTTGCGGGCTGTGGAACAACATGAACAGCGTATACTATAGAGTGCATGCATCTGACGATGAGAAAGAGGTAATAAAGGAAATGTACCACCCAATTTGGTACCCCCACAAAAAGGTAGGCGAAGGCCATGAATAGGAAAACTGGTATGTTCTCTAAATCGTTGAGGACGGCACTGAAAATGTAGAGTTAATCAATTTAACAAAAGATGAAAGAAAGATTCCAGACAGTATCTTGATGTAAGGTTCACAATAAATCTCACTTCGAAGAGGAAGCGACAGATTTCGGCTTGCCAAACGGGAATCATATCCTTCCATCTACATTGAATGTGTTCAAGCAAGCGGAAACCTTTCACTTCCACTCCGAAGTGAAATTGAATGTAACTCAGGCATAATTCATCTTAAACAATGGCGTCAGGCCCATAATTACATTATTGATCGGGCCAATACTGGTACTTTATTGATACCAAAAAAATAATATAAAACCTACAATTTTATTTATACAAAACAAAAAAACTGAAACTACTTCCCTAAGTATCCAACAAAGAACCCATGTATCAAAACATGAGCACTTAAATAACAGGTAATTAGAAATCCAATAATGAAAAAGATTGCCCTTGCTGGCTGTGGTACCACCCAGACTGCAAAAACAAACGAATGCAAGGCTCTGGTTATCAGGAATAGATAAAATACAGCATGAACTATGCAGTCAGGCACTCCTACAAAAAGGTAGGCAAATGCCATAATCAGGAAAGGTGGTATATTTTCTAGGTCGTTAAGAACAGCGCTGTAATAAAAAGAAATGTTTGAGAAATGTTTTGCAAAAAAAATGCCACCACCAGAAGAGACGAAACGTTGAAATTGCTGGCTGTGAATAAATACGGTTAAAAAAAATATAGTGATTCTTCGCCCCCGTCCCACCTTTAAAACCGTTCTATGAACAGTACGATCAAAGTCCCTAAAATACGAGTTCGTTCTGCCCTTGTATGTGAAACCTCACAAGAAAATTTACAAGGTGACTTCGGATATTTGGTGCGACTTCGAACAACGGATGGTTGCTTCCATAAATTATCCTCAACCGAAACCCTACCTTTGTTTTGGTTCCAAGTTATAGCCTGTTCCTAGCAGTTCTAGAACCGTCCACACCATTATTTGTTGCATTTTAAAGCGTGATTACAGACATGGGCCAAGATAACATAAAAGTGATCAAAATAATAGCCAAGATGCAGTATAAAATGCCGTCAGGGACGTCAATCCAATTTTTTATTGTTTTGTTTTTCAAATAAAGTTGTTTTTATACAATATCATAATAGTTGTTTGATGCCACAAAAGCTGGTTTTTCACGGCTAAATCCTATAGACTTCGACATTGTATCTTGTCGAAGGTCCGGACATACCTCGGCCCCGAACGAAGAAACATCGGTTTTATGCGGTTTTAACTTACCGTCAGTCAGTGTAAGAAGTGAGTTCGGAGTCTTTAGAAAACAGAATTCAAAAATTGAGGCACTTATGCAGCATTTCAGATTCCCAAATTATTCCTAGATTTTAGAGGTATCCTGAATTTGCTATCTTGGTGTTGAGTTTGCAATGAAAAATGTAGCAAAACGCGTCCGAAGTCACCCCGTTTGATGGTACGTCTTTTTTAGATACAGGGTGGAGACTTTAACTCGAATAAATTCGCCAACATCTTGATGTAGTTACCTACACTTTCCAAGCAATATGGAAAATACAGCCTTTCAGGGTGAGCTAAAACAACCCTTAACTTTTTTTACTCAAATGCAACCCTCATTGAAAATCTGGTGGAAAGAGGAATCCAGCGTACTCATTAAATTTTACTTTTCAGTGCGTTTGAGGGTTAAATAAAATCAAAATATAATTTTGAAGTTTGATTACTTTTCAACGTAACAATTGCTCAAAATATGTACCATTCACCTGTTGGCAGCATTCCATCAGTCTGTAGTAGGTTTCTTCCCTTACATTCTATAACAGTTTTCCGGTGTGATTTTCATGATTTCCTCTCTTATCCTTTCCTTCAAGTCTTCTATGTTGTTGGGTTTTTGAATATAAATATTACTTTTGAAATGTACCCACAGAAAATCCATGAATTTTTTTCCACAACCCATATTTGCTATTTTTTGCTAGTGTTTTTACACAGCCGCAAAGCTGGATTTATTTTTTTGATGGGAGGATCTCAAAAGTAATATTCACATTCAAAAACCTAACAACATAGAAGACTTGAAGGAAAGGATAAGAGAAAATCAGACCGGAAATGTTGAAGAATATCAGCGAAGAAACCTACCGTAGACTGGGATGCAGCCAACAGGTGAGTGGTACACATTTTGAGTACGTTGGATTCCTCTTTCCACAAGCTTTTCAATGAGGAGTCACAAACCTTGGGGTTGCATTTGAAAAAAAAAGTTAGGGGTGGTTTTAGCTGACGAATATGACGGTGAATATTGCTCGGAAAATGTAGGTAACTACATTAGAATGTTGTCGTGTCTCGGGAAATTTTCGGAACATTATTCAGTTTCCCGTTAGATAATGTATTCCAGTTAAAGTCTCCACCCTGTATATGGTTATGGTACCAAACAAAACGTCAATCCATTTTTTTCTATTGCCAGGAAGACATTTTTCTACCCCTTTTCGACGTATTTTGTATGTTACGATGCAAATGGCCCTATTTTACATTACATCCGCCTCGCATCTGAGATTTCGCAAATGAAAGTTACTATCGTTAAAGATCATCATAGTTCTGATTTATAAGTCAATTATGAAGTTGATTAATCAACAGAGTGAGCTTTTATGGAAAAAGGTTTGTGTGAAATTTCTTTCTTATTTTGTGATGACGGACTTTCATCCGATCGTTGGAGCAGGATTTCTTCTGATAGAAAGACCTTTTTGATGGAGCAGATGATTTCAGAATAATTTTTTTGATTCGTCTTCATCCACAATCCTCATTATGTTTCTGAGAGCTTTACATCACATAATTCACTAACTAAAACACCTATATTAATAATTGGAGACTCTGGTGCAAGAAGTGGATAAGTAACAATAAGTAACTTTTTCAGGAGAGGCAAAACAACTTTTTTTTTCACATTTTCACTTTTTCTGTTGAGGGGAAAACGATAAAATTAATTGATTGACCCAAAATTAGTTAGAACTAATTTATTACGAACTTGATCAGAGGAGTTCAAAAAGATGCATTGATATCTAGAAAACCACCAAAGATAGATAATAAAGGCATCAAACTGATCAAACAAAACTAGCTAAAGAGAAAACAAGCATGTAAATTATCATTTTGAGTAATTTACTTGTCTTGTATTAAATCCTAACAATTTCATTGTCCTTTATTAAATCAAACTATCTATACAGGGTGTCCACGAACAACCCTTTACCAATGGAATGTGAAACCTCATAAAACATTTTTTTTTCATAAGAAAATAGGTCCGAAAATTCTTTGTTTCGTAGATACAGGGTGTTGAAATTGAGATTTAATTTTTGATTTTCTTGAATGAAATCCAATCACAATTTTTTGATTTTTTTTGCACAAAAATTGGTAAGTGGGGGTTAGGAGCCGTGAGAGGGCGCTACGTACGACATAACTGTTTCACTTAATTTACCTCAACTTTTTTGACAGCAAACGCCGGAGGCCACCATTTTCGAGAAATTGACATATGTCTGCATCGCTGCGGGTTAATTAAAACTCCTTATTATAAATTATAAATGAACAAATAAATCTACCTACCCGAATACTCCATTTTTCTTCTCTTTTCACTTACTACGGGTACACAGCTTCCCCCACCTGATTTCCTTATTATAAGTTCTAAGTTATACTTATAAAGGAAAAAAAAACTATTTTTGGACATAAGACCTATGTATGCATGTTCTTGATAAAATGATGAAGAAACTCTTGTTTTCCCATTTAGGATCACCCCCCTTTCATTATTTACGTGTTGTTCGTGGACATCATATATAAAACGTGACATACTTGAACCACTAATTCAATTTTACTTGGTAGGTAATGTTCATAACCCTGTGAATAATTTCAAGCTTTCAAAGTTCTAGGGCACCTTTCACTCAAGGTATCCGACTTTCGGGTAAGACGAATAACAGGTTCTGCGACAATATCAGGCATACCCCATGTAAATTGAATCAAAGAATTTCGATAGTTCAAGATTTCTGGCTTTTGACATTGGGTAGGTACCATCACTGTTGTCATGATGAACTTTGAAGGGTTTTTTGAAGTGAAGTCATGAAAAAGTGATAGAACCAGCAATGAATTGAAAATCTGAAAGTTGATGGTTATCGAAGAACAGATATTAGTCCTCATAGAGATAAAAAAATGGTCCAAGCAAGGTTAGTTCAAATGAGCCCATACAACTATTATAGTTCTTACCTTCTGACTCTTTCGACATCTTCATGTCGATCCGTTGTCCCACCAAATCGTTTTGTATCTTCTACGCTTGTGAATACCTGCAATAATTGAGGGAGAAACTATTGTTTTGATTAAATGAAATATATTTTTTATCAAGTGCAAAATAATCCATATTCATGATATCGTCAAAGATCATTTTGACTATCTCAATTTTAATATTCTAACTTCCAGATCCTTTTGAGATCCTCATGGAATTTTATGACTTGACCAGGTTTCAATTATTGAACAAAAGGATATAATTTTGTTCACGCATTTCTGGGTTCATATGGTTTTAATTCATAATATGCAACTCTTGCATCTGCATGTATACTTCTCCCTTTGTATACATGAAAAATTCAATCCTCATTCACCATTAGAGACTAATTTCCAGAAAGCTACCGCCGCCGTCATGATCCTTGATACTTTTGCCAAATATGAAGTATATCAGTTAAAGGGACTTGAAAGGAGCCTTGGGTTTTAAGGTCGCGACTAACCAAGAGCAAAACGCTCGCCCTACCTAGAGTGTTTCAATTGCTGAATGAGTATTTAAGTATAAATATAAGATAGGTACCTATCTACCTACACCGCAAGTATAGTATGTATACCTACGTAGGTATATGAAGAAAAAACAAGTTCTTCAGTCGTTATTCATGAATTTCTGCAAGGACAAATAAAAATAGGGCAATCAATAAACTCACCTTATTTTTCTGCCTATGAAAAATGGTCAATAGCGTTAAACCACACATTTTCAAAATAAGCAAAGAGCTCACAATCAAATATGTGGCAAATTGCGGATTATGCATCGATAAGATTTCCGATTCGGTCATGTTTGTTGCCATTTCAACTATAATTCAGAACTTTCCGACGACAAACTGTTGAATAATTAATAAACACTTTGTACTTTCCCACCGTGCACTCTGCTGCAGCCCTCCAATAAAACTAATATCACTGATGGAAACCACTTTTCGCTTTATTAACGTAACATTGATGATGATGATGGTCGATTCAAAACTGGTTTTTCGCAAAATTATTACAGTCCACATAAAATACACATTAGGAAAAGTTTTGCATGAAACGTTGTTTATTTGTTTTTGTTTTAGTATAAAGTTCGATGCGCTAATATTCTCGTGTGTGTTTAACTCGAGAGTCTGTCAAGAACTAAACAACAACCAATTATGTAATTACCATGCATGTTTGATATCTTTTTACAAGTACTTTTAGCTTTCTCCAAAGCATATTTGATAAAATAATGGCTAATTTAATTTGTTACAGTTTGTACTAAACTTTTCATACTCTACCTATTGAATGCAAAAATTAGTATTGTATTACCTTCATGGATGGGATATATAGGAACGGGTTTGAGGAAAATGTGCCCTAATTTTTGATTTTCAGTTTTTTTTTAATACAGGTTCTGAAAAATCTGGAGTTTTCTACACAAATAAGATACTCCCCTCGTACCTCGCTGCATGGGAAACACCATTTTCGAGAAAAATGAATTAAATCATACAATACCAAAATACCAATACAATACCAAGTCTTTGTTCACTAGGTAGAGCGTAAAAAGGTTGTTAAATTTACATAATTTTATTCAATCATCTCTACACGTTTCGAAAATATTTACGAAAAACCGTCATCAGGTCTTCACCTTAAACACACCCTGTATCTTGAAAACGAAGAGTTTGTGGATACTAGTTTATACCTATACACTATACAGTGTGACGTGTGACCCATTTAGATTCGAAACACCCCTGTAAAATCGTAGCTAGGTTCCGATTTCAACCATTTTTTTTTTAAATGTTAAGTTATGAAAGGTCTACTACGGGACAAATTTTAAACTGTTTATTTCAATTTTCACCATACTACTACTTTTCGTGATAAAAAATGGCGAATTTTTATTAGTGATTTTTTTATAAAATAAATCACTACGCCACTGGATTCAGAGTGCCTCCAAATGTCTGTGACCGAAATTCCAACAAAATATATTCAATAATAACAAAGCTACGACAACTTGAAATTCATAAATTCTAAGATAATGCTCAAAAAAGAATACCTTGCAACAGTTGCCATGGAAATTGAATTTGTGTTATTACCTGTAACAATAAACTACAAAATTTCGAAAACAAAATTATATTTATTGATAACAAAGCTACGACAACTTGAAATTCATGAATTTTTTCAGCTAACGGTCACAAAAAAAACCTTGCATCAATTGTTGCCATGGAAATTGAATTTGTTTCATTACCTCTAACAATAAACTACACATTAAATAACAAGATATTTAAAATAGCATAACATTTAATGAAAGTAACGGCTATATTGCACTACTTTTTCGTGATAAAAAATTGCGAATTTTTATTAGTGATTTTTTTATAAAATAAATCACTACGCCACTGGATTCGGAATGCCTCCAAATGTCTGTGACCAAAATTTCGAAAAAAAAAATATATTTATTGATAACAAAGCTACGACAACTTGAAATTCATAAATTTTTTCAGCTAACGGTCACAAAAAAAACCTTGCATCAATTGTTGCCATGGAAATTGAATTTGTTTCATTACCTGTAACAATAAACTACAAATTAAATAACAAGATATTTAAAATAGCATAACATTCAATGAAAGTAACGGAATTACATTACAATGAAGAACTAGTGATTTTTTTTAATAATAATAAAATTTTGGTTTGATAGGTTTAATATTGTTTGCCTTATGAGACATCGCCGAATATTTTCTGAAGGTGCATTCAAATCTAAACTGGCATTCCGTAAACTGGCATTAGGATAATTTTTTGAATAATCTAAAACAGCTTGATTATTCATGTGTTTTCTTAGCACAGGATAACGTTTAAAATGTTTGATACTGCAGCAGTTTATTTTACCTATTCACCGTACCGGAGCAAATGTTAGGACGATCTGCATGTCTTCCATAACATACTTTACAAACTTCTCTGGCACTTCTATCGTTACAACGCTCAATCAGCCATGCATGATACAAAAGAATCAAACAAACTGTTATCAAATATTTTTGCCGATAAATAGGTAATTTTATATTGACACTAAGTAGCGGCAACAAGTAACTCTCCATGGCAACTGTTGATGCAGGGTGTTCTTTTGTGGCCGTTGGCTTAGAAAATGTATGAAGTTTCGTATGAAGTCGTAACTTTGTTATTAATGGATATATTTCTATGAAATTTTGGTCACAGCTATTTGAAAGCACTCCAAATGGTCTTCAGTCCCGGCTAATCCAGTATAGCGAACTCTGTTTCCCCTCGCTGCTTTGACTTCCTCACTCTTGCCTCTATCATCAGAATCAGATCTATTTTGTTTTGTGCCTCGGCCTGGATTGCTGGATCCGGGAATGATGATTCAGAGGTGGATAAAATGTCGCCTCAAAAACATGTAGTGATATTGCAAGAAAGAAAAGAAAACAGAAAATGGAGAGATCTGTACAAAAAAAGACTGAGGAAAAGAGAACAATAATAACGCACATACAATTAATCTGGTATTTTTATTAAAACTATGAAAACAGGAATATCCGGTGAAAACGTTTAAAAAAACATCTTTTGTATAATCCATCATTGCTTAGAATTCTTGTGCACACCCGGAATTATGGCAGGGTTTAATCATTAACGATCGCGTCTTTTTATACGGAATCGATTTATTTATTTTTGGATTCAAACTCGAGATAAAACATTATTGGTAGTTGCTCATTGAATTTTAATGGGATTATCGCGTGCTTCAATGTTGAATCGTTCTTTTCATTTTATTTTACTGTAAAACAAAAATTTGAGTTAACGTACAGCATCTTCTGATAGCCCATTATACATGCAGAGTGTATTTTAAGTTGGGGTTTTAATTTTAACACTATATAGAATGCAAGAATATAAGAATATTCAAGAAAAGCGTCCATAACTTCAAGAGACTTGGTTCAGGAAATACCGGGTTGGAAAAAAGTCAAAGTCTCAAAATATTTACATTTGAATTTTAGTAATGTAAGTAATTGGCCTCACTTTTTAATACAAATTAGACCAAAATGATATTAACATACAAAATACCATATCAGATTTTAACGATTTTGCCATATGCATCAAAATGGATTTAATTTTTTTAAACTAAAACCGTTCGTCGTACGAAAAAATATCGAGAGATCAAACTAACTTCAAAGTAAATGAGTATTTCAAAAATTATATTGATTTTAAGAAAAAGCAGTGGCGTCCTATTTTTTCCTTAAAATGAAAATATCTGGAGTGGTTGAAAAGTTATGATGAAAAAGTTGTTTTTCTTAAAACTTTAACACCCTGTATCTCGGAAACGAAGCACTTCCAAATAAATTTTTATTTTAAAATTGAAATACACCTTGTACCGTTCTCGAGATACTGATGGGTGGTGAATATAAAAGATAAAAATCATTTTTTTTAGAAGTATGAACATTTTTTAACATATCACTTTAAAAAGGGTTGTAATAAACTGAACAGTATTTAATTCATTATGTACAGTATAATATCACAAGCAGTCAGTATAATATTGTAGAAGACTCAGTATTTCTGTTAAAAATGATAAGTAAAAATGGAATTTTTGAGCAGTAAAAGTACTATTTGGCCGGTATTTCTATGTTCACTATTGTGACTCTAATGGTCAGTAAAAATTTATGAAATGTCAGTATGACTTAGCTGGTAATAATTCCACAAATGTACAGTAAGAAATAATAAATGGCCAGTATGCAATAGTCAGTAATAATTTCAACTAACTCAAACTAACCCAAACTTGATACACATAATACCAATACAGAACACGTCAATTATGATATATAATAATAATTGTAATGTTAACCTAGTGCTAACCAATTAGCCGCTGCATATTTTTATCAATTTCGATCACCAACACAAACTAACCCAAACTTGATCCACATAAAACCAATACACAACAAGTCAATTACAATATATAATAATAATTGTAATGTTAACCTAGTGCTATCCAACGAGCCGCTGCATATTTTTCATCAATTTCTATTACCAACACAAACTAACCCTAACTAACCCAAACTAAATCCGCCTCTCAAAGGAACCTATCTGACTACTTCATCATGACATAAAGGCAGAGTGTTTTCTCTTTACCAAGTTGTGTTTCGTTCCGTTGTAAAAATTTTTGTATTTATACGAAATAAAATATATGACCAACCATTCATTATTTTACTGTCGCTTTATTAATTTTATGGACTGTCCATTATTTTCACCAGGCATTTACTAATTTATTTGATCGTTTTTTTATGATACTGACTCTTGATTATTTATATCCACCATTTATTAATTTTACTGACCACTTCTTTATGTTACTGACCCTTCATTATTTTTACTGACCATTTCTTTATATTACTAACCGTTAATTATTTCAACCGACCATTTACTATTATACTGACCATTTATCATTTTTACTGACCACTTCTTTATTTTACTGACCCTTCATTATTTCAACCGACCATTTATTATCATACTGACCAAGGGAAATAAAATAATGGCAAAGAGTACTGTCCATAAAATTGAAATACTGACCATTTGATTTGTTGCCCTTTAAAAATCAGTACCCGGGGGTT
The DNA here is from genome assembly GCA_958502075.1 of Orchestes rusci. Classification (NCBI taxonomy): domain Eukaryota; kingdom Metazoa; phylum Arthropoda; class Insecta; order Coleoptera; family Curculionidae; genus Orchestes; species Orchestes rusci. Next base: position 7,336,065 of record OY293313.1, on the reverse strand, counting down.
TTTTGGGATGAAAAACCCGAATATGTACACTTAAAAAGTGTGGCCGGTAGAGGGCGCTATACAATGCACTTCCTATGGTTTAAAATGGCCATAACTTTTTCCTCAGTGTAGTTTTCAATTTTTTGTAGTGAGGAAATGATTAACTGAACTTTTCCAATCGAAAAATGTACTATTGATACAGTCCGCTAAAGTGAGCCATTTTCGAGATATTTTGGTTTTTAGTGTTCGGTGCCGCGCCGAAATATCCAGTTTATTTGTTTTGAACATAGAATAAAAGATGCGCCCGATGTTTGTGTAAAACACCAATAGTTGTCAGCACCGTCTCAATACTCCTGGTAGACTATTTACTTTGAATAATTCTTTGTAATAATTAGATTATTTTCCAGGGATAATACGGTGTTGGTGCTGGCAAATGGACAATTTGCAAACATTTTCAAATGACTTGAAGTTTTATATACGTATCATTGATTAATGGGTGTCATTAATCAATGATACGTATTCTAGACAATATTATAAAGTCTTCAGCGATTTTTTTTCCAGAATAGCCAGAAATATACTAGATAAATAAAAGAGAAAACGCAAATTTCACTGTATGATCGAAAACGGGGAGGGGCCATATTACCCTCCCGCGAGAGAGAGAGTCATCCAGTCATCTCAGTCAATACGACAGACGGAGATACAGTCCAATATATTTTTTATCTATGATACAGTCCGTCTCACGACGGTTCGTACCCACGTCATAGATGACGTCATTACTTGGAAAAAAACGTATTATGTCGTAGCTAATTCATATAATTTCAAGAGCGTTCAAATTTTGTATTGAAGCCGACCATGTTTGTTCCAAAACAGTCTCCAGAACACGTTCAGAATCGTTTTCTATTTAGATTTTGGATTCACGCTGGTCATCCATTGGAAGCGTAATCGCGTGTATATCATATCCGACATCCGGGTCCGGATGTGAGCGATCGTTAGACTATAGGCGACTGATAGCGTGCGCACTGCTTGTGACTCTACGTTATTTCAGTTCGCTTCTGTTTGTGCATTGGGAAAATTATCTAGAATATGGAATTGCAAGATATGTAGTTCTTGAAAAATTCTCACATGAAAGGATTGGAAGCTCGACAGAGTGAAAAAATACATTCATATAGTAGTCCAGTGAAGAGATCATTATTAAGAAAGGAAAATGCTGAGAAGCTGATCCTTTCGGGGTTAATCGGGGAAGGTCCATTGATTATGTGCATTGGTTGTGAGACCGAAGAGATCACAATCGCCACAATTGTGGGTTTTTGCAAAGGGTTGTTTTCTGTTTATAATAGTTCACAAGACGGCCTTCTCTTATTATACTAATAAGCAATCGTTCCTCTATATACACGTTTTGATAAAAAAATAATAAAGCACCCGATTTTCAAAAAACCCACAATTAATTGTGATCTCCGGTTTTATTCTCATCCGTGGACGACCATCAACCCACGAGAAATCAGCTGGTCAGCATTTTTTTTTTGTATTATTGGGTAAACGAAATTTAATAAACCACCTTGGTGGCCAAAAGAGATTGACAGACTAAAAAACTTTGAGCCGGCAACAGTTATCAAAGATGTAATGGTGCATTAAAGAACCTAAATCCATTTGTCAGTTCACTAAACCAGCGATTTTTTTTCAATTTTCATAAGGTACACAAATCTACTTTTTCGGATGGTGCTAGACGATTATTCCAAAACTTACACAAAAAAATAATAAATAATTTTTTTTTCTATGACTATTTAATAATAGATGTATTATACATCCACTTTCTATTGGTTAATGTTACTCGTTACTCATACCAGTGACTTTTTTTTCATTACTCCACTGTTTTAGAGTTTAGAGCCAATCAAAACATTCGACAAAATGTCAACCTTCAAATACATCATTTTGAAACAGCCCATTTGACCGACCATACTTGTTTTATAGTCATTGTCACATTGTGTTATCCATAAAGAAACCCCTATCTTTATGGTGTTATCAACCTGACTTCACTTCAAGTAAACCAGTTCTCAAAAAGTGCCGTCTAAATGAAATTGAATATTTCAAAGTTCGCTTCAATTATTGAATAATCATAGAAAAAGTATAGAATTCTGCTCGCGGAAATGGATATTACTCACTCAGATGATTACGCTTACTCGCCTACGGCTCGTAGCGCAAACTTCATCCTCGTGAGTGATATCCACCCTTTCCCACTCGTTGAATAATTATGTACCCAGTGCCCCTACAAAAAGCTGCAAAAAAACAAAAAGAAAAAATGTCCATGGCACTGGACATTTTTTCTTTTTCTTTTCCTCAGGTCAATGGATACACTATTACAAAAAAAAATGAAGACAAAAAAAAAATTGGCAGCAATTGAAAAGAAAAGACAGGAAAGGAAGACAGTCAAAGAAAATACGGATGCGGAAAAATCCCAAAAAGAAAAACGAGAAATTTTAAAAGAAAAACCAAAAACCAAGTAGACAACGACAACAGTAACAGGAACAACCAAGACAACCATTATCGCCGAAAAGATATGACAATCTGTAATGTGATGTTTGTGATGAAGAACTCATCAGTGATGTCGAAGAAGACGATGAGAAAAAATTGGCTGCGATAACTGTCCAGGGTGGTTTCACATGAGATGTACTGAAATTTTATGGAATGTCCTATGCAGAAGCATCGGCAAAAGATTACCTTTGATTACCTAAAACCTGAATTAGTATGTTTTTCTTTTGGTTTTAGGCGGGGTTTTTAGTGTTTAAAGTTTCGTTTACCAAAGAATTTGTTCCTTCGATTATCAGGTTTTAAGCACACCGCTCGTCACACCGTTTAGCGATTCATTTAATTCGTCCCAGGTTTCCTAGCATATTTATCAAATAAATCTGAGGAATATTTTTGATGCAAAGGTACATACCTGAGTATTTATTTTTTTTTTTATAAATTAATAAACCTTGTTAGACCGTATACAACCCCCACTTCTCACATAACTTAGTCGATAGTCGAGCGATAGGCTATTTTTCGACCACCCGGACGAAAACCGGGCCATGTCTGATCGAGGCTAGGCCATGACTGGTCGAGATCTAGGCAAAATGACATTTTCCAATGTTTTACTTTATTGCAAATTCAAGAAATACACCATTATAAAGTGAATAAAAATTTTCAATTTTCAAATATTAGCTGTTCAGGTAGGAGCCCATCAGATTTGGAACAAATGATCTTGAGAAGCTGCAATGGTACTATTCAGTCATAATATCCGCTAATTGGTCGAGAACTGGCACATTCACCCTACTATATTTCTTTTTACGTGAGAAAAGGGCCCTAAACAAAATTTTGAATAAAATCGCCATGACCCATCAACTGACTGATTGATTGAACTATTCTAATTCACCAATAATTCTTTGATACCTGATGCAGCATGCCTCCTGTAAAGCTTTTATATTTCATTATATTATAATATCAAAGTTTTATCAAAATTTAGGCAAAAATGGCCGCCGAAGATTTTTGTCTTGTCAAACTGTCAAAGCGAGACTGTCGAAATCTCCGATTTATCTACGTTTCTGGAAAAGGGAGTTATATTGATCCGTTGTCAAACAACACACCAATTCACGTGAGGCAGTAGACAGTGAAAATACACAGGATTAACGCTAAAAAAATTCTTTAGTGCAACTATTAAATCTCGTAGGCATATATAAATAAATCAAAATATATACTAAGAATTACACATTCATGTCACATTTTACGTCAAAAAATAATGAAGGCCAAAAATGGCCGACGGGGTCCAACATTGTCGCCACTGTCTTGTATATAGTCACTGTGCAAATAACTAGTCTTATGAAACACCTTACGTCCAAAACAGCCTCCAGTGGTAACAAACGTTTACCAGAATCTCCAACACCTTCGTAAAATAGACCACAAGCTTTCTTATCGTATTTCGTTCACATTCCGAATACCGACGAGGCGTTTTATACAACAAAATTGTGACATTGGAGAAGTTAACTGACTTATGTTTTGACAACCACATTATTTTGATTAATTACTTGATTACATAACCAAATTTAAGGTTATTATTATTCTGAGATGATAGAAATAAGCTGTTGTCCGGCGGCCATTTTGGATTCTAGTAACGACCGATGTTTATGACGTCATTAATTCTGTTTCAGTCTGTTTTTAAACCTCTCCATGAGTTAGAAAAGAAGAGACAATCAATGACGTGAGTATAAACCCTCGTGAAACGGACTTTAGATAATGTATTCTTGGACGTAGTAGATGTTGATTTGATTGGCGCTCTTTAATCGGTGATTACTGCATTTATAGAGGTCGTAGGTTGATTTTTCAAACTTCAATGGCAACAGTTCTCACTAATCCTTATATTTTTCTTTTTTCCATAAAATGTGCAAATTATCCATTTTTAATTGAATTTTTCAATTGTTTGAAACCGGTAGTTTCACTCCTGTATCTGCCAATTATGGACGACAACGTGCGATAAGGACTCGATGAGGAACAAATTTTGGGAAGAATCGCTGAAGATCCAAAATGAAGCACCAGACGCTTCGGTTAAGAAGGAGTTTCCAAGGATGTTGTTCATGGAACAATGAAAGAACAGTAGCTTCATCCATACCATAACCAAAATGTACAAGACTTTTTACCTCCGGATCTCAGACGCTTGTACCAACTCTCGTTTGACATTAAAAAAAAACTGTAAAAGGTATCTTTCATTCACTCCTCGTTGCTCTTGAGCCAAACACCTTTTTATAAGGTGGTTTTGGCGAGCATGTGGTTTATGATGTCAGGTTTTATAAAATGTTTTAATGTCCTTGACCAGACTTTCGTATACTGGGAGATCTTCTCTTTATCTATCCGCTGTTTGACGGGTACAACGAAAGAAGTAATAATGCGAAAAACTCGTAACCCCTATAATAAACGCACGTTGAACGTCTAGTCGAAAAGAGTCTTTTGGTTTTTTTTAAATCGTTTTGTCACAAGGGATACGACATGTTAGAACTAAGCAATTGACATGTGACCTATTCAATCGTTGTGCTTAGTCTGGTCACATGTAGTCTATTACATCTTCAGTAGCTCGTATCTGGATGAAGTATAGGGAAGTATTGAAACACATTCTGAAAAAGAAAAAGTTATATTCAACTAATAGATACTCTGTACACCTAAACCAATAACAATATCAACAGTCACAATAGAATGAAAAAATAAATTCAAAATAAAGATAAGTTACGCAGATCAAATCACCGTTCTAACAAAACCGGGAAATCGCATCACAGCCAGGATTTGATACTTAAACATAGAATTTCACCTCGCGAACCCTCCATATAACATTTGTTGAGTCATCTTTTCCCCATCCAACGTACCGTCAATTTTCTCACAGTTTTTGTTAAAAACCGAATACGCACTAGGTTCGTTTTTCTTTTTCTGGCCAGTTCTTGTATTCAAGTACATAGCAATCAAGGCCGAAATAATCAGATACACTGTACCAAATTCCAGTTTGATGAAAATTGCGTAGACCGTGGTCCACAAAATGAACCATAGTGTATATTGGACGTAGTCAAAAAGTGTAAGGCTGGTTTTTTCTTGGTTTGGTATAGTGCTGTCATCACAAGAGTCAGC